>OY986994.1:18598027-19081027 GCA_963920545.1 Lepidium didymum
TTCTGGAGAACTTTTACAAAGGAGAGGATTATCTCAGGAAGACAAATGCATAAGATGTTGTATGCCTGAATCCACAAGTCATCTCCTCTTCACCTGCACTTATGTGAGTAAAGTCTAGAAATCAGCATCTTTCACTAGAGAATTCATCTCGGCTGGTATTACAGAAGTGAGCGAATGACTAAGGAAAACCAAAAAGTGCACATATCTACCACGAATAGGTATGAGTGATACCCCGATTTTTCTCTAGATATGTTGGAATCTGTGGATTTCTAGGAACCAGAAGATCTACAAGAATAGAAGTTTCTAAAGGAGGAAACAATGACTAAATCCCTAAGAAAGGCGAGAGAATGGAAAGAAGCACAAGAAGAGATGAAGCAGATCCAAACAACAGCTTTCAATAGAGTTAGAGAAGAGCATTTGATTCACGAACATGGCATCACCTTGTGCAAAATTGATGCAGCTTGGAATTCAGAGAACAAAATAGCAGGATGAGAAAGAATTTGGTATGGAGCTACAAACGAAATTGATTCTCTCATAGCTGAAGGAATCGGCTTCCGATCAGCCATGCTTGAAGCACGGTGTCAAGGACTACAGAGAGTCCGATTTGCATCAGATTACTTGAGCTTGGTCCATGCAGTTAATATTCGAAGCTTTCCTCAATATCTAATAGAATTGGTCCGAATATTATCTGTTTCTCATCTGAATTTAATGTTTTCAACTATTTTTTCATTAGTTGTTCTGTTAACAACAAAATGGATGAGATGACCAAAAATACTATCGACATCCGTTTTGGCTTAAATGAATGAACTATGTGTGTTGCAAAAAATAAAAGAATTTGCTAAACGCATCTCAACCATTCATTTATTTCATAATAATATCAACCAATTGTACAATTCTATTGTCGTGTCTTTAATTAGTCAAAAGCATATTTTAATTCTTTTTTTTTATTAGTCTACATTTCACATTTGAAGTACGAATCGAGTCTAGACCTAAGTTGACGGATCGAGATCTAAATACAATGAAATTCTCAGATATACAACCCCTCTCCACCCTTAATTTGTAGGACTACGTCTACTACTTAATCAGATGATTGAAGCTTGAACTTGAGTTGGTGTCTTGTTTATATATTTCTTTAAGTAGTTGATATCTATTTTTTGTAACCTTTTTAGTATGTTTCACTCTACTTTCAAATGATTTCCGGAAAAAAAAATTAATTCTTGTGTACCTTCTAAACTAGTATTATTTTTGTAAATCCTTTATAATACCATGTTCATAATTAAATTTGTTTTCGTTTATTCTTTTCTTTTTATCGTCTATTGCATCGATTATGCCCTAAAATAGGCTGGAATTACATGGTTATGCAAAGGAAAAGAAAAACCCAATACACACGAGCCAATCAGAAAAAGAGAGGTGGCAACAGAGGCCACTCGGCTGCAGATGTCGTGCCACGTGTCGACCTTATGTTGATCCCAACATACAACCTCCGGCGATACTTCGAGAGTGACTGCGCCGGAAACCTCCGTGCTTCATCTCTTTCCTTTGTCTTCATTCCTATTGTTGTGTGAACTCTTCCATGTATAGTCGTGGATAATTGAATCCGCTTCACCGCTGAGATCTAAAAACTAAGAGACTTCAAAGCCTTCGGATCCAATAGATTGATTCCGAAAATTTGACCCACCTTTTTGCTCCTCTTCCCTCTCTTCTCAGCTTCAAATCTTTCCGAGAGGATGAGGTATGGAGTCTTTTTTCTAGTTAATTTTGGTACAGGGTAGATCGTGTATCATCCGGAGGCTTTTCCGGTAACATTTTTGGGACGTTCTATCCAGATTTAGTTTCTCCGATGAAAAAAATTCTCTCCATTACTCTTATGAAATTCAAAGTGGTTTTAAATTAAATTGGTAACTAAAAAACATAGTATATAATAAATGATAACTTTTTTAGTTGGTAATTTTTTTTTCTACTTAGTTGGCCATATTTTTTTTCTTCTATTTCATAAATAAATAAATGTGTATATATATATATATATTTTAAACTCTTTTTATCATTTTAATTAAAATATTAATCATTCTAATTAATATATTCATTATTTTCAGTTAAATAATTATCATTTAGTTAATATATTTATCATTTTAATATATGATTTTTAATCAAATAAAACAAAAACTATCTTCAAAATCAATTTTAACATACGAAATTATTATTTTTATATGTTATGTTATTTTAGTATATTAAACATCAATAATTAAAATAAATTTTCCAAAAAATTAAACTACATGGACTATTATTTCTATTTTCAACTATAAATCAGAAATTCTATTTATGTAATATTTAAGAATAATTTCATCATATATATTGGTAATCCTTGGTTTCTCCAAAGCAATTTTATCACTATTGATTATTTTAATAGCATAAATGGTATTTTAACCAACTACAACAAATATTATATATGATTAGGTCATGTGACTAGAATTAATCTTTTCAGTTGAAGAAGTCTATAAACTAAAAAAATAATTAAATAATAAAATAAGTTGAGAAATAAAGAAAGAGCTTAAAGTTGTTGAAAAAATGTACATGAGTCCAAATGAGAAAGGTCTTTGTCAGGACTCTACAAATAGACCACAAATTCAGAGATACAATCACACTGCAAAACCTTCATTTTCTCTATTTCTCTCTAAACCAAAACTCTCTAGAAACAATGGAAGACACAGCTCCATTGACAAAACATCAGATCACTGAGTTCAAAGAAGCCTTTTGTCTTTTTGACAAAGACGGCGACGGTTAATTCTCTCTCTTTCTCTATATGGGTCACTTATAAATATAATTAGTGTGACATTTATAGTAATATGATGTGTTTTGGAATCCATTAGGTTGTATAACTGTGGAAGAACTTGAAACAGTGATCCGTTCGTTGGATCAGAATCCGACAGAACAAGAACTTCAAGATATCATCTCTGAGATCGACTCTGATGGTAATGGCACCATTGAATCTCCTGAGTTTCTCAACCTCATGGCCAAAAAACTTCAGGTTCATTGCTTTCTCTCTGCTTTCTTAATTATATATCGCATTTGTTCCATTATAAATTTTGATTTGGTATTTTATAAGATTCGTGGTCGGAGAAGTACATTTGGTCAAGTGTCACATCTGCTGTACAAATTTGGAGACACTATCATTAATTCTTTGCCATCTTTGCTTGCAATTTTCTTATTACAACAACCTCATTCTTTTTGACTTTTATAACAATAGTTTTGTATGTGAGCTCATGTGATTGTGTAGGAAAGTGATGCAGAGGAAGAGTTGAAAGAAGCTTTCAAAGTCTTTGACAAAGACCAAAATGGTTACATCTCTGCCAGTGAGGTTCGTGACTCATTTTCTTTCTCTGTCTCTCTTTATTTATTGATTTCTATTTTGATATTTATAAATATGTGTGTATATATGTTTGACTTATTTAAAGAAATAATTATTTATAAGAATGAGCCATTTTAGTATGTAAACACGGTACATGAACCAATTTCATATATGTCTTCTTGTATGCTTTAAGTGGTATAAAAAATGTCGAATCCAGACTAAGCATAGTATTGTTATTGAGCCACTTGATCAATTAAGTCTGCATTAACTAGATAAAATGATGAATCCAGCTAAAAAATATATTTGATATATTTAGAATGAGTGACAAAAATCAGACAATAAGGCCAGACAATCTTCCAATATAAAGAGAGAGATCCATACATAGTTGTCTCATTTATGTTCTGAACCATTTTTAACAACACAATGGCTATTATTTAATCAATTTTATCTTTTCTAAAGTCTGATTTCTATCGTGAAGGCTTAGAGCTAGCTGGCATTGTGAATTTATAGAAAGTAGTTAGATAGAGTAAAATGTGAATGATTCTATTGGTTTATTAGACAGATGGGCACATGTTTCACATAGTTTTAATTATTTATTTATACATCCACAAAAAGTTACATTAATGGGTTTACATTTCTTTTCCGTATAACATATGCACATTTTTGCATGCACACACAAGATATCTTAAATTAAAAATAAATAGTAATATGCGGAATTGCTCTCAGTCTAGTGGGTAGAATAATCCAGCTAATAATTTGGTACCAGAATTCGATTCCTACCCGCTACATTATAGTAGTTTAAAAAAATGATTTTAGGAGTAAAATTTATGTTATGGATTGAATCTTATCAATCTAATTGGTGACATAAATAATAAATAGCAATCTTAGCATAAGATCTTAGATTTTTAAGAAATTCAAACTCAGACCAAAACCAATTCATAACATAAATTTACTCTAATCCCGACCAAAATTTATGTCGGAAATATGTATGTATAAGGATTTCAGTGAAATCTGGTAACTAAATAATGTGAAAAGCTTTGGTATTGCAGTTGAGTCATGTAATGATAAATCTAGGGGAGAAGCTAACAGATGAAGAAGTTGAGCAAATGATAAAGGAGGCAGATTTGGATGGTGATGGCCAAGTCAATTATGAAGAATTTGTCAAGATGATGATCACCATTGGCTAATTACATTTCTTCATTTTTATTAATTATATCATAAACTCATTAATAATACTTAATTACCTTGTTAGTTACTCCTTTATGGTCACAACATCTCATCAAATTTCATTATTCTACATTTATTAAAGCTTTCCGATCCACTTTTGTTGATCTTGACAAAATTTTATTTATACAATAATATATTGACTAAATATATCTTAGGTAACACTAAAGCATTTTTCTTTAACTTAGAAAAAGGTAATATACCTATTTCCTATAAAATTATACGGATATATATTAGATTTTCAAAACTTTTAATTGTATTTTGAACTACTCATTGTAAGGATTTCAGTTAGATATATTACTAATCTTATTCACCATTTTGATAATATATTGACTAAATAATTCTTAAATAAAACTAAAATTAAACAAAAAAAAACTCATGAAATCTGGTATGCATATGTATATATAAGAGAGACTGAGGAAATATACATACCCAATGATATTTTGGTGCTAAAATACCCATATAAAATGTAGTAAGAACTAAAACACAATAAAAATAAAAATTCAAAGGTAATAAAACTTTACCAAAACCCATCAAACAGAAAGCCCATCTCAAATATACAGAAAACCCAATCCACACTTTCATTTTTCTTAATCTCATTTCCCAAAACAATAACTAAAAAAAGCCCATCAAATCACAAAATGATTAGTTCAATTCATGGTTGTAGTGCAACAAAGGCATGTTCCCAAGAGCAAAGATTTGCTCCTTTTTCTGACTATGCCTTTCATAGAACCTGACGAAGCTTTCTTTTCCAACAAGTTATCTCCTGATCCATTGGTCTCTTTGAAGCTATCATTGTCTTTCTTCAATATCTCCAGAGATTTATCGATGCCTGTTGTTTTCACCGACTCACTTCTCTTCAGCATCACTGTTTTCTCTTCCACATCGATTGTTGTCTTATATATCTCAATCTTGTCCTGACAGAGTAAGGGAGTTTTCTCTATTGATTCATTGCTTCTTTCTTTGATTCTTCGGTCTTCACCAAAGCTAGGAGATCGCATCTCAATAGCTTCAGTAGTTTCTTGCGCTTTGTTTCTTCCTTCGCAAGGAGTAAGCAGAGTCTCAGAGGTGTTAGGTTTCTCCAAACCAATCTTGGTTCTTAAAGGAAAGGTAACCTCTAAAACCAACTGTTGAACCAGCGAATCTCCGATAACCTTACTATTGTGGCTCACTGGGAGTGATCTGCATCGAGCCATGCGTTTCATATTAGCTTCTCTTTCCAACTCCATGTCCTTCTCTTCCTTATAAACTCTACCGGTCTCTTTAATCACGTCTGATTCTTGCGAAACAAGGTTAGAGATCGCCTTATGGGCTTCTTCTTCATTTGCAATTTTGTCATCATCAACAGCGCCATGGTCTAATTTCAGTAACTCCTGTGAATCCATCTCAGCAGACCCTTCGTTTCCTGTTATGCTCTCTTCCATAGCAGTCTCTTGATCAAGCTTTACAACTTCCTCTGAAAGAACAGTTTCTTCTTTCAGAGACTCATTCACCATATTTTCTTCTGTTCCAAGAGTTTCACAGAAGCTTGGAGATACAAAGACATTCTCATCAATCACACAGAGTTTCTCTTCACTACCAGACTCTCTCATATTCAATTTGCTCATAACACTCTGAGTTCCACTCATAGACAACTCTGCCACTTCCGTCGCTTCACAGACAATTTTAACACCTGATAATGAATAGAGACAGAATTGCATCAAAGAGAACACAAAGGCCTAAAGGTTTTCTTCATACTATCAAGAGAAGAGGGAAAATGTCGGATCATATCAAACCTTCTGCAACTGATGTCTGTTTCTGAAGCTTCTCATCGTTTTCCATGACCAAGCTCTCCAAGCCACTCGGATGCATCTCTTCCACCATTTTCACTTTCAGTTCATCGACTAATTCATTACTTTGTATTTCTGCATCTTTAACACAATCAGGAAAGTTCTCTCTCTCTTCTCCATGCTCTACATCATATGTGGTCTCTATGGAAATAGAGTCCAATGGAGACATACCATTGGTTTCTAACTTTGAGCTCTCTTTCTCTCTATCTCCATCTCTTAATTCACCAGCAAGAAATACCTGATTTTGCGTGGTTTCTAAGGAAACAGAGTCCAATGGATACATTCTATTGGCTTCTAGGTTCGAGCTCTCTTTCTCTTTATCTTTATTTTCATCTCTTACTTCACCTGCAAGAAATCGATCTTGCGTGGTTTCTAAGGAAACAGAGCCCAATAGAGACGTTCCATTGCTTTCTAACTTCGAGCTCTCTTTCCCTTTATCTCCATCAATTGAATCGGTTTCTAACACCTGATCTTTCGCGGTTTCTAAGGAAACAGAGCCCAATGGAGACATTCCATTGGTATCTAGCTTTGAACTCTCTTCTTCTGCAATTATACACAGATAAGCATTCAGTGAAAATCATAGAATAAGAATGAGGGAGGATCTGCTGTTTTACCTGTTAAAATGGCGGTTGCGTTGTTGTTTCCCATATCATTTCCTCTGTTCGATATGAATCATAATCTCGAAATATATCTGAGAAACTGAAACAGAGGCTTCTAATGCTTATGCTTGCTTGATTAAAGTATGTTTGGGACTATAATAATTTTTGTTTTTGTGTTAATTAAATGCTTATTAGTTGGCGTCACTTTGTTAGGTCCCTACACAACATTATGAGACCATATGTTATGTAAATGTTTCACAATAATAAACCTTAGGACAATGTTGGAAATTAGCTATCACTTTTAAATTTAAAGTTTTAACTATAATTTCATTAATCGAAGAACTCCTTCAGATTTATGGATAATGTTGTCAAACAAATTACAAGTCTCGGATTTTGATTTTTTTTAAATATATATAGCTTTTTTTATCAAACAACTGGATCAACAAAGGCCTGATCCATAATCTAAAATTCATAGTCTAAAGTTCATACCATAAAATCCTTTTTAATCTACTAGTGTAGTAGAGAGGAATCGAACTTTGTGCCATGAATCATTAGCTGGATTATCCTAACCACCACTGAAAGTAACTCGGCTTTATATATAGTTTCATTGAGAATATATGAGAAATCTTGCATAAAACTAAAATTCAAAATTGTAGCTGTTGAGTTTAAAACCGAGATTAGCTTTGTTAAAGCACACTTGTGACGATGTTTCTTTGAAGTATTTGTCTTTGCGAGTTTAAGTTGAGAGATTGAATCAAATAATCTAACAAAATAGAGCAAGCAAAACACCAAGATTTAACGAGTTCACAACCACTGTTGATGTCTGCTACGTCTCGCCGAGATTACTCGGAAATCCACTAGAATGAATCAGTTTCTTGTTACAATGCTTGGGTAATGAAAACACTCTCTCTCACCCCCTGTAACACTCCCCATTTTTCTGTGCTCTCTTCTCTCTATCTCTCTGTTATTCTTACCTCTCACTCACAGTTCTCTCTGATCCTTTTCTCATATATATAGAGGTACAAAAGCATATTGTGATTTGCCGACAATCCTTTCCTCGACAACGGTTATGTCTTTGCTAGCTTCCGTACATCTAAAGCTTGTAGGTGGTCCTGCTTTTGTTCCGAGCTTGAAGACAGACACGGGGTAATTACTTCCTTGTCCCTCAATTTGTTTGCTTGTGGTATCACGTGAGCTAAGCGTGAACCATGTTTGAGACAGAGACTTTGAGACCTTCTGTCTCTCTTAGAGTCTCATCAATACTTAGGCATCTTCAACAAACCTCACCTTGCTGAAGTATTGCACTGTTAATGGCACTTCTTCTCATTCTAGTGTACTTGATTTCCGTCTCGTTCTTGATCTTGTGATCACTCTTGTGTCACCCTGAGTTTCCTTAGAGAACTCAGATGCTTGGACACTGGTAGTACCTTGGTTAACATATCAGCTGGATTCACCATTGTTGATATCTTACTCACTTTCACTTCACCTTCTCCAATTCGTTCCCTGATGAAGTGAAATTTTGTTTAGATGTGCTTTGTTCTCTCGTGATGTACTGAGTTTCTGGACAGATCAATGGCACTTTGTGAATCATAAAATACCTCCACTGAATCTTGTTCAAACCCCAACTCATTCATGAACCTTCTTAACCACACTGTTTCTTTTGTTGCCTCAGTTAAAGCCATATATTCAGCTTCTGTTGTGGAGAGAGCCACCACATCTTGCAACCTTGACCTCCAGCTAACTACATTCCCTCCTACTGTGAATGTATACCCTGTAGTCGACCTCCTGCGATCCAAATCTCCAGCAAAATCTGAATCTGCATAACCTTTCACTATGAACTCTTCTTGCCTTTTGAATTGCAGCCGAGTATTAACTGATCCTTTAATATATCTGAGCACCCATTTAACAGCTTGCCAATGCTCCTTCAATGGTTTACTCATGAACCGACTTATCACACCAACAGGATGAGCTAAGTCTGGCCTTGTTTCCACCATTGAGTACATGATACTCCCCACTACACTTGAATAAGGGACATTATTCATTTCCTCTGCTTGTTTTTCGAGTTCGAGGTTACTTGCACTTCTTAACTTGAAATGTGCTCCTAGTGGAGTTGAAACTGATTTGCATTCATCCATCTGAAAATTTCTTAGAACCTTCTGCAAATAGTTTGCTTGAGATAGCTCCAGAGTATGAGCTTTTCTATCTCGGGTTATCTCCATTCCTAGTATCTTTTTGGCTTCTCCTAGATCCTTCATGTCGAATTCAGACTTCAGCTTTTGTTTAAGATGTCTTACTGTATCTTCATCCTCTGCAATGATCAATATATCATCGACATAGAGCAGTAAGAATATCTTTCTTTCTGTCTCAGTTACATTGAAGTATACACAATTGTCATGTAGACTTCTAGAGTAACATGCAGTCCTCATAAACAAATCGAATCTTTGATTCCATAGCCTTGGGGACTGCTTTAAACCATACAACGACTTCCTTAGGAGACATACCATATCAGCCTTTGACTTGATTTCATATCCTTCTGGTTGATCCATATAGATCACCGTGTCTAGTGTGCCATGGAGAAAGGCTGTCTTCACATCGAGTTGTTCTAGCTCAAAATCAAAATGAGCTACTGCTGAGAACATGAGTCTAATTTATACATGCTTGACTACTGGAGAGAAGATCTCGTTATAGTCAACCCCTTCTCTTTGTGAGTATCCTTTTGCAACGAGGCGAGCTTTGTGTCTTGATTTCTCAACCCCTTCTATTCCTGCTTTTCTTTTATATACCCACTTGCAGCCTATTATTTTACCATTCTGTGGCCTTGGCACTATGTCCCATGTGTGATTTTTCAGATGTGATTCCATCTCTTCATCAATCCCTTTGATCCACATCTCTTTATCCTCATCTTCCAGTGCTTCTTGATAATTATCTGGTTCTGACATTCCTCCATCTTCAGTTGCGTTGTATGCAAAGCCTAAATCACCATCTTCATCAAACCAACGAGGTTGTTTGATGTTTCTCCTGGCCCTGTCTCTGGCCAATTGGTAGTTTCTCAAACCTTCTTCAGTTCAGTTCTGTTCTTCTTCTGTGTTTAACTCAGTTTCTGCTTCAGTCTCGTGAAACTGGTTGCTATTATGGCTGTCTAATACTTCTTTAACACTTTCTTGCTCTCTGTTATGTCCCTCTTCTCTTGGAACTATAGGGACTGGAGCTTTAACACTATCTCTTTGCTTACTTATTTCCACTTCACTATCTGTTTTTGCTTCATCTTTATACATCACCTTTTCTCTGAAAATCACATCTTTACTTATGACACACTTCCTGTCATCAAGCAGCCATATCCTATATCCTTTTACACCCGCTGGATATCCAAGGAATACCCCCTTCTTGGCTCGTGGATTCAACTTACCTTGATCTGTGTGGACATACACAACACAATTAAAACTTCTTAATGTACTTAAGTTTGGTAAATTACCTGTCCAAAGCTGCTCAGGGATTTGGAATTCTATTGCTGAAGCTGGTGACCTGTTGATAGCATGTACTGCTGTTGACGCTGCTTTAGCCCAAAACCTTTTCTCCAAACCAGATTCATTGAGCATGCTCTGTGTCTTGCTATTCCCGCTTCTCTACAGAAACTATCAAACTTTTGATTGCAGAATTCAAGTCCATTGTCTGTTCTCAGTGTTTTAATCTTTCTCCCTGACTGATTTTCAACAAGCTGCTTCCACTCCGCAAATATCTTGAATGCTTCATCTTTCCTTTTGAGAAATCGAATCCATACTTTCCTTGTATAGTCATCTATGAAGGTTATAAAGTACTGACAGTTGCCAATTGAATTTGTAACTAACGGTGACCCCCACAAATCTGAATGTATATAGCTTAGCTTCTCTGTAGTGACATGTTTTACGGGTCCAAAACTGACTCTGTGAGCTTTGCCATAGATGCAGTCTTCACATAACTCAAAACCCTGTATCTTATCTGCTTGAATACATCCCTTTTGCACCAGCTTTTCCATTCCCTTCTGGCCAATGTGACACAATCTACTATGCCACATCTTTCCCTCAGTTTTCTCACTTTCAGATGCATTTACTTCACCCATTTGCATCATTGTTCCTTGTAGAAAGTATAGCATGTCAACTTTAGTTCCTTTCATTACTGTCATACTGCCTTTATTCACCTTTAGTGTTCCATTTCTTGACTGGAACCAATAGCCTTGATCTTCAAGTGTTCCCATTGAGATCAAGTTTCTTGATATATGTGGAATATATCTCACATTTGTGAGCAGAGATGTGGTTCCGTCACTGTTCTTAATGCGGATGCTACCAACTCCTTTCACTTCCTCGTGAGTCTCATTTGCCATTCTCACTTTTCCAGTTCTGGTTTCATCTAGGTTAGTGAACCAGTTTCTTCTCGGAGTCATGTGAAAAGAGCAGCATGTATCCATGATCCACTTGTCTTCAATACTATCACCTTCAGCATTAAGAACCTCTGAGACTGTGAATGCATCTGCTTCTCGTGTTTGTTCTACATTTTGTGAGCTACTGTTCTCAACGAGATTTCCTTCTTTCTTATTCCTCTCTTTCCAAACATAACACTGTTTCTTGTAATGTTCCTCTTTCCCACAAATCCAGCAACCTTTCTTATCTTTTGACTTTGATCTGCCATGACTTTTACTTCTTCCTGAGCTCTTATCTCGGCTTGTTGTTCTTCCTCTGCTTTGCACAAACAACCCTTCTGAGCTGCTCTTAACTTGCTTTCCAGCTGCACCGAGTTCCAAGTTTTTTGATCTTATAGCTCATGTTATCTCTTCCAATGCAAGTGTTGTCTTGCAATACTTAAGAGTTTCTTTGAGCTGATCAAACTGCCTCGGTAAAGACATCAAGAGTACAATGGCTTGATCTTCATCTGGGACAAATACCATTACATTTTCAAGATCTGAGATGAGCTTGAATAAATCATTTACATTTTCTTCTATGGTCATGTTTTCAGACATCTTGTAACCATAGAGCCTTTGCTTAAGGTATATGCGATTTGGAAGAGATTTTGCCATGAAAAGTTGGTCAAGCACCTTAATCATTCCTGCGGCTGTTTTCTCTTTAATGATTTTTCTTAGAACATTGTTTCCAACACTTAGTATAACAGTAGACCTTGCTTTAGCTCTCTTTTCTTTGAGCGTCTTATCTTCTATTCGAGTTGCTAACAATGTTTCTTCAGGTGTTGTTTCACCGACTTCACCTTCACGAGCTGCTTCTTCTGGTCCAACTTCACCAAGACCTTCTGTTAAACCAAGCAGCTCCATGTGAGCTAAGAGTTTCTCCTTCCAGAGGATGTAATCACCTTCACCATCAAATCGCTCCACTTCCACACGTCTTGAAGCCATAGCTTTTACAAAGTTTTGAACTTTGTTTTCTCCAAAGCTTTCAGCTTTCTTGACTTTAGCTTATCAAAGCTCTGATACCAATTTGTTGAGTTTAAAACCGAGATTAACTTTGCTAAAGCACACTTGTGACGATGTTTCTTTGAAGTATTTGTCTTTGCGAGTTTAAGTTTGAGAGATTGAATCAAATAATCTAACAAAACAGAGCAAGCAAAACACCAAGATTTAACAAGTTCACAGCCACTGTTGATGGCTGCTATGTCTCGCCGAGAATACTTGGAAATCCACTAGAATGAATCAGTTTCTTGTTACAATGCTTGGGTAATGGAAACACTCTCTCACCCCCTGTAACACTCCCCATTTTTCTGTGCTCTCTTCTCTCTATCTCTCTGTTATTCTCACCTCTCACTCACACTTCTCTCTGATCCTTTTCTCATATATATAGAGGTACAAAAGCATATTGTGATTTGCCAACAATCCTTTCCTCGACAACGGCTCTATCTCTGCTAGCTTTCGTACATCTGAAACTTGCAGGTGGTCCTGCTTTTGTTCCGAGCTTGAAGACAGACACAGGGTAATTACTTCCTTGTCCCTCAATTTGTTTGCTTGTGGTATCACGTGAGCTAAGCGTGAACCATGCTTGAGACAGAGACTTTGAAACCTTCTATCTCTCTTAGAGTCTCAACAATACTTAGATATATTCAATAGTAGGTATTTATCATATTCACATCAAACAAAACTCGAATTCCAAACCCAATATTCTTAATTGTTCAATGAATAAGATGTAGATTCTAAAGTGATATCCAAGATTTCTTTGTCCCTTGGAAAACATAATCTAAGCTCACAACTTATAATTCTTTTTTACATATTTTTATCATTATAAAAAAGGTTATATATATGATTCAATGTTTGGTGAGCAGTGAGACATTAATAGAGTCATAAGAAAATAGAACAGATAATTGGTGGTGGCCTGTCGGTCGATATGTTTAGTTAAGGAAATGATTCGTAACTATTTTTATTTATATGAAAACTCTTATGAGCCAACAATGGACCTCCTCTTTAATCATATTTGTTATAGTTTTCTCTAACTTTTAATTTTGGATATAAATTAATTATTTGAGCTACTATATAGCTCATAATTAGCTTTCAACTTTTGATTGCATTTCTCTTTTACGTTTAAAACACATAAGAGGTCTTTCTTCTTTTTTTGCTGGAATTCCTCATAATTAAATATTTAATGGAAACTTAATTATAACTATTACGAAAAACCAATGAAATTATTATATTTTTGTTATTTCGTCGCCCTAAATCTATAAAACCTCTATATATAATTTTTATACATTGGTAAACACTACAAAACAATTAACTTTTTATGTTTTGAAATAGTCGATGTATAAATTCACAATATATATGTATATATACTAATGTCTATGTATACTGTATATCTTTGGATCCGACCAAAAAAAAGTGTGTATGTATTTGGAGATCAACTTTAAATTTGGCAGCTTGTTTTTTTTCGTCAAACACTCTTATATTAGATTAATTGAATATAATAACATAAAGACTCTTATTGCCAAATATTACAATACAAAAACAAAACCAAAAACAATCTAAATTAAATCTATCAAAGAGTCTTAGTGGAATCATCTCATGCTTCATAAAAGAAGGATGAATATGAATTATATAATCTTGGATCCAAAATAGTTTCAAAGAAAACTATGATTCAAATACCACAAAGCGTGGTAGAATACATAAAATAGCTTTTGAAATCGAGTTTGGGACTCTAATTTTATTTCTGGAGAAAAATTAGGTAAACTAAATTTTCATAATGGAAGAGATTTGTGGGATCACTTTCCTTCTAATAAATAAGAGGATTAAATACCTAATTAATTTCTGTTTAAAACTCAAGCGATTAACTATGTCTTCTATGGTGTTGAAAAAACAAACTATGTCTTCTATGGCCAATTTCAAGAGAAACACTAGCCCAATAATCCAACTCATATACATTTAGGTAAAACCTCTTACAGCAGAAAAATAATCTAGCTTGCAAAGACTCCTCAATAAATATTATTATATTCTTAATTATTTTTGATCTGTTAGCAATCTGCCTGAATCTTTTGAACAAGACCGATAGTTTCCCGATTAGTCTGGCAAATTGTAAGTTCCTCGAAACGCTAAACCTCTCTTGAAATAGTCTTGCCGGTATATCCTCTATAGCCCAGTCCAATAAATTAAGAAGGAAGAAAATTTAAAAACACATTGTCATAAATTAAGCCCAAATGTCAAGTCCATATAATATAAGGCCCACCAAAAGGAAACTTGCCTTCACAGTTCGCCCTAGCAAGAAAAATGACGGCGGCGGCTCATTTCCCCCGATTGAGAGTTTGGTGCACGTCATAGTTATACTCGGTTTCAATATTACCCAAAGAAAGGTGATCATAACATTACAACACAAACATATGACCAAAATTCATCTGTCCAAGTCCAACTATAACCTTAACACATGTTTTTTCTTTAGATCAATAGAAAGTGAAATTTTTGATGCTACCAAGGATTTGTGTTTGGAATTTCAGAGCCCAATTGAAATTTAATCACTACAAGAGTACCAATATCATATACCTAGATTAGACCACCTTGAAGATGGAGAGTATCATTACATTCAAAGATCAAGATTCATTATTTGCACAGCATGAGAAGTACTTACCAGACACGAACTACATACGTACTACGTTAAAATCCATCACATGAAGAAATCAAATCAGATCATTCTTCAGAAATTGGTCCAAGATAGTCACCTTCCAAGCTTGCCAACGCTTGAAACTCCCTCTCTGCTTCCATCCACTTTGTCCCAATCACCAGGAACCTAACCTTAGCCTGAACCTGAATCCTAGACATCTTCTCATTCATGAAGATTGGGTTCTCTCCAGGGAGATACTTGTAATCCGGCATCTTTGTGTAAGAGAGGTAGACATTCTCGACAGGACCACACCTCATGAAGACACCATGCTTCAGCACCTTGTGCACCACGCCGTTAAGTATCTCTCCTTTGAAGATCTTGAAAGTTAGTCCGCTGAAACGTACTGGGAACATAACTTCTCCAGTGTGCTCTCTGATTTTTCCTTCTCCAATCTTGTCCAAAGTTGTGACTGCCACGTAGTAGCCAAGCTCCTTAGTTGCTTGCTTGGAAGCAAATGCATCTAGTAACTGTATCAGTATAGCTCTCTTCAGGATAAGCCCTTTAGCGTCCATGTTTTCAGCTGGAATCATCACATTCCATGGCAACTGGACTTTGAGAAACATATTTCCAAACCTTCAAAACCAAATCAAACAAATGTCAATTTGCTATCAAAGGACATGCATATACCTATTACCTTTGATCTAGGGAGCACAATCAGAATGGAACAATGCACGCGTAAGAAAAGGATGTCAATGGTATTTCTTAGATTCCTGTCTGACGTCTGAGACCAACATATATCTTTTCACATTTTTCTCAGTACTTTCTGCTAAAGACAGAATCAAAGTTCAGTTTTTTTTCAAGGATCTGGTATACACAATCGCTTTTGGATTCAAATCTACACATGCACCAGCAAAGTAAACAATTTCACCTATCTTCTGTATTCAAACAGATAATCGAAAACCGGTTCATATTATAGAAAAATGTTTCTTTCAGGCATTTGAACAAACACAAAGCACGCATGTAAGTACTAAAGGACAGATTACCAAAACTTCCATCAAAGTTTAGAGTTATAGAAAAAAAAAAAACACAGCTTTGTATCTACATTTTACGGTTATGTACCTAAGAAATTATTTTTACAGTTTTTATTTAAGCTAACCATCATCCAAAACCCTCGACTGAGAATGTCTGAGAAAGGTCGAGAAAATCAGCAGAACAAAGAAGCCAATACCTTTGTTTTAGGATGTGAATACTAGGAAACGAAATACGTCAATCAGGCTACAAAACTCGCCACAAGCTAGTTCGATTTTGCAACTCTGGTTCTCGATCTGTTTAATAGCTCTGGATTCGTTGATGATTTCGCACTAATCGCTTAGAAAATGATTTCTGTTCTAATCGGCATGCAAGGCAAAGTGTTCACGATCTGGGCCTAATGGGCTGGCAAATTATGCTCCATAATATTTCTTGATGTGGGCTCTTGTTGCTTTAGCTAATTTGTATTTTGTACTAGTTGCAACTTCATCAATATTTTCCAATTAAAATGTGTTAGGAAAAAAAAAATTAGATCTCAAAACTTTCAACACCGGTGTTCATGTACGGTTTCCAGATCTTACAATAAGACGGTTTAATGAGAAATAATTTGAAAGGAAAATATCATGTTATTAATATACGAAAACAAAGAAATTGTGTTCTATCTGTCTTAAACCGGAATCTTCTCCGGAAGTTTGTTATTTCCGGTTAAAGTCAAACTGTCGTAGTAATCGACAAGCACTTTCCAGCCTCCAGGACACATAAATCCATCTGGAGGGTTTTCTCTGTTCTTTGCCAATGCTCTCATCTATAAATCACAAACAACAAATCAATCAAAAATTATTCAATACTCTTTAAGATCATTAAAGAAGTCTCAAATTGGTTCTTAGTTGTTGACTTGTTGTAGTAGTACCTTAGTGCCAGAAATGAACAAGAAATCTTGAGCCCTTGACGGATCAAAGAAAGCCATCTTGCCTTGTGTCTTATCGTATGCAGCAACCTAAACCGATTTAAAAACCAGATATCAGAACTCCAAAAGCCTGAAAGAAGAGACGAGGTTTTGAGTACTACTATGCAGTTTCTATATGTACCTTGAAAGGAAGAATGTTGAGTCGTTCGAGTCCAGGAGCCATGCTTAGTACTTTCTTCCCGTGATCAGCATTATACAGATCACGTTTCTCCACGGGATGACCCATTCCAGCTGGATCTCTGCCTACAATGTAGAAATTAGCACCGGCATTTATTCTGGCCTTTGCGTGCCACTGCACTTCGGTTGGACCAGCATAGAGCATTGGAGATGGGAATATGGAAACAACAGTAGTTTTCGGATCAAGAACACCGTCCTCTAGCACCTAATTAAGTCGTCCAAATAACTATTTTAGCATCTCTCTTAAGTATAAGGAACTAGGAACCACAAGAGACTTTTTGAACGCATTTACCTTCTCGTGCTGTTTCATTCTCCAGCTTAGAGGAACATCATCCGCTTTCGTGAATCCTCCCAGTGGATGAAGCAAAAGGATTGGGTTTTTGTAACCCATCTCAAGTAGTCTCCGGCGAGTATCAGTCATAAGAAGAGCGTGTCCGTTGTGAACTGGGTTCCTAAGCTGGAATGCAAAGACAGCATCCGCACCACGTTTCTCTAGCTCTTTCCGGAGTTCGAATGGCGAAAGCCTGAATCTGTCAAGCCCGTCGTTATATTTGACAGGTTCTAGAACCTCAAGATCACCACCAATGAGCCAATTTCCTGCATTGGTAATAGCTTCTTCTACATAAGGCAAGCCTGGTGCAGTCGTGCCCCAAGTTCTCGCTATCCGTTCTTCTTTAGGATGTTTGTAAATCTCAATGCTGAAATACACACAGAAACATTAATTGTTATCCAGTGATCTTTGTATGCAAGTTTGGATCCAAAACTGTGTAGAGCAACAACGAAACTACAGGGGAAAAAAAGCAAAGCTTGATTCCTCAATCCACATTCAGACCATTTAATTGATTTGAAAACCTGATTACAATGTGAATGTGAACTTACTCGTTGAGAATAGCGATGGGAACATCTTCAGAATCGACAAGAGCAACTCGTTTGGACTCGCCGATTAGGGCTTTTTGTTCATCATCGATTGCAAGAACAATAGGCACAGACATGTTAACGATGGATCCGTCGTCGAGATGAAGCAAATTAAAATGAAGAGTTTGGAGGAACTCAGATTCCCTCATAAACCCTCGAAGCGGACTTGCCCAACCTTCACTCAAAACGTGCATCCACTGCATATCAATCGCCGTCAATTTCACTTTTGGCAAATCCGTCGCTTCGTGCTTCTTCTCCCGTCGTCGCGGTTCTGATACCACGAGATCCACAAGTTTCCCACCATCTGGCTCGATTAGCCCAGCTCGTACCCGGAGGGTTCTTAAGCTACGATTCCTCGAATTCGAGGGAAAAGAAACGAATGATGTTATGGAGTCGGATTTGTGGGATTTGCTGAGAGATTGAGAAAGAAAAGAGGTTGATTTAGGTAAGCCGGTGGATATGGAAGCCATTGAAGAAGAATCAAAAACAAAAATAGAGTGTAAATTTGAATCTTGTAGCTTCAAGCTGTGCTCTTCAATAGAGAATGAGAATCTGATTTTGATTTTTTCTGAATTCTATTTTGAAGTGGCAAATGAAGTGAGTGGGGTTTTATAGATTTAAGGACCCTCCTGCAAATGTACCTGGACACTTGTCTTTTTATTAATAATACGAGTATATATTTTGATATATAAATAATTATGATTGCACAAAACAAAATATATAAACAATTATGACAACCTTCATTCCGGACAATTATGATCCGAAAAAAATAGATTTTTAATTTCCACCTATTTAAACTATTCTAACACGTTGTTTTTAGTCTAGTGATATATAGTAAGTATATTGAAAGCAGATACACTTGCATATTCAAAGATCGAATTTCATTGTCTATATTATATAGGAACTTAGCTAATAGACTGGCTTGTTGTGGCTCAGTGTTGACAAAAAAAACTATTCTAGTCCTAGTAATAAAACAATATTTTTGGTCGAGTTGCTCTCAGTCTGATGGTTAGGATGATCCAGCTAATGATTTGACACCAGAGTTCGATTTCTACCCGATGCATTATGATAACTTAAAAAAGAGATTATAGGAGTGGGGTTTAGGGTATAGATCGGGTTTTGTCGATCCAATTGTTGGAAAAAATATAATATTTCCGAACTATTATGTTAATTCACACGTATATTTAAGAATTTGATAAATAATATGAATACAAGAATTGAAGTTAGAATTTTATCAAAAAAAAGAATTGAAGTTAGAACCGATGCTAGAACCGAACTTTAGCCAAGAATACGTCAAGGTTCGGACCACCACTTTGATCATGAGTCATGACGATATTTATTATTTACTATGCCAATAAATATCATAATCACGTGAAGGACCATTATATTTTTGTCCAATGACCAATATTCTTTTTTATCACGCTAATATGAGTTATATAATAGTAGTATATCTGCATTTTTAAGGCAATATTATAAAGGGATAACGGTGGCTTAAGAAATGTAAGTATATTTAATTTTTTTTTTAATCACATTTTTTGTCGAATAATTTTGGAGCTCATCACTTTTGACCTGACTTTATATATGTTGACCTGAAGCTACCAGGAAATTATCTTCTTTTTCTTTTTAGTTTCTCTTTTGACGGCGAAATAATTTATGTGTAGTCGACAATATTTAAGATTTCCAGAAAATTAGAGGGAATGAGGCAGTCGAATCAGTTTGGTGGTGGCTTTAAGGGCTCACATTCAACATGTGCTATTAATTAATCAGGGAGGTTCCACCAACCCTCATAGATTTGATTTGGAATAATCTTTTGTAGTGACCAATAGTCCTAATTCTTTTCTTCCGTATTTGAAACTACAACATGTAAATAGTTTACATAAGAAGTTTATGAAAAATTTGGAGTAATAACGCTGACCTCAAAAATATTTAAGGATCAAGCACTTGGAGAAAAAAACCATTCTCATCACCTCATTGCTGAAATGATTGTTTTATCACTATTTATATATACAAAATCACACTATCTCACTGCTGGTATCGATAGAATTTGCAGAAGATTTCCAGCAAGATTTCATCTATGGGAGTCGGAGTTTCACCCATGGGAAGTAGGGTGTGTCACAAAATCCTAGTCTCGTCAAAGAAAGGTCTTGCAAAAATAAGGTAGTTGATAAGTTTTTCGCTATATGAGGTACTCGTAGAACATTGTTTAAACAAAGATCACGTGGGTAGTGAGGAAAAAGAAATAAAATCATGTGTGTGACCTTTGGCCCTGAGCCATTACCATCCATTACTTCATCAGTACCAGAATCAAGCGTGTGAAGAGATAGGTTTGTTAAGTCTTAGGTGATGCAATAACAGGCACCAAGTCTAAGGGTCATGAGGAGGTATCTGGTTGGGGTGCTGAGATGTTATAGGCACTTGGAGACCAGTTGGCAGAGGCCCATTGTAAACTCGGACCACTGTTTTGAGGAGATTGGGAGATAAGACGAGACAATGGGCAGCATTTTGCATTATGGCCTTGTGGTCCACAAACTTGACATTTGCCAAGATAGAGTCGGGGCTGGCACGAGTCACAGTAGTTGTTGCATGAAAGGTTGGAGCGAGGTGGCTTATTGGAAGGCTTATAGATATGATTCCGGTTTTAAGTGTGATTGGTTGTGACCAGGAATATGGGCTAGCTGGTTTGTGAGTTGGAGAGCTCAAGTTCACGGTTCAGCACCTTCTCATGGAGCTCAGCGAATGAGGTGGATGTGTCATGATTATGAAAAACATTGATGACATGTTTATAATTGATATGCCGTGGAGGCAGTACGTGAGGAGAAGAAACTCAAGAATAAATAACTCTGTATGAAGAAGCAGAAACAAAGAAAACAAAGGAAGAAAGAGATAGGAGAAAGACTCTAGATAAGTCAGAGGGTTCGTAATGGTTTGGGAGAAGTGCGGTTCGACCAAACCAGCTCGTAATTGATTAATCATCTCTTTACTTCTTTAGCTGTTGACACGTGATTTCTAGAGGGTTTTGGAATTGTCTTTGTTGGTTATGAATTAGTTAGAGTTGTTGGAGTTTGTTTATCCACAACTGAGTATAAATAGAGAGGAAAAATTATTGTAAAGGGGTTCACAAACTAGTATCTCGATTGAGGATTGGAGAGAATTTACAGTAAATAAAGAAGTTCATCAGAGTTCTTTAACAATTGTTGCGGTGATCACGGCTTTGCAATGCCGGTTGTGACGAGATCATCGGATTCCATGGGCGAAGCGGATTCTTCGGTTAACATGTCGAGAATGGCAGAACAAGTAGCGGAATTGCAAGATGCGAAGAGGGAAACGAATCAACGTTTGCAGGAGAACAATGATCGTTTGAATTCGCTGAGTAATCAAGTTTCACAAATTCTCCAGCTCTTACAAGCTAATCAAACTCCAATTCCCCCAAGTTCTTCCGACGCGGTTAATACGGCAACAACGACGGTCCCTCCACTTCCGGTGGTACACACCTCGAACTCTATTCCGAATGTGAATCCTTCTTCTTCTCACGATAAGGGGGTCAGTTCGGCTATGGCTACAAGAGACACGATTTTGAGGAAGGTTGAAATGCCTGTGTTTGATGGGAAAGAGGCGTATACTTGGATTGGTTTAGTAGAACGTTTCTGGGAATTGGGGAAATACATAGAAACAGAGATTATGGAACTAATCTCCATAAGTCTTGGTAGGAGAGTTTTGAGCTGGTACAATTACGAGAAATCCCAGATTCCATTCACGGGATGGAAGGATTTCAAGGCTCGGTTGTTGTTACAATTTGCAAACTCGCGTAATATCTCACCACATGATAAATTGGCTTCACAATGCACAAATATGTCTCAGGCCACATTGGAATCAATATTTCGCAAAGGGTTAAAGCCGCAGATGAAGGCGGTTGTGGCTATGTTGAAACCACAGGGGTTACCAGCGATTATCGCTTTGGTTCTGGAAATGGAACAATCGTTGATTGTGGTCTTTGATGGAGCAATTGCTCAAGAAAGCAATATGATTCAAAGCTCGCAACCTATGAGAGTTCAATCACGAACATGGTCGATTAATTCTGAAAATTGGAAGAAAAGACCATTTCAGCAGACAACTATGGTGAATTTCGAATCAGGAAGCAATCAATCTAGTACAAGGGTTAAGAGTGTGAAAGGACGTCGCGATCTTTCTCCGGCAGAGTACACGGAAAGAAAGAAACGTGGTCAATGTTTCAAATGCGATGAGCCTTATGTGCCTCATCACTTGTGTAAAAATCGCGAGTTGCAAGTGCTGCTAGTAATGGATGGGGTTGAATTGCTAATTGAAGAGGGACAAGACGATATTGAGGGTGATGAGGAAATTCTTCTCAAGCCAACATTTGCTCAATTATCGTTAAATGCTTATCTTGGCATTGACACAATCACTACTACAAAGATTAGAGGAAAGATTGGTCAGGTGGATGTGGTCATAATGCTCGATAGCGGGGCGACCCACAACTTTATTTCACCTGCGATTGTTAAACAAGCAAAACTAAAAACCAAACAGCTATAACGCAACGATGTGTTGTTGGGTAACGGAGTCATTATAAAGGGACATGGAGTTTGCAAAGGTGTTAAATTCCTATTATCAAATCTGGAATTCAATACAGATTTCATGTCACTAGAATTGGGTAGTGCGGATGTAATTCTGGGGATACAGTGGCTGAGAACACTGGGAAAGTGTATGGTGGATTGGATGATACATCAATTATCATTCTTGTACCGTGGGTCATTTGTCACTCATTATGGCGATCCAGATCTGCATATGAAGCTAGATAGAAGTGCAAGTCGGATTAAGCGCACAATGAACATGATCATACCCACTTGTTTTACATTGGAACAAATTCCACACTCTCTGTTTAAGTTAAATGCAGTTCCTTTACAACTGCAGTCCATTCTAACACAATTTTCTGATGTGTTTAGGGAGCCCACTTCATTACCTCCTGTAAGAGGCTGTGAGCATGCTATCAATCTTAAACCAGGAACATGACCGATAAGTGTGAGGCCTTATCGTTACCCTCATGCTCAGAAAGAGGCAATGGAGAAGTTGGTCTAAGAAATGTTGCAGGCGGGTATCATCCGACGTAGTCACAATCCCTATTCGAGCCCGGTGCTTTTAGTACCAAAGAAAGGGGGATCTTGGCACTTTTGTGCTGACTACAGAGCAGTTAACAAAGTAACAATTCCAGATAAGTTTCCAATACCGGCTATTGATCAACTATTAGACGAGTTAAAGGGAGCTTGTATATTCACGAAGTTTGATTTGCGATCCGGTTACCATCAGATTTTAATGAAGGAATCTGATGTGGAAAAGATTGCTTTCAGAACTGTCGATGGCCATTATGAGTTTCGAGTAATGCCATTTGGCCTCACAAATGCTCCAGCAACATTTCAACGGCTCATGAATGACGTCTTTCGTCCATATCTACAGCATTTTGTGTTGGTATTTTTTGAGGATATTCTCGTTTATAGTAACTCTTGGATTGATCATCTTAAGCATATCAAGGTGGTGTTGAACATCTTAAGGCAGCAGTAGTTGTTCGCCAATAAAAAAAATGTGCATTCGGGAAAAACAGTGTCGAATATCTGGGCCATGTAATCTCTGTAGAAGGTGTTGCGACTGACCCTTCAAAAACAGAGGCAATGGCTTCATGGCCGACACCGAAGAATTTAAAAAGCCTTTGTGGTTTTCTGGGTTTAACGGGCTATTACAGAAGGTTCATTAAAAGTTACGGAGTGTTAGCTCGACCTCTCACAGCTCTGTGGAAGAAAGATAACTTCGTGTGAAATTTAACAGCTCAATCCGCTTTTGACAAACTGAAAACACTTATGTTTTCTGCCCCTGTTTTAGCTCTTCCAGATTTCAAATTGATGTTCATAGTTGAATCCGATGCTTCGGGGTTTTAGTGGTGGTGGTTCGATTAAGCAAATTTGCTCATTTTATTCCACTGAAACACCCATTTTCTGCAACAGATGTCGCTTTGAAGTTTACAAAAGAGATTGTGAGGTTACACGGAGCTCCATAGTCTATTGTGTCCGATAGAGATAAACTTTTCCTGAGCTCGTTTTGACAAGAGTGTCATCGCCTTTCCATGACAAAGCTGAATTTCTCCACTGCCTATCATTCCGAATCAGATGGTCAAACAGAGGTGACAAATCGAAGCTTGGAAATGTATCTCAGGTGTTTTGCTTCGTCTCATCCTCGCACATGGGCAAAATTTTTGCATTGGGTTGAGCTCTGGTATAACACATCACACCACACTTCTTTGGATACAACTCTATTTCGCGTGCTATATGGCCGAGACCCTCCGACATTCCTGAAATATGAACATGGCTCTACGAAAAACTTTAAACTAGAGACCATGATGAAGGAACGGGATGCGATGTTGGCCCAGATAAAAGACCATTTAATTCGAGCTCAGGAGAGGATGAAGCGTTCTGCTGATAAACATCGTCGTGACGTGAGCTTCGTGGTGGATGAACAGGTGTTCCTAAAACTGCGACCATATAGACAACGATCGATCTCTCGACGAGTTTGTCAAAAGTTAGCAGCCAAATTTTATGGCCCTTTTACAATTTTAGAAAAAATTGGTGATGTAGCTTACCGATTGCAGCTACCCGCGTCCTCCGCAATTCACCCAGTTTTCCATGCCTCGCTACTTAAGAAGGCTATCGGAAATCATTACCAGGTGACGCCTCTGCCTCTTTCTCTTAACGACCTGGATGAACTGGTGGTGTATCCGCAGGATATTCTGGCCACTCGGTATAACGATGGAGGTGAATTGGAAATTTTGGTCTTATGGAAAGATTTACCTTCACATGAGCAAAGTTGGATGTTAGTACGCGAGTTTTCAAAGCAATTTCCGGATTTTAAGCTTGAGGGCAAGCTTAGTTTGAACGGAGGGGGTATTGATATGCCGTGGAGGCAGTACGTAAGGAGAAGAAACTCAAGAGTAAATAACTCTGTTTGAAGAAGCAGAAACAGAGCAAAACAGAGGAAGAAAGAGATAGGAGAAAGACTTTAGATAAGTCAGAGGGTTCGTAATGGTTTGGGAGAAGTGTGGTTCGACCAAACCGGCTCGTAATTGATTAATCATCTCTTTACTTCTTTAGCTGTTGACACGTGATTTCTAGAGGGTTTTGGAATTGTCTTTGTTGGTTATGAATTAGTTAGAGTTGTTGGAGTTTGTTTATCCACAACTGAGTATAAATAGAGAGGAAAAATTATTGTAAAGGGGTTCACAAACTGGTATCTCGATTGAGGATTGGAGAGAATTTACAGTAAATAAAGAAGTTCATCAGAGTTCTTTAACAATAATCGTCAGTATAGCCATCAAGAATTGTACGTGTTAAGTCTTCTTGATCCACATGTCTGCCTTGTAGCGCGAGTACATCTGCCATCATTTTCATCTGTCTCCTTTTACATATTGCTTCAGTTGTTGCTTGAGTTGCATGATGTGACCATGTGTGGGCTTGGCATATGTGGAGGCTAACATATTCCAAGCTTCAAGGGTGGTTGCAGATATGGCAATGAGTGGTTGAATGGGCATCTCGATGGCACCAAGGATGTTGTCGTTGAGGAGCGAGTCTTGTCTTATCCAGTTGACAAACTTAGGGTTTTGGCGTGAAGCTAGTTAGAGAGGATAGTTGCAGATGGTGGACCAGCATCTGAATCAATGAATTTCAGGTCATAGTCTCGGAGGAGAGACTTGATCTAAATACTCCAAGTGGGGTAGTTGAAGGAAGATAGTTTGGTAACATTGAGCATCTTAATGGATATCAAGAGTTGAGAATCAATGGTGTTAATTGTGGCAAGAAAGGTAACACCGCTGGAGGCCATGGAAGTGGAATCGAGAAAGCAAGAAACAAAATGAACAAGTAGCTGATTACGTTAGCACAATTGTCATGATTCTTCCTTTCTTTCGTGATTAACTGTTGTCACCAGTCCTACATTTTGTCTCTGTGGACCGAGAAGAAGGAAGCTCGGTGGGTTCTCTTGGCCCATGAAAACCAAAAATTTGTGAAGAAGAAATCGTATTCTCTAAAATCCTCCCTAATTAACCTATTCGTGGGAAGATACTGGACTTTTTGTATTTAAAAATGTTTCAGTAGAGATCTCTGAAGTAGATAATGGTGGATAAAGTAATTCTTGATTAATTAACGAGAATATTACATTATACATATATATATATATATACACGAGAAAAGAGAATCGTAATAATAAATACAAAGATATGAGCAGCTGTAATTTGGAGATTACACAACGTAATATTCTTTGCTATACACCAGACATTCCAGATCCAAATGCCTCCAGACCTCATGGTGTTCCACCTACAGGCTTCATTCCCAAGGCACCTGATGCAGATCAACGCATCCTAGCATCAACATTTCAAGAACCGGTTTACTTTTCTCATATTTTGGTTATTGCATTTTGAATTTCGGTTTTGTATTTTGCTATTTCAACATTTTCCAAACGTTACTTTACCAAAAAGCAACTATGCTTTTTGGTTCTGTTATTCCTATATGTAAGGAACGTTATCTGTCACTTGAAGGACATGAATGAATGAATGAATTTTGTCTCTTAGTTAATCTCTCTCTCTTATCTCTGTAACAACTATCCACCATTGTTGCTGGAATTTCGAGGTAACTCTTCTTCTTCAAGTTATCTTCTAGCTCCAACAACTCTCCTTTTTGACTCTGTTTTAGAGTTCTAGAGGAGGTTCTTATCTTCATTTCGATATTTGTATCATTGGTATCAGAGCAAGCTTTCCTCAGACCCATTAATGGCAAAAACAAGAGCTCAATCTCTGCTAGAGCTGAGCAAACAGATGGAGGAAATGAAGATGAATCATGCCCAATAAAGTGAGCAAGCTCGGCAGTTTAGAACAGAAATAAATGACAGAGTGTCGACAATCTGCAATATTCTGGCTGAGCTTCGTCCACCACCACCGGACCCGATGAAACGTCCGATGGAGCATGTATCATCCTCATCGGCCGTTTTTACGCCACACCCTTCCCCGACCCAGCCCTTACCGACGTTAATCCAAATGACACCACCATTTCCTGAGCCCCCCGACACGATGATCCCAGGACAAAGAGTAAATATGTCAGCAACGAATCTCACGCCAACGATTTCACACGGAAGACTCACTCAGCTTACAAAGGTGGGTTTCCCAACATTTGACGGAGATGAAGTTCGCGACTGGGTTTTCCGATGTGAGCAATTTTTCTCCTTAGATGGCACAGCCGAGGAGTCAAAGGTGAGAATGGCCTCAATGCATATGTCAGGAAGAGCTCTCCAGTGGCATCAAAATTTTATTAACCAGAGGTATGGGATGTATCCTTCATGGTATGAGTACGCAGGATTAATCTCTACTAGATTTGGTGGCAGACATATTGACCCCATATCTGAGCTGATAACGCTGAAGCAAGGCCATGATTCTGTGAACATTTACCATGACAAGTTCGAATGTGCTCTAACCCAGGTGTCATTACCGCCTGCTCATGCTCTGAGTATATTCATAACCAACCTCAATCCTCATCTCGCATATCACACTCGCCAATTTTTCACTCCTGATATAGCCACTGCAGCTCATGTTGCTCATATGCATGAGCTGTACCTCCAAAACCTTCCCACAAAGCAGAGATTTCCCTTCAGCCGAAGCTATAGAGCAAACACACAACACAAGCAACATACACCACCAGTTAACCCTCCCATACTCCCACAACCAAACAAACCACCAACCATACCAAGAACCCAAAGCAACAAGACACCGTTGAAATATAATTACAACGAGATGCAAGAAAGAAAGGCAAAAGGTCTCTGTATGTATTGTGATGAAGTATTTCAACCCGGTCATCAAACTAAACATCGTCGCTCCGACTTTTATCTGCTAGAAGTTGAACACGATACTACATAACATGATACTACGGATGAGCATATGAACCAAGAGATTGAAATCTCTGCAGATAAAAACACTGCGAGTCCACCAGAGATCACCCCTGCTATTTCCTGCAACGCAATGTCTGGAAATCCTTCCTTTGAAACTATGAGGATTACAAGTTATTGTGGAAAACGAAGGTTGAACATACTTATTGACCCGAGAAGCACACATAACTTCGTTGATCACAAAGTGGCATGTGAGATTGGCTGTACATTGGAGAAAATTCCACCAATGCGAGTGAACACGGCAAATGGACCCATCTATACAACATACAAATGCAGAAATTTTAAATGGCGAGCACAAGGTTATGACCTTACAAATGAAGTCTATATCTTACATTTAGATTTTATTGACTTCATCTTGGGAGTTCAGTGTTTGGTTTCCCTCAAAAATATTGGCTGGAACTTCGATGAACTTCAAATGGAATTCTACATAAAGGGAGTGAAACATGTTTTCAGAGGAATAAAAACTCCAGCAACAAAATTGATTAAAGGGGGAAGTTTAAATCGTTTACTTCTACAGGAACCACCACTTGCTCTGTTGCAGATAAGAGAAATATCACCAAGCGAACACTGTAATAACGATGAGCCCCCACAAACTACACTTCTCCACATTTCTGCTAATTCGACAACATTCTCCAATGATCCTGCTTTGTTGACACTAATTAGCAGATTTGACTGCATCTTTAAAGCACCATCTTCACTACCGCCATTACGAGAAGGTTTTGATCATAAAATTCCAGTGGATAATGCCTCCAATCCTGTCAATATGTGACCTTACAGGTACTCATCATTACAAAAAAATATTATTGATGAACTAGTCCAAGACATGTTGCAGCAAGGTATAATCCAACACAGTTCTAGCCCATATGCTGCTCCAGTGGTGCTAGTTAAAAAGAAAGACGGTGGTTGGCGCCTTTGCACTGATTTCTGAGGTTTAAACAAACAAACTATAAAAGATAAGTATCCAATTCTCCTCTTGGAAGACTTACTCGATGAACTCGGTGGAGCTAAGTTTTTCTCTAAGCTGGATTTACGAGCAGGCTTCCATCAAATAAGAATGAACCCTGAGGATGTATTCAAAACAGCTTTTAAGACTCACGCTGGTCATTACGAGTATTTTTCATGCCCTTTGGATTAACTAACGCACCAAGTACCTTCCAGGGATTGATGAATCATGTCTTTCAAGCAGTGGCCAGAAAATTCGTCCTTGTCTTCTTTGATGACATTCTTGTCTACAGCAAAGACTGGGAGTCACATATAAGCAACCTCGCAGATGTATTCACCATTTTACAACATCAGCAGCTGTACCTAAAGCCATCCAAATGCACCTTTGGAGCTACAGAGGTAGAATACCTCGGCCATTTTATATCTTTCGATGGTGTTCGCACTGATTCTAGGAAGATCGATACCATCACCAACTGGCCAACACCTACTACACAGAGAGAGTTACGCAGTTTTCTGGGGCTTGCGAATTACTATCGCCGATTTATCTGCGGTTATAGTATTATCGCCAAACCATTGACCACCCTCTTAAAGAAAGAAAGTTTCCTGTGGTCAAAAGAAACAGAGAGTGCTTTCATAGCACTGAAACACGCTTTGACATCTGCACCTGTTCTAGCTCTCCCTGATTTTGCTAAGGAGTTTGTTGTGGAAACTGATGCTTCAAATATGGGTATTGGTGCAGTATTAATGCAAGATCATCATCCTCTCGGTTACATCAGTAGAACCTTGGGTCCAAAGCACCAATTATTGTCAGTATATGAAAAGGAATTACTTGCTGTGGTGCACGCAGTTCAGGCTTGGAGTGCCTACTTAACTCATCGTGCCTTTCTCATAAAAACAGATCAACGAAGTCTTAAGTTTCTTACAGAGAAGAAAGTGACAACCCCATTTCAACACCTTTGGCTCTCCAAACTCATGGGATATCGTTATGAGATACAATACCGGGAAGGCAAAGAAAATCTCGCTGCTGATGCCTTATCAAGGGTCACTGGTTCTCAGTTATTGAGTATAATGTTATCCAATGCTCATGAAGGCTTTTACGATTCTTTGAAGTTACTGTGGGAAACTGATCCAAAGCTTCACCAGATAGTCACCGATATACAGAGAGATGCAAATACTCATCCTCAATTCACATTTGTGAATGGTGAATTACGACGAAAAGGCCGACTCGTTGTGGGAGACGACAAAGACATGAAACTGAAAATATTAAAGTGGCTACATGATTTAGAAACAGGTGGTCATTCGGGTCGGGATGCTACGACACAAAGAGTTAAACAATTGTTCTACTGGCCAAAAATGGCTGCCCAAGTACATAATTATATCAGAAATTGTGCTGTTTGTCAGCAAAACAAGTACGACACAACAGCCAAACCGGGACTTCTCCTACCTTTGCCAATACCAGAGAGTATATGGGAATCAATTTGTTTGGATTTTGTAGAAGGCTTACCTCCTTCAGCTGGCAAACATTGCATCTTGGTGGTAATTGATAGGCTGAGTAAACATGCACATTTTTTAGCTCTAGCTCACCCTTACACAGCTTTGGATGTGGCTCAACTCTACATGGATAATATATTTCGCTTACATGGACTCCCCAAAGAGATTATCAGTGACCGCGATCCCACTTTCCTCAGTGAAGTGTGGCAGGAAATATTTCGGGTTAATGGTGTCGACTTGAAACATTCAACAGCTTACCATCCACAAACAGATGGCCAAACCGAGGTTACAAATCGCACCTTAGAGACTTACCTGCGTTGCATGACAGCTGACATACCACACACCTGGAGTTCGTGGTTGCCTCTCGCTGAATGGTGGTATAATACCACATGTCACTCGGCAACTCGCATCACACCATTTGAAGCAGTATATGGTCAACCACCACCAACTCATCTCCCTTATCTCCCTGGTGAAAGTTCTTTAGTGACCGTAGATCAGAGTCTCCAAAAACATGAGTCCGTTATCCGCATTCTCAAATTCCATTTACAGAGAGCACAAAATCGAATGAAACAATACGCTGATTCCAAGAGGTCATTTCGTGAATTTGCTGTGGGTGATTATGTATACTTGAAGCTGCAGCCTTACCGCCAACATTCTCTCAAAAATGTGAGGATACCACACAAGCTATCTCCACGTTTTTATGGTCCTTTTCGTATTGTGGATAAGGTGAACGTGGTTGCATATAAGCTCGAGCTGCCAACAACTGCTGCTATTCATGATGTTTTTCATGTAAGCCAGCTGAAACTTTGCCCCAACCCAGCGGGTATACTAGCTGTGGTACCTCAGTATTGGTCTGACTTGAGCATGGACAAAGAACCAGAAGCAATTTTGACCGCAAAGTGGTTAAAAGACATAACACAGCCGCTACAAAGATTCTGGTTCAGTGGAAAGGCCAATCACCGGACAGAGCTACATGGGAGTTTTACCAGGATTTCGTGTCTCGTTATCCAAGTTTCAATGATCCTTGAGGACAAGTGATCTCTCAAGGGGGGAGTACTGATGCAGATCAACGCATCCTAGCATCAACATTTAAAGAACCAGTTTACTTTTCTCATATTTTGGTTATTGCATTTTGAATTTCGGTTTTGTATTTTGCTATTTCAACATTTTCCAAACGTTACTTTACCAAAAAGCAACTATGCTTTTTGGTTCTGTTATTCCTATATGTAAGGAACGTTATCTGTCACTTGAAGGACATGAATGAATGAATGAATTTTGTCTCTTAGTTAATCTCTCTCTCTATTCTCTGTAACAACTATCCACCATTGTTGCTGGAATTTCGAGGTAACTCTTCTTCTTCAAGTTATCTTCTAGCTCCAACAACTCTCCTTTTCGACTCTGTTTTAGAGTTCTAGAGGAGGTTCTTATCTTCATTTCGATATTTGTATCAGCACCACAATGAAACTCCAAACTCTACTGTTTCCAAGACGTTCTTGTATTTTTTCTTTGTATAAAATTTTCTTTTTAGTTGCCTCAATAAACAGATTTGTGATATTGCTTTATAATTGCGTGTCTCCTCTACTTAGCTTAATTATTTTTTGGGTCTGAAAACGGAGACAACCCCCAATTTATTAATCAGTGATCAACTTCTACGAATTACAACAAACATTTCGAGCATGTGCAACACTTGCATCATTTTCGTCCAAAATTAAACTAACATCTTCCGGACCTGTAGAGGAGAAATTGGGCTAAACCCCAATTACTAAAATTAAACCCAAACTGAAGCCCATAGAACAAAGCCCAATAGCTGAGATGCCTGTAGATAACGACACCTGTATCCCACTTACGAACAGAGGAACACCACGAAGCTGACACGTGTGTTCCAGAGCTCACACCTGAAACGTGCATGCAAGATGATACGCGTATGGAAGACAACATGTGGATTCCACTAAAGAGTCCGTGCTCATCCTGAGCATCCTATAAAAGGAAGCTGGATGGATAGACACAACACACGAAAAACCCTGGGAGAAGAGCTGTACAACTTCATAGACAACGAAGAACACTCGAAGGAGAAACCCAGAAGAACGAAGAACACTCAAGCAGTGACGAACAGAAGACAAACAAACACTCAAGTGGTGAATGGAAAAATCTTGAACAAGGACGAACATAAGTCAAACAAACACCTCAGTGGTGAATGGAGAAATCCTGAACAAGGACGAACAGAAGACAAATGAACACCCCAGTGGTGAATGGAGAAATCATGAACAAAGACAAATATAAGACAAACGAACACCCTAGTGGTGAATGGAGAAATCCTGAACAAGGACGAACAAAAGACAAGTGAAGAGGACGAGTGACGAACAGAAGATACACGAATAGGAACACCAGCGACAAGCAGGAGAACATACGCTCGCATCTGACATAAACACTTCATATACGAAAATCTCGACCCCCCAAAAATACCTAAACAAAAAAAAAATGACGAACACAAAATAGAACTATGATCGGCTTGATCCCTTTAGAGGGTACGTAGGCAACCGAACACGGTGCAACCACTTTCATAAAACACTTGTATAAAAAGTTTGTGCTAAGTTCGGTACGAATAGTTGACGCCGTCTGTGGGGACATAGATCCTTCTAGACGCAAGAAGTCATAATGACGGTTGACGATCCGGTGGAAGGAGCTCGAAACAGTGATGAACAGTCGCTACGAGTGGAAGATATCAACGAATGATCGCCAAGACAGGAGGAAGTCACTCTCCTCGACGAACCGGAGAACGACCAGATTCGTCAACTGGCATTGCCAACGTCACCCGACGAACAGGTGGACATCCCAGAGCTTCTTCAAACCCTCCTAAGAAGATCGTAGGAAATGGCTCGAAGTACGAACAATAAGCTTGAGGAGTTCCAAGATATGATCACGACGCTTGAAGAAGCACGAGCGAGGCTTACCCCAACCAGTGTGGACCATTCTTCCCATCAAAGAGTCCGATTTAAAGAGTCACCAAACTCAGACGTTCGACGGAACCAACAACCGAACGATTTGCAGGATGAATGGACGACGAGTAGACAGACTGAAAGCCCTCAATACCAAGAGTTTCGCATCAATCCAAAAGAACCATCATCTCCGGCGCTCAATTGTCCAGAGGACCAAGCGACGACCATTAAAGCAATGAAAGCAGAGATCGAGAGGATGGCGTCACGACTCCACAGTGCGATTAGCTCGGCCTCGGAGATTGACCAGATGCTAACTAAGTCACAGAACACACCATTCAGCAAACGATTACTAGAAGTCAAAGTCCAACACAACGTCAAAATAAAATGCCCAACATACGATGGAAAAACAGATCGAAATCGTTTCTTGACAGCTTTTGGAATCGTGATGGGCAGATCTTAATATACGCCACAAGAATACGATGTCGAATACTGTCAAATGTTTGTCGAAAGCCTAACCAGAGACGCGTTGGATTGGTTTTCAAAGTTGGAGCCATATTCGATCGACAGCTACAAGTAATTGTCGAAAGTGTTTCTCAAACACTACTCGATGTACATTCAGAAGGCGACGACAAGTGCAAATCTATACTCCATCTTCCAAGGCACTAAGGAGACCATGCGATCATACCTCAAGCGGTTCAAGGTGATTGTATCACAAGTAACAGTTTCGGACGACGTTGCAATTCCGGCGCTCCAAAACGGACGACGTGAAGATTCAAACTTAAAGGATGACTTGCATATTAACATTTTACGAACGTTGGAAGACGCCCTGCACCGTGCCACTACGTTCGCCGAAGTCGAAAATCAGAGATCTCAATTTACCAAGCAATCGGGAACCAAAGATTTTCACAGAGAAGATAAAAAACACGAGGGCAAGGAACCTCGACAACAATATAGAAGAAACTATGCAAAAAATGAAGAGAGGAATGCAAATACGTTCTATGTCGACTTGCCACCTCGTGACTCAACGTAAAGGAATCCGAACCCCTGCTGGAACAAAGTCGACCTCACTGACGTTCTGGATAAGCAAGCATATTGCAAATTTCATAAGCGGTTCGGGCACCAGACTTCAAAGTGCAAACAATTTCAACGTTTTCTCCTAGACCATAAACTCACATTCTTTAAGGTATCTGGATCACAATTATCTAACAGGCTCCATGTCCCCTTCAATTGGAAATCTGAATGCAACAGATGTAAAAAGCCTCTGAAACATTCTTTAATTACTTACGATTATTGGATTCAATGATTTGTCTGGCCAATTCCTAAGCAAATTGGTGAGCTTACAGATTTAATATTACTATAAGCTATGTTTGCTTCTTCATCGTTTAAATGCGATAATGTCTTCAGAAGCAATCTTTATGCAGTAGTATTGGTCCAAGCAATGTTTCTGGTTCTGTACAAGCTGAGATTGGGAGTTGTACAAAACTAGAGAAAATGTAAGTGTATCTGTCAAATCAACGAGTGATATAATTTATGTCTTTATTGCCTGTTAATTACATGGATATGAAATCATACACAAAAAACCCAAGCGGGTAAAAATGTCATACTAAAGAGTGTTCTAAGTGCTATGCCGGAATTCTGGAGAGAGTCACTACTAGAATCCGACCACTCAACGTCGAGCATAAACGTGAGAGTGGAGGAGTTGAGCGGAAAAAACACAGTGATCAAATCGACATGTCCAACTCAAAACCGCCGTCCTCGCAGAAACAATGAGGAGGAGCAACATGACGGGACCACTGCGGCACCATCTAGTCCGGTGAAGCATCACGACGACGGTGGGTAAGCGGAGGAGACCTAATCCTAGATCTAGGGTGTGTTAGAGAAGGAACACCGGTGAGGGGAAATCTGACGGAGAAGCACAGACGGTGGGGTCCTTTTTCTGGCGGTCGGTGGATCTCACCACCGCCGGAAAGGAAGAACGGCGATCGCTGAGATTTTTTGTAGAGAGAGAGATAACAGAGAGAGAGAAAGTTTTCGGCTCTGGTTTCCCTTTTCTTTACTTTCATTATCTCGTGATGTTACTTAGTGTCTAAGTGTATTTGTGTTCAGATTTCACGCCAACTGTGGGTAATAGACCACTTTCACAGGGAAATTACAAGACCACTATTGTGGGTGTCATTGCGGGTGTAGCACTTTTGAGTATTCTTGGGGCTGTAGTTATGTACATCATCCGAAAAAGAAGAAAGCGATACACAGATGATGAAGGTATAGATGTTATAACTAAAACACAAGCAAGCCTTAGAAATGAAGGATATTGGCCCATATAGAACTTAAATATCATCTCTGAAATTGGCTGATTATAAGAACCAAATTGTTTCTGGGAGAAATACTACATATGAACGTTTAACCTTTCACTTTTACTTACACATAACTTAAAAGTGCAACTCAAAATTTTGATCCTTCAAACAAGCTTGGAGAAGGGGGATTTGGGTCTGTTTATAAGGTAAGTTCCTTACCAAAACGGACGGAATATTTGTACTCTTATAAGATAGTAGGGAAGAAAATAATATGTAATACCTTTTAACATGTTTTGTTTCAATTAACTTATTCAACAACCTTAATGATGGAAGAGAGGTCGCGGTCAAGCAGCTATTTGTTGCATCCCGACATGGGAAAGGAAAATTTGTTTAGGAAATTGTTGCAATTTCTTCAGTTCTACATCATAACCTAGTAAAACTCTATGGGTGCTGCTTTGAGGCAGATCATCATTTGCTCGTATATGAGTTTCTTCCAAATGGAAGTCTTGATATGGCATTATTTGGTAATGGACGAAAACATGGCTTATATATATTTTCTTCTACCAAGCTGAAGTATTCATCATGCTCTTGGCTCGAATGATGCAGAGGATTAGACTTTACACCTTGATTGGTCAACTCGTTTTCAAATATGTCTGGGATTCGCTAGAGGTTTAGTTTATCTCCACGAAGAGGCAAGTGTTTGCATAGTACAAAGGGATGTTAAGGCCATCAACATTTTACTTGACTCTGAACTGGTCCCCAAAGTATCTGATTTTGGGCTTGCAAAACTATACGACTACAAAAAACCCATATAAGTACCCGAGTGGCAGGGACGGTGTAAGTAATCCCCCAAACCCCGATCCCTCAAACCCCGACCTTCAGTTTGGAATTCAAAACTATGAATGAATAAGATATGCATGTTATTTGTATCAATGCAATAGGTATCTTGCGCCAGAGTACGCCATGCGTGGACATCTAACAGAAAAAGCGGGTGTGTATGCTTTTGGTGTTGTGGCTCTTGAGCTTGTGAGTGGAAGAAAAAGCTCTAATGAGAAATTGGAGATGGAAAACAAATATCTTCTTGAATGAGTACATCCTTACTTATCAATATATGTGTGAAGTTGGAGATAATCATAAATTGCGACAGTATTCATTTGTGTATTTCTTGTATATTGTTAAAAGGGCTCCATTGATTTGATCTCAAGCTTGAAGAAGATTAAATAAGATAAACTGAACAAAGAAAGAACACGAGAGATTTAACGAGTTTGGTTCCAAAACTCAGAACCTACGTCTCGCCGAAGTTACAAACTCGTAACTTCGGATTTCACTATCTCTTCTCCGATTAAGCTCAATATCGAGCTCGAATCCTTTTACAATGTCTCTGTGACTTCACGCTCTCTCACACCCGAACTTATCCTCTACTTAGCCTAGACTATTCGAGGATACAAAGGATGAGAAGAAAGAAGTTAACCTTACACCAACCTCTCTTACTCTGATCTTATATATCGATTAGTTACAACATCAATGAATTAACTCTCACTCTCAGTTCTAACAGAAAGAAATAAAGGAGAAAGAGATGATCCAAAGTGGAGATAAGCGGCTTGGTTAAAGTCAATAATCGATCCAATCAATTGAGCCAAACATTAACCGAGATTGATGCTTCTTAATCGAAACAAAATGAGTCTTCAAATAACTTTGACTCATACTTAACTTTGATATTGGCTATATCCTCACAATTCTCCACCTTAACCAGCATCAATAAGTTACCTGGTAGACTCCTGAAACTTAACGCTACTTCCCAGCTACTCGAAGTAGCTTGAGTGCTTCTTGAAGCTTGTGGACTGGAAGAACTTTGGTGAAAATGTATGCGGGATTCAATGTAGTGCAGATCTTCTTGACTTCGATTACACCTTGATTAATTGACTCCCTTATATGATGATTCTTCACAGCCACATGGTTTGTCCTACTGTGAAACACTGCATTCTTTGCAAGAGCTATTGCACTCTGAGAATCACAATTAATCTCCACTGATCCTTGATGAAATCCGAATTCTTCTACAGGACCCTTAAGCAATATTGCCTCCTTTGCTGCTTCAGAGAAAGCAATATACTATGCCTCCGTAGTTGATAATACTACAACTCCTTGCAGATTTGACCTCCAGCTAATAACATTTCCACCTGCAGTAAACACAATACCTGTAATAGATTTCTTGTTGTCAAGATCTGCTGCATAGTCAGAATCGCAATAGCCTTTGATAATGAAATCTCTCTTGTTGCTAAAACTTAGACCGACATCTGTAGAACTCTTGATATATCTCATGATGCACTTGACAGCTTGCCAATGCTCCTTTGTGATGAGGACATGAAAGCTAGACCAACTGCAGCTAGAGAACTCGCCATTCCAATACCCAAAGGTCCAATCACACGCTCAAAGACAAAGGAAATAAGAGAAGGATTCACCAAAGTCGTGGGAATGCTAATGAGTTCGATTCAAGAGGAAACCTAGGATGAAGCTCTCAACATTTCTACCAACATAGACTTGCCTTTTCTTGGAGCTTATAAAGAGGTTCTAATCTTCACATTCGAACCAGAACCAGACCAGAATCATTAAGGTATTGAGATTGGTTAAGTGATCTTGTACTCTTTTTACTTATCTTTGGTTTTGTCCCAAATGGGTTTTACAAAGAAAGGTTTTAATGAGGCAAGCCATTTAGCCCACTCTCATCTCAATACCAAGGTAATCCACGGTCTATAAAAGTCCAAGAAGTGTCAATAAGAGGCCAAACAACACGAGGAAAGCCCCAAGACTGAATTGAAGTCCATAAGTCATCCAAAAAGAACATGGGCTGAAGATGAAGTTTAAAGGGGTGAAGCTTGTTGTATTTTCGGTCCATTTAGAGTCCAATAAATGTCTTGAAGAGTCTAGTATCTAGATACATGAAGTTAAGTGTCGAGTTAGTGGTAGAAGTGGGAGGAAATGTGAGTTAAGGTGAGTATTAACCAACTTGTAACGGCTGGATCTTCAAAGGTCTTACCGAAGCTCATGAGTCCCTCTTCTTGTCTTGAGTCTTTTATTTTCTATTTATAGTCTCTTGAAACATGAATAAGAGGAAGCATTATTAATAAACAAAACACTTGAAACTCTTTTAGAAATTGAGACGGATTCTCAATCTCTTTTCTCTTGTCCGGGACAAGAAACTATCTTACTTACCATCCGATTGTGAGAAGCATTTGTGTGGGAAGTGTACTGCTTATCAAAGACCTTTCACACCCTTTGTGGTACAGCTCGATCCATCTACTATCTCATCTTCCAGAGAACCAGAGTTGAGTGTTCTCCGAACAACCTTGAAATCTCACAAATCACTTCCATCAACCGACTACAACAATACTATTGAACCGGCTTGTGAATGTTCTCCGAACAGCTGCCCTTTCAATCATCTATCCACCCTTAAAGCGCTTCTGAGGCTACATCACTATGTAGGATTACTCATGATTGTACTTACCATCTCAACTGGATAAGCAAGATCTGGTCTAGTACCTATCATCGAGTACGTTAAACTCCCCACATCACTTTGATAAGGAACCGACTTCATAAAATGTTCTTGGTCTTCAATTTCTCTGTTTGTTGCAGATTGAAGCTTGAAGTGAGCTCCTAAAGGAGTGGACACTAACATCGAGTGATCCATTTTATGATTCCCTAACACTCAACATGTAACATGACTGAGATATTCTCAATGTCACTGCAGTTCTGTCTCTTATAATTTCCATTCATAATATCTTCTTAGCATCTCCGAGATCCTTCATTTCAAACTCAGTATTAAGAAGATCTTTTAGAGCTTGAATCTCCTTCTTATTTGTTGATGCAATGAGAATGTTATCAACATACAACAACAAGTATATCATTGTATCATCTCTTAATTTCTTAAGATAAACACAGTAGTCATAATTGCTCATGATGTAACCATTCAATGTCATGAAATCATTGAATCTGCAATTCCATTGTCTTGGAGATTGGTTTAACCCATACAATGACCTTTTAAAAAGACACACCTTTTCTGGGTGATCTTTGTCAATGTAGCCTTCAGGTTGTTCCATGATGATTGATTCATCCAAATGGCCATGTAGAAAAGCTGTTTTCACGTCCATTTACTGCAATTCCATGTTAAAATGAGCTACCATAGAGAGAGAAGGTACCTGATTATAACATGTTTAACTACAGGGGCAAAGATCTCCTTGTAGTCAATTCGTTCCTTTTAAGAGTATCCTTTAGCCACAAGCAGAGCCTTGAATCTTGGATTCTCAACCCTATTATTCCAGTTTTTCTTGTGAAAACCCACTTGCATCCTATGGCCTTTTGATCTCTTAGTCTGTCAATCAACTCCCATGTATGATTTTTCCATAATGAATTCATCTCTTCATCAGAAGCTTTTGTCCATTTGTCACTATCTTGTCCTGATATTGTTTCTTCATAGGACAAAGGGTCATTCTGTCTTGCATCTTCAGTGAACGCATAGACATAAGCTGCTATTTGATTTTCCTCATCCTCATTGCAGTCATAATCTTGAAAGCGAACTGGAGGTTGAATTGTTCTTCTTGTTCTTTCACAAGCAAGTTGATAATCATTCTGGTCTTCAGTCTCTGTCTCATTTGTAGTTTCATCTTCTGGAGGATTCTGAGACTGACTATCTTGATATGGTGATGTATTTGTGGAAGCTCCACCTTGAATGATATCTCGACTTGTTCCTGAGATTTCCAAACTAGAAAATTCATCAGTTATAACATCATTTAGATCACTTTTATTACCTGACTTTTGTTCTTGAAGAAAGTCCTTGTAACCTAGCTCTTCTCGAAACACTATGTTTCTGCTGATGACACACTTGTTTTCTTCTATAAGCCACACTCTAGTTCCTTTGACTCCTTGTGGATATCCTGTGAAGACTCCTCTTTTAGCTCTTGGTTCCAGTTTACCTTCAGATGAATGTATATAGACAATACATCCAAATCCCTTCAGGTTACTGAGTGATGGCTTTGATAAAGTCCACATCTCCTCTGGTACTTTAAAGTCTATTGCAGATGATGGAGATCTATTTATTAGATAGAGTGCTGTTGAAGCTGCTTCTACCCAAAACCTCTTGTTTAAACCACTTTCACTGAGCATACTTCTAACTTTGTTCATCAATGTCCTATTCAACCTTTCTGCAACTCCGTTTTGTTGTGAAGTATAGGTACATGTTCTATGTCTTACTATACCTTCTTTTCTGCAAAACTCATCAAACTCATGATTGCAAAATTTTAAACCATTATCAGTCCTTAACCTTTTAACCTTTTTATCTGTTTGGACTTCAACCATGATTTTCCATTCAATGAAACTTTTGAATGCTTGATCCTTAAACCTGAGAAAATAGATCCAAACCTTTCGAGTGTAATCATCAATAAATGAAATGAAATACTGACATTTATCAATACTCAGAGGAACATTTGGTGACCCCCAAAGGTCTGAGTGTATATAGTCAAGCTTCTCCTTGGTAACATGTTTTGTTGCACTGAAGCTGACTTTGTGTGTCTTCCCAATCACACAGTCTTCCCAGAAGCCAAGTTTTGTACCTTTACATCTTTCAAAACATCCCTGCTTAGCAAGAATTTGCATTCCTTTGTTTCCCAAATGCCCCATCCTGCTATGCCAAAGCTTGATGCTTTTACTTTCTTCTGGTTTAGGATTTTTTGGACTCGAGTTTGCACAGTAGGCCTCAGGTTGATTTGCGAATGCTTGGAGAATGTATAGAGATTGTCTTCTCTTGCATTTCATTACTACAATGCATCCCTTAATGATCTTTATTATGTCATTCTCTCCCTTGAAAGTGCAACCTTTCTCTTCTAAAGTTCCTAGAGAGATTATATTTCTTTCAATGTCTGGCATATACCTCACATCATGCAATACAAAACTAGTATTGTCAGTATTAGTGAATCTAATTGAACCTATTCCTTTTACCTCACTGTATGACTTGTTTGCCATCTTTTCCTTGCCCTTACTTTCTTTTAGATCCAGAAATAAATGCTTGTTTGGTGTCATGTGGAAAGAGCACCATGTATCTAAAATCCATTCATTAGTGTCAATATTACTTATTGAAACATTTACCTCAGGTGCAAGTAATCCAACAATATCATTTGAAAATCATTCTGAGCCAGAGATGATTCTCCAATTTGCTGCGTTTGACCTTTTCCTTTGTTTCTTTCAAGCCATTTGTAACATTGCTTCTTGTAATGCCCTTGTTTCCCACAAATCCGACATTCATCTGGTTTCTTGTCTCTTGACTTGGATCTTGATTTACTTCTGTCTTTAAAAGACACTTTCTTTGTTTATGATCTTCCTCTTACAAAGAGACCTTCTCCATTTGTTTTCGAGTTATATTCAAGACTTATTTAGCTTTGTTTCTTTTGACTTTGCTGCACTCACAACATTATCAACTTTCAACTTATCTTTGCTATAAGTCATGGTTTCTCTTAGATGCTCGTACACCTCTGGAAGTGATTTGAGAAGAAGAATTGCTTGAGTTTCTTCTTCGATTTCAATATGAAAATGTCTAAGATCTTCTACTAACTTTGAGAAATCATCAACATTCTAATTAATACTCTTAGTTTCTTGCATTTGAAACGCATAAACTTCTAACTGAGAGTTAATTCTATCTGAAAGAGAAGTTGGAAGAAACAACTTATCGTGAGTGTCGAATGTGCTGATTGTTGTTTGACAATTCTTGATCTTTCTGAGGATTTTATCATCTACAGCCAAGAAGATCAGGTTTAAAGCCTGTTCGTCTTTATCTGCTCTTGCTTCTTCTTCTTATGCACGCTTTTCAAACCCTGAACAGTAAGATTCGCAATTATTGTTTTCTTCCAAACACAATAATCTCATGTTCCATCAAAGATTGCTATCTTCGACTTCGTGTTCGTGTTCGTCATTTCCGAACTTTAAATCGACTCCACCTTCTTCCACGGAACTCTATTCTTGGACAAGAATTGGAAGCTCTGATACCAATTTGTTAAAACCTTGAGCTCAATTAATTTGATCTCAAGCTTGAAGAAGATTAAACAAAGTAAAATAAACAAAGAAAGAACACGAGAGATTTAACGAGTTCGGTTCCACAACTCGGAACCTACGTCTCGCTGAAGTTACAAAATCTTAAATCCGGATTTCACTATTTCTTCTCCGATTAATCTCAATACCGAGCTCGAATCTTTTTACAATGTCTCTGTAACTTCACGCTCTCTCACACCCGAACCTATCCTCTACTTAGCCTAGACTACCCGAGAATACAAAGGAGGAGAATAAAGAAGTTAACCTTACACCAACCTCTCTCACTCTGATCTTATATATCAATCAGTTACAACATCAATGAATCAACTCTCACTCTCAGTTCTAACAGAAAGAAGTAAAGGAGAAAGAGATAATCCGAAGAGGAGATAGGCGGCTTGGTTAAAGTGAATAACCGGTCCAATCAATTGAGCCAAACATTAACCGAGATTTATGCTTCTTAACCGAAACACAATGAGTCTTCAAATAACTTTGACTCATACTTAACTTTGATATTGGCTATATTTTCACATATACATGCATGGAATCTACACGAGAAAGGCTGTGACGTTGAACTAATTGATGATAAGCTAAGTGAATACAACATGGAAGAAGTGAAATGTATGATTAGCATTGCATTGATGTGCACTCAGACATCTCATGCGTGGAGAACACCAATGTCACGAGTGGTGGCCATACTATTAGGAAATGTTGAGGTCAATGATGCCTCTAAACCAGACTACCCAATTGACTATTCATCTGAAGAAACCTCAAGCTCTTCTTTCAGCAACTTTCAAACCAAAGGCACAAGCTTTTCCACGAGCTTTGTGAAGCCTTCCCCTGAGATATTACCCGGAGACACAAGCTGTAAGCCAATGCTTGGATTCAATATCAACGAGGGAAGATGACAATATCTCCTCTATAATTTCTGTAGCCTATAATAGTATTCATTGTTCGATAATTATTTGACAGAAACTGGGCTGGATTAACTTCTCATTATTAGGCTTACGTATTTACATAATCAAAGAGAAATCACGTGCTCACGTGTAATAATTTTCCCTCTCAGGTAAGAGTGATTATAACTACCTTGTGGGAATCTCTTTATAAATAACCATTGTCTTGAGTTTTTCTTATTTGATTTTCTGGATACACAATTGTAGAGTCTGCTGTTTACAGTTCTTATAACAACCATTTACAATCACAGATTGACATGTATCATCTCTATGTATTCTTACAGATTGTAGAGAGGCTTGAATTTGTGTTACGTTCTCTGCAACATTCCTTTTGCTTGATGGTGAGAGAGAGACTGAATCTGAAGTGGGCTTCACTGAATTGAGTACTTGTATTTTGATGCAGAGAGGTCCAAATTAACTTCTTCATTCTGTTGCTTCAACATCGGTTCGTGGACTGGACTAATAAGTGGCATACATGCATTTGCTGTAACAAGATTTGTTTTTATAGGGCGGAGTAATTCAGTCCCAGTCTCTATCAACACTACAAGAAAATGTAGTCAAAACCGACGGACAAAAAGCCGTCGGTTACATCGTCGGTCAAAAACCGACCGCATAACCGATAGTAATCGACCGAAGAAAAGATACCGTCGGTTACCGTCGGTTTGTCCGACGAGATAATGGCCGTTGGTTTCCGTAAGTTACATGAACCGACGGGCACCGACGGCCAAATAATATCCATCGGTTAAACCGACGAATACCGACTGTAATTCCCACAGTTTTTTTTTAAAAAATAATTTTAATAAAACTGACGCACACCGACGGGATAATAACCCGACGGAAACGGACGGGACATAATTTTTTTGTATGTGAACCGACGGGAATTTAAATTTTTTATTAATTAAATTAAATCCGACGGGAACCGACGGACTATCGGTTAGAACAGCACCAAACGTTTCACATATGCATCACTGTTTCAACCAAAAATTAGGTGGAGGTAAGAAGCCGTCGGTTCCCGTCGATTCCTATCTTGTATATATTGGAACGAGTTCCATTTCTCTCCATAACACTAAACAAATATTATACTCTCCAAATTATTCGATGACAAACTACAGCGATCGATTTTGGATGGACGGACCACGTATGGATGAGTCAACAGGCAAATTAACCGAAGAGTACGCTACCGGGTTGAGAAACTTTATGGAGTTCGCAGCCTATCGGAGTATAACGCTCGAAACAGGTAAGATGTACTGCCCGTGTAACACATGTCAGAATATGAAATTTATCCATGTTAAAAATGTGTGGAGTCATCTATACCGTAGAGGGTTTCTACCGAGTTACAAAATATGGTATTCGCATGGAGAAGATGGTACGAATATAAACTATGGTGATTATAGCGGAGTTGGTAATAGTAGTTTAGGTGGGGATATAGGTAACTTGGGTAATGTAGAAGTAGATGTTAATCTTGGGAGCATCGGATTAGGTGGCTTAGGTGTAGAAACCACCCGCACGGTTGAGAACAATGTGGGTACATTTCAAATGGTTAACGATGCGTTTAGGGAGGATGTACCGGTATTTACAGCGGCTAGAGAGAGGGGTGAGGAACCAAATAGTGGTGCCCGTAATTTTTTTGGTTTGCTAGATGATGCGAATAAACTTTTGTACAGCGGTTGTGGTGAAGATGTGTCAACGTTGTCGAGTGCAGCTGAGATGATGAATATCAAAACAGATTACAATCTACCGGAGAGCTGTGTTGATGCATTAACTGGTCACTTCAGAAAATGTCTGCCTGTTGATAACACATACGCGGAATCGTACAACGACATCCATAAGATGGTTTCCGGGCTAGGATTACCATATGAGACAATAGATGTGTGTGCGGACAATTGTATGATCTTCTGGAGGGAAGATTCAAACCAGATCTGTTGCCGATTTTGTCGTAAACCTCGATTCCAAGATACTAGTGGGAGGAATCGTGTGCCATACAAGAGGATGTGGTATTTGCCTTTGGCAGACAGGCTTAAGCGGTTATACCAGTCAAATCGCACAGCTAGCGCAATAAGATGGCATTTTGAACATAATGCAGCAGGCGAGATAACACACCCTTCGGACGCAAAGGCATGGAAACAATTCCAAGCTCTTTATCCCGAGTTTGCTCAGGAATCGAGGAATGTATATCTGGGGCTTTCCACAGACGGGTTTAGTCCATTTGGTAAACACGGGAGACCGTATTCGGTTTGGCCGGTGATTGCAACTCCTTATAACCTACCACCAACTCTATGTATGAAACAAGAGTTTTTATTTCTGACAGTCCTTGTACCAGGTCCCGAGCATCCACGGAGATCACTCGATGTATTTTTGCAACCTCTAATTCACGAATTAAATCAGCTTTGGGAGAGTGGTACTTTAGCGTTTGATGTTTCTACTTCACAGAATTTCCAAATGAGAGATGTGTTAATGTGGACTATTAGCGATTTTCCAGCATATGGCATGCTCTCGGGATGGTCGACCCATGGGAAATTGGCTTGTCCACATTGTCAGGATAACACAGAAGCCTTCCAACTTAAACATGGTCGTAAGACGTTGTGGTTTGATTGTCATCGACGGTTTCTTCCTATTCATCATCCATATCGGCATAGTAGGTCGTTGTTTACTAAAAACAAAAAAGTCTTGTACGGTCCACCGCTAGAAATCAACGGCACGCAAATAGTAATGCAACTTAGAGATTTTGGTGCTGAGTCAACTCCTACATGTGGGGGAAATGGACATTACCCCGTCGATGGTGTTGGGGTGCACCACAATTGGCATAAGAAGAGTATTTTCTGGGAGTTGCCTTACTGGAAGGACCATCTCCTTCGCCACTGTTTGGACGTCATGCACATTGAGAAAAATGTGTTTGATAATTGTAGTAACACAATTATGAATGTATCGGGGGAAAACAAAAGATAATCTGAAATCAAGATTAGATTTACCAGATGTCTGTGATAGGAAGTCTCTGCATTTAAGAGGGAATAACAACGTAGGGCCAGTTCCTATATTCCGCTTAAGTAACGAAGGAAAGGTACAAATGATTTGTTTATCTTTATAAATGATTATTATTTTAACCACTCAAGTAAACTAACAATCGATAATTTTGTATATAGGCGGTGTTTTTTGACTGGATTGAAAATTCGGTCAAATTCCCAGATGGGTATGTATCAAACCTTCGAAACTGTGTTGATAGTAACGAGGGAAAATTCTGTAATATGAAGAGTCACGACTGCCATGTCGTTATGCAAAGACTTTTTCCGTTCGCTTTTGCGTACCTATTTCCCAAAAATGTCCACGAAGCGCTTGCAGGTAATATTTGAACCCTTTAATAAAAGAACAATGAACAAGTAAATTATGTTTATTGTAACCTTTTAACAATTTATTATAGGCTTAGGTGCATTTTTTCGTGATATTTGCTCACGGACTCTCACCGAAGAAGGAATTAAAAATCTTAATGATAAGATTCCTATAATCATATTCAATTGTCGCTCAATATATAAATGAAGAAACTGCCAACTTTGCAACTTTATATTTTCCATCAAATGTTCTAGCGAAAAATCGACGTCCAACACGTAACGATGATGGAGGCGAGTGGCCGATCTATCCCGCTTTTGTACCTGATATATTTTCCCAAATAGGCCGACTTAGTGGAAAACCGGTTCGTCGAACCCTTTCCACTGACAAGATAAACCATTTGCATATGTATATTGCCATGAACTGTCTAGAAATTAGTGAACTTGAGAGGTATGTAGTACTTGCTTATACATTTTTGATTAATTGTCCTTATTAGTAATCCATATTTATTTTCTTGCAGTATTTACATGTCTCAAATTTGGGATGCATAACCTAATTTCACAGATGAACAACTGCAAGTAACAAAAGAAGGCGAGTTCACGAAGTGGTTAAAATTTTATGTGAGTTTCAAAAAATACTTACTATGTTGTTATAATTTTGTTTTGGGTATTAACTTGAATTGATAAACACAAAACCACATATCACAGGTTACTGAAGCCGGAAAAATGGGAACCACATTTCCAACATGGCTGGTAGATTTTGTTGCAGGTCCGCTATTGGTCACTAAAGCGTACCCTATGTACTTTACTCGTGGTTACGCTTTCAAGATTCTGCGACCGAGAATGAAAAGAGCAACAAGTGACTACGGAATATCTTCCACCTCAAGCGATAGGGTGTACTACGGAGTGTTACGAGAGATATTGGAGGTTGAATATCCTGGGTTGCTTGGTTTGAAGTGCGTAGTTTTTTACTGTGATTGGTACAATCCTATTTTAGGAGTAGGTGTACGTGTTGATGAGTTTGGCGTCACATCTGTGCACTCACGAAGGAAGCTTGGTAAGTATGATCCATTCATACAAGCATCGCATGCTGATCAAGTGACATATCTTCCATATCCACGAATTTCTGCTCGATCAGATGGGTGGATAACCGTTAGTAAAACCACACCCAGGGGGAGACTGGATGGTCATTCAGAGCACGAATCTATGCAACAAGCTTCTCCCGGAACACTTGGCGTAATTGACAGCTCAATCGCTGTTGATTTGTGTGTCGGTGATACCTCCCAAGCATTTGAAACCGTACACGATGGTTCAGATGTTGAAGTTCCAGAATATGGAGGAGAGTCCGCAGAAAGTTCAAACGATGAGCGAAATGAATTTGGAAGTGATTCAGATTAAAATATATGTAATTGGAGACTTGTCTCATATTAATGTACTGTAATATTGGTAAATTAGAATGTGTTTACCAATTTTTGAAATAAAATTTAAAATTCTATTTAAATATTTATTAATTTGATTTAATATTGAATACAACCGGTTTGTTGGTACACAAATCTTAGAGTGGAAAAAACAAACAAGTATATTACATATTACAAAAAACAAAATAACATTGCACATAACTTATTCCACTGGAACATTATAAGAACCCTTAGCGAAAGTGGAGGACAAATTAATTAGTGAACTAATATCCATTAATCTGCATCAGAGTCTGGGACAGTTTCAAATTCAAACGAACCATTTGTGTTAGATCCCTCGTCCTCTGAGTCTTGTACGTATGCTTCGTACGACACCACCATTTCTTTAACCCCGATTATCTATTTATATTACACGAACCGATAAACAAAAAACACTTGAGTGTAGTTAACAATGGAAGGTGTGAAAATAGAAAATATACCGTAACAATATTTTGGGCCACAATGTTTAGGTTGATAACCCTGCGCGAGAAACAACATCTGGCTACATCGCGTAGGAATAGCACAGCTCCTACAGCAATAGCAATTCTATACGCGTCTTTCTGTAATACGCTTCGATGTAAGGTGGCCGTTGTTGTGCCTGATGGATCCTTAAGTGTAACTGTCGCATCGCCTAATCCGTTGGGTGAAATTCCCGCAATAATAGCAACAACCTACAATTAAGGCAGACAATTGAAAAATAAATTTCTAATTCCTCTTTTTTATATATAAATTTCCTCACCCACCTTTTTCACTTTTACAAATTGGGTCAATGGGCACGTGATATCAGCCAATTGTGTCCAAAATGGTGGTGTTCGATTAGTAGATGTACCTAAATATATACGAAGGTAGTACAGAATTAGACCCACAAAATTAAAGTAATTTAACAATTACAATATCACGTAATACCTTCACGTAGTAGGTAATCAATCATTGATGTCCATCGAATAGTATTAAAATCAGCATCATACGCTGGTGGCTCATTATACACTTCACGAACAAAGTCATGTGTCGGCCTAACTTGGGAAGATTCACCACTCAACACCTTTTTGTCATGCGCTTTTTTCCGGAATAGACCAAGTTGGATAGGGCGGCACGGGCCTGGGACTAGTGGCTGCTGGTATTGCGTGTGTTGCGTTCGCTGTGATTGAATAGTTGACGGAGCCTCCACGACATTCAACTGCTCGTACGGTGGACTTTCGGGGACATCTGTTGCACGACCGCGATGACGATTGTTTGACATTTGGAAACTTTAGAGAAATGCAAGCTTAAACAATTCGTGCGGCATTAATAGATAAAAGCGACTATGAAGGCTAGATTAAGATTTCGTGCCAATAAATAGAGAAACGTTACCGAAGACAACCGATGGTAACCGACAAGCCACCTAATTTATGGTTAGAAACAGTGACGTTTTATGTAAAACGTGTTCTACCAACCGACAAGCCACCTTATGTCGTGAAGGTAGTGTTTAAAAAAAAAATTGTTCTTTTGAAAACGTCAAATAATAAATCCTGTAGTTTACGTTTAGAAAATAAAAATTGTAACCGTCACGATACCTTATGACGGGAGTTAATTTTTTTTTTGTTTTTACAATTTAAATGTATATTAATGATTTCGGTTACGTTTATCGGAGGAAAAAAAATCGTGAACCGACGGTTAAAGCCCTTTTACGGTTCCCGAGCTCCTTCTTCTTCTTTCCTCTTCTCTTTTCTTCTACTACTTTCTCTCTAATTTTTTTCTCAAATCACTCTCACAAACACTAAGTTCCGCGGCCAAATCCGGTGGAAACAACGCTTAAACCATTCTCCCTTTCCGAAATCATGTAAGTTGCTAAGCTTTTCTCAAATTTTACGTTTTGCAATTTTTTTTTTTTTTCAAAAATTCGTCCCAAAATGCTAGAAACGGTTAGATAGTTGGAATATAGGTTAGTTTCATGACCGATTTTGTGGTTTGCAAGTCGATTTAGTGTTTCAATCCATGAATTCGAGTTTTGTTAGAACTTGTCCAATTTTTTTTTTTTTGTTGATGACCTTTTTTTTTTGGCCAAGAACAATTTTTTTTATCAAGAACAAATTTCTTTTGGTTAAGAACAATGTAGCCAAAATTTTAAACGTTTACGTATTAAATTTGTCAAAATTTTTGTATATGATTTTTGTGTATAAATACTGGTGAATATAACTATTTATATATATTTATACTTATACATATATATATGTATACATATATCTATGTATATATACTATTAATAAACAATATACAATTTGCTTTTCTTGCAACTAATATATATTTATAAAATTTACTACATATCTCTTATACAAATTATTTATCAAACTAATTGTATATATGTGTATATATATTTTTTAGTAGTACGTTTTAACAATATATGTTTTCCTAATTTTTAAACTAATTAATTTTGTGTATGTAATATATATTTTAAGAAAAAAATATAGATTATATATAGATTACGTATAAATTATATAGATATAATCTTATATAGTTTACTTATAATTTTAAACACATTACTTATCAATCTAATGATATATAGATATATATATAATTATAAAAAATAATTCACTAAAATAAGATTAATTTTTTTAAAAAATTGGATTTTTAATATAAATATATTACCTCTTTACTTATCTTTTAAATATTATAGTTTCAAAAAAAATTTAATTTGCTAGGACATCCTACAATGACTTCCATCGCGCGTACCCATCGGGTGTGCGAGCAGCGGATTTTGATTCAGATGAGATCCTTTCTCCTCATCTGAGTCCACCCACTGCGACGGATACCTAGCCTAACCCACCTGTTCAACCCCCCCACAGCATTTGACTATTGAGCAGATTTTGACTCAACCGGGTCGTTCTCATTTAAAGACACTAGATCCGAAGCTTCCAGAGGGATCTACATGGTACGAATACATTTAATCTTTTATTTTACAATAAATTTCCAAAATCTACAGTTACTTAAAGTTTCAATATTCAGGTTTCGCATCGACCAACATGTAAAGAAGTTGGTCCGCCTAATGATCTAGCAGCAATTGCCTTACGCCTATTCTTCGTTTAGCGAATTTCCTTTGGAGCTGCGAGAACAGTGGTTCAGATCATTCGCGGTTAGTATTTTCTACCTTACAACTATTTAAATTATTTCGTTTCCTTGCTATGTCAACTCATTTTTACAAAATTTGCAGCAACAAGTTAAATGGGCCGTTACTGACACACCTGAGGTGAGACAACAGTTCGAGGAGCAGTGCGCCAAGTCTTACTCCAACCATGTGTACGCTTGGAAGCGAGCATGGACGAGGGAACCATCTGAGTTGCCATATGGATGTCCGGCAGATCGGTTCCCTGAGTTTGTGGAGTATTGGAGTACTCCTGCCACGACGAAGGTGTCAGATCGAAACAAGAAGAATCGGCGAGCGGGCCATGATGAGACGGTTAGGGCGCAGGGAACACACAACGCTGGTCCCTACACCTTCGAGCATGTCGAGCGCAAGATGGTAAGTTGTAATATATATTAAACTATTTTAGTATATGTTTAACCATGTTTGTTTGGTTTTGCAGACCACAAAAAACGGGTGTGTACCTGATTTTCTCAAACTCATGAAAACTTGTCACACGGGGAAAAAATCAGGAACGATCGACAATCCGAAGATTCGTGAGGTTGTCGAGAAGGTGGAGGAACGAATTGAGGAACATCACACCCAACTCACGCAAGACGGAGCAGGACCATCCACTGAGGTTCCTCGAGACGTGATCAACCAATTCGTCGTCGAGGTAACTTTTATTTGTTTTAAATTTCAAAAGTTAATAATACAATGTATAATACAATGTAGTTATTTTGTTTACCTATTTGTTTTATGCATTGTAGGAAGTACCATGTACTAAAGGCCGACGTTTGGGTCTTGGGAAGCTGGTCGACGCTGATGGGATGCCCAAAGGTCTTAGCCTCAGCCAGGGATTCGGTCTCAGTCAGCGGGAACGAGAAGAGTTGGTAAACCTCCGACAAAGCTTCGAAGAAAACCGGACGGAGCTCCAGCAGAACCGGGCGGAGCTCCAGCAGAACCGGGCGGAGCTACTACAGACCCAAGCCAAACTACGCGTGACTCAGGCGAGACAGAAGAAGACTGAGGAACAACTCGCTAAACTTTATGCGTTTATACAGCCAGATTCGACCCCGGTTTTCAGCGAAACACAGAACCCATGATTTAATTTTCCAAATATGCATTTTGTACACTTTTAATTTTTAAATATATTTAAAAAAAATTTATTACATCTATTTTTTCGTATTTACAATTTTTTTATAATTTAATATATAATTAATTTTAATTATAATATTAATATTTATTTTTATTCCACAAAGCTGACGGCAACCGACGGTAACCGACGGCATATATCCGACGGTAACCGACGGCATATATCCGACGGTAACCGACGGCATTTATCCGACGGTAACCGACGGCATTTATCCGACGGTAACCGACGGCAACTGACCGGACACCAATAACCGACGACGCATATTCGACGGGTAATTTTGGTCGGTTCCCATCGGTTATGGCGTAGTTTTCTTGTAGTGCAAGATATTTAATCAACAACACCAGATGACGTCTAAGCAAAGTCATAAAGAATAGTAAATATGTAACTTTGTCTTTTTAGACAGTTAGTTGATTACTTGAGTTACACGGCAACTTATCTATGCCAGTTTGGTGAAGTCTGTCAGTTTTATTTTTGGCTGTGACCCAGTTTTCCTGCAATGATCGATTGGTTTTTGTATTTAAGTCTGATACCATTTATTCTCTGTATTGACTTGAAACTTGAAAATTTGTTTATTGTCAATACAGAGAATAAATGACATGAGAGGCAACTTGCTAGCTTGTTGATCAACAACGTTGACGTAAAAAAGAGGTAACTAAGTCGCTGATGTGATGGATTTAATGTCCCTGAGACTTATAAATTCTGAAGTGAAACTCATCTTAAAGAATTACAATTGTTAACAACATATTCAGGCTACTTCTTTTGGTCATGATCATGTCGAGTTCAAGACTGTCTCTCTATCTCTCCCTCGCATTTTGGTTTATGTTCATGTCTAGTTTATTCATGTGGTTCGACCACAGAACCAAACCAGAAGAGCCACTACTGATCCCAACGAAGGTGATAGATGATGATTGACATCTTGTCTTTTTGTTGTTGGTGTTAACAGTTCTTTATGATGATGATTCAGCTCGTGCGTTGAACAACATATTTCGGAAGTGGAATATATCAGCTACAAAGGATTGGAACATAAGTGGCCAACTATGCAGTGGAGTTGCCATACAAGACGGCGTCGTCATCGACACCGTAGCATACGATCCTCTCATCAAATGTGACTGTCGTTTTAGATTAGCAGATGTGTTCTTTCTTATTACCTGGACTTTTGGTGCGAATGCATTGTCTGGACCAGTTCCCAAAGAATTAGGACTACTTACTGATTTAAGATCATTGTAAGGACCTCTTTTTCATCAAGGATTTTGGTCATATTTTCATCTGGCTCATTAGTTTTGATAGATTGATTCTAACATACTCTGCATTTTTTAACTCAGTGCAATTGATTCAAATAATTTCTCTGGTTCTCTACCACCTGAGATTGGCAATTTCACGAGGCTAATGAAAATGTAAGTGCCTGCAAAATAGTGGTGACTTTTAGTATTGTTTGCATCAACACTCCATCGCAATCTCTGAAGTGCTTCTGAGATGCAGTTAGTTAAGCTTTTTGGTTCTCATATTTGTGACAGGTACATTGGAAGTTCAGGAGTTAGTGGTGAAATGCCTTCATCATTTGCTAATTTTGTAGACTTGGAAGAAGTGTAAGATTTATAGTATCTGTCTGCTTATTTTGGAAACATAAGCATAGTCATAATTGAATTCTTTTTCATGTCGTTTCAGCTGGATTAATGATGTCCAACTTACAGGTCAAATACCAGATTTTATAGGAAACTGGACCAAATTCAATACTCTGTATGTTACAGCTCTTCAAGTATTCAGTTTTATTTCTCTGTGTGGTTAAACTATCTTCTCTATGTTGAAACAAGCTTTACTTTACTGCAGGAGAATTCTGGGGACTAATTGGAGTGGTCCAATTCCATCTACATTTGCTAATCTAATTTCATTGACAGATTTGTAAGTTCTTTTCACCTCCATTTCTTTTAAATTTTGATGATGACTCAAATCCAAAATGCAGGATACTAAGTGATATATCCAATAGCAACTCTTCTCTTCAATTTATCCGAGAAATGAAATCTCTAAGTCTCCTGTAAGAAATTCTGATTCAGCTTTAAACTGCTAAACTCTTTTACCTCTTATCTTTCTGACAATTTTTTTTAATACCATGCAGAGTATTACGGAACAATAATCTCACAGACACATAACCTTCCAATATGGGAGATTACTTAGCTACAACAACTGTAAGTATGAAAGACAAGATGAGTATATCTTAAGATGCTCCTTTGTCGTCTAAACTGAGATGATATCCATTTGTTCTTAAGTGATTTGAGTTTCAACAACCTAAATGGGCAAATTGCAGCTTCGCTTTTTAACTCAAGCCAGCTTACTCACTTGTAAGAATATATATATCAATCACATACTCTTATTACAAATTTACAGACAGACTGCGTATATATATTGTTAACTTCAATTAGGATTCTTGGAGATAACAAGTTAAGTGGTTCATTACCCACTCAAAAGAGTACCTCTATTACCACTCTGTGAGTAACAAAATATACTTAAGAGGAACGTTTGTCTCACTGAGTACCGTGTCAATATAATTTAAAATGTTTTGTTTGCAAAGATGTGTCATATAATGATTTATCAGGGAATCTTCCTTCTTGGGTTCGCTTACCAAAATTGAGACTGTAAGTTTAAGAACTATATGCTTCTATTCCATGACTACATAATATGTAGTTTTGCTGAAATCAAATTTTGCTATGCTGCAGCAACCTGATTGCCACCTACTTTACAGTAGGAGGTTCTAACAAAAGGTGACTTCTTAAATCTTGCTGTGTTCTTAGTGCCTAAAATTATGTGTTATATCTATTTCACAAGCATACAACTTTGTGTTTTGTAAAATGGGTTTTCCCTGGACTAACCTGCCTACAGAAGGATTTCCGCTGCAATCGAGGAAAAGGAGTATGTAAGTGCATCTATCTTTTATACTTTTGAAACTTATTTCAGTTCTAGCATTTACAATTTTAAGATCACAAATGTTATACATTACGTTGGTGAAGATATGTCTCTTTTCATGGGTTTCCAGATTTCAACTTCTCAGTCAATTGTGGAGGCCAAGATATCAGGTCCAGTAGTGGAGCTTTGTATGAGAAGGACAATGAGGCAATTGAACCAGCTTCATTTTTCGTAAGTAAAACAAAGAGATGGGCAGTCAGCAACATAGAACTATTTACTGGGAGTAGCAATACTAAATACATTGCAAAAGCTCCTCCGAATACACGATTTGCAAATACTTCAGACTCAGAGCTTTTCCAATCAGCGAGAGTCTCTGCATCTTCTTTAAGGTATTATGGACTGGGTTTAGAAAATGGAGGCTACCGTGTAACAATTCAGTTTGCCAAAATACAAATAAAAAGCTCTTATACCTACACAAATCTTGGAAGGCGTCTTTTCGACATATATGTTCAGGTCTCTACTATTACATTGATCTCAACTCTTCATGAAGAAATGAAGTCTGACCTATGTACTTCTTTTTATTTCAGGGAAAGCTTGTTGAAAAAGATTTCAATGTGCATAGAAATGCTAATAGTTCTAGTGTCCGGATAACTCAAAGAGTATATAATGCAAATGTATCTGAAGATTACCTAGAAATTCATCTTTTTGGGCTGGAAAAGGAACATGTTGTATTCCTGATCAAGGTGCTTATGGGCCATTAGTCTCAGCTATCAATGCAGTTCCAGGTATATAACAGAGCGTTTCATGATCTTTAGTAGAATCCAATGTCTCTTCTCATCACTACCAGCTTTTTGTCTCTGCAGATTTCATACCCACTGTAACTAATAAGTTACCCTCGAAATCCAAGGAAAAAATTAATATTATTGTAGGGACCATTGTAGAACCAGGAATGATTAGAACTCGGAACTGCAACTCAAGATTTTGATCTTTCGAACAATCTTAGGGAAGGAGGATTTGGACCTGTTTTTAAGGTAAGACCCTACACAGAATGTTATGAAACATCACTATAGGTAGTACAGTGTAATAGAAGGTCATGTAGATTTGTTCATTGGCTATATTCTGAATATACCCATTGGTAACAGGGAATACTGAATGATGGAAGAGAGATAGCCGTGAAGCATTTGTCAGTTGCATCAAGGTAAGGAAAGGTTCAATTTGTTGGGGAGATCGCCACTACATCAGTTGTTCAACACCGCAACCTTGTTAAACTGTATGGATGCTGCATTGAGGGAAAACAGCGCATGCTTGTACATGTGTCACATTTGTAAGAAACAGCTGTTATATTAGCTTACACATTATGTAATTGTGGCAGAGAAAAAGAGTTTGCTGCTTGGTTGGTCAGAGCGTTTTGAGATATGCTTGGGAGTAGCAAAAGGTTTGGCATATATGCATGAGGAGTCATATCCGCGTATAGTGCATAGGGATGTGAAGGCAAGCAATATGCTTTTGGACACATATGTGGTCCCGAAACTCTCTGATTTTGGGTTGGCCAAACTATATGATGATAAGAAGACACACATGAGTACACGAGTTGCAGGGACGATGTAAATATCCTGAAAACCTCACATAAGATTTGGTTTGTCAAATGAGTTAAAAACTTACAGTTTGTTGAATGTCACATTGCAGTGGATATCTGTCACCAGAGTATGTGATGCTTGGACATCTTACAGAGAAGACGGATGTGTTTGCCTTTGGTATAGTGGCTTTAGAAATTGTGAGCGGAAGACCAAACTCATCTCCAGAATTGGATGATGAAAAGCAATACCTCCTCGAATGGGTATCTAACTAACATTTGGACAAAAAACAGCTTAATTTGGTTTGTGCAGGCACGGAGCCTACACCAAGAGCAGCGTGATATGGAAATTATGGATCCGGATCTAAGAGAATGTAACGAAGAAGAAGTGAAACGTGTAATAGGAGTTGCCTTCTTATGCACGCAAACAGAGCATGCGATACGGCCAACAATGTCCTGAGTGATAGGCATGTTGACAGGGAATGTGGAAGTGATCGAAGCCCATGAGAAGCCAGGCTACGTTAACGACAGAACATTCAAGAATGCTGTGAGCTTCATGAGCGGTTCCAAAAGCGGGAGCTAGATATTGCCTAAAGGATCCTTTCAAGTCGTAACTCGAAGATGGCAACTAGAGACTGAAACATAAACCTTGAAACTTGTAATAATATGAGTTACAGTACTTACTTTGTTTACTAATCATGAGTTCTTGACTGTAAATAAAGAATCAAAACAGAAATCGTTGTTTGGTAACTAAAACATACACGCATGTAATAATACAACTTGTTAAGTAATATCAAGTTCTTTTTAGTATAGTAGTATGGTAGTTAAGAAGAGGAAGAAACAATAAAAGGAGAAGTAGAAGCAGATCAAAGTCAGGTTCAAGATTGACGTGTGGGTTCTGCAAGAAAGAGGGTCATACAAAGAAAGAATGTCTTGCCAGAAAGAAGAAGTATGAAAAGGAAGAGAAGGGTGAAGCAGGGGTTATAGTTGAGAAACTTGTGTATTCAGAAGCCTTAAGTGTGAGTGATCAAGACTCTAAGGATATATGGGTGATTGATTCTGGTTGCACATCTCATATGTCATCAAGACGTGACTGGTTCTCAGATTTCAGAAAAGATGATGAGACCACTATTCTTTTAGGAGACAATCATGCTATCAAGTCTCAAGGGATTGGATCAATCAAAATTAACACAAATGGGGGCACAATAAAGGTTCTGAATAATGTGAAATATGTTTCTGAGCTAAGAAGAAACCTCATCTTCTCTGGTACTCTTGACAGATTGGGGTACAAGCATGAAGGTGGAGATGGTAAAGTTAGATATTTCATGAACGGCAAGACTGCATTGAGTGGAGAACTATCAAATGGTCTGTATATTCTTGATGGAAATACAGTGATGTCTGAAGCTTGCAATGTGACTACAGACAGTGAGAAAACTGCATTGTGGCATAGTAGATTAGGCCAAATGAGCTTAAATAGCTTGAAGAATCTGAGCAATAAAGGGTTGATAGATAAGAAGGACATCAAGGAGCTTAGTTTCTGTGAACATTGTATTATGGGGAAAGCTAAGAAGCTCAGTTTCAATGTGGCAAAGCATCAGGCAGTTGATGTGTTGAACTATCTACATGCAGACTTATGGGGATCACCTTCAGTCACTCCATCAATCTTAGGTTGTAGATACTTCCTCTCCATTATTGATGAGAAGTCACGCAAAATATGGCTATGTTTTCTTAAATCGAAGGATGAAACCTTTGATAGATTCTGTGAGTGGAAAACATTAGTAGAAAATCAAGTGAATAAGAAAGTAAAATGTTTAAGAACAGATAATAGTCTTGAGTTTTGTAATACCAGGTTTGATGATTTCTGCAAGTCAAATGTATAGAAAGGCACTGAACATGTGTGTATACCCCTCAGCAAAATGGAGTTGCTGAGAGGATGAATAGAACTTTAATGGAGAAGGTGAGATGCATGCTAAATGAATCAGGTTTAGAGGAGTGCTTCTGGGCAGAACCTGCTGCAATTACTGCTTACATTGTGAATAGATCTCCATGCTCAGCAATATATCATAATGTACTTGAAGAATTGTGGCTGAACAGAAAGTCTGGTTACAGACACTTAAGAAAATTTGGGTCTGTAGCCTATGTACATCACGATCAAGGCAAGTTAAAACCAAGGGCTCTTAAAGGAATATTTCTCAGTTATCATACTGGCACTAAAGGGTACAAGGTGTGGCTAGTAGAAGAAGAGAAATGTGTGATCAGTTGGAATGTAATCTTCAATGAAGCTTTGAGTTACAAAGATATTATCAACTACAGAAGATATTGATGTTTTAGAAAGATCAGAATCTGGGAAAAATCATAGATTTGTTTCAGATTTTGACAGAATAAGAACAGTTTCAGTTGGTTCTAGATCATTAGAACAAAGCCAAGTTGTTGGTCAAGGTGGAGTTGTTCATCTTGATGATGATGGTGATTCAGGAACTGCAGATTCAGATTGTGAAGATTCAGGTGATCAGTTGATAGATGGTTCAGCAGGCAGGTTGAGCTCTTCACAAAGAGAGTCATCAAGCTATCAGTTAGCTCATGACATGCCAAGGAGAACCATTGTAGCACCAGCTCGTTTCAATGATTATACTCAGTTTGCATATGCTCTTATGTTTTCTGAAACCATTTACACTGCTGAGCCTCAGTGTTATCATGAAGCTCTGAAGGATCATAACTGGGATAAGTGGAATGATGCTATGGGAGATGAATATGATTCACTGCAAAAGAACAAAACATGGAGTTTAGTTGACAGACTAGAATGGAAGAAAGTCATAAGCTGCAGATGGTTATACAAAATTAAATCAGGGATTGCAGGAGTTGAACCACCAAGGTTCAAAGCTCGATTAGTAGCTAGAGGTTATACTCAATGTGAAGGGATTGATTATCAAGATGTGTTTGCCCCTGTAGTAAAGCATGTATCAATTCGCAAACTCACGTCTATTGTGGTTAACAAAGACTTAGAACTTGAATAAATGGATGTAAAAACAACCTTTTTACATGGAGAGTTAGAAGAAGAGTTATACATGGAGCAACCACAAGGTTTTGAGTCAATAGAAGGAAAGAAAAAAGTGTGTCTATTGAAGAAATCTTTGTATGGTTTAAAGCAGGCTCCAAGACAGTGGAATAAAAGATTTGATCGTTTTATGGTGATGAAAGGTTCTCAAGGAGCAATCATGATTCTTGTGTTTACATAAAGAAGGTATCATATTTTGACTATGTGTATCTACTGTTGTATGTTGACGATATGTTAATTGCAACCAAGAACATGTCAGATATTGATAAGCTCAAGAGGAGGTTGAATCAGGAATTTGAAATGAAAGATATGGGAGCTGCCAGTAAGATACTTGGTATTCAGATTTCAAGAGACAGAAAGAAAGGGATCTTATGCTTAGATCAGTCCAATTATCTCAAGAAGGTTCTTCATCGATTTAATATGGCTGATGCTAAATCAACAGGTACACCCATTGGCTCTCATTTCAAATTGTCATATGTCAAAGATGACTCTGAGGCCATAGATACAGAGAAGTATCCATACTCATGTGCTGTAGGAAGTATTATGTATGCTATGATTGGCTCTAGGCCTGACTCAGCATATGGTGTAGGCCTGATTACCAGATTTATGAGTAAACCTGGACTAGTACATTGGGAAGCAGCCAAATGGTTACTTAGATACATCAAAGGGTCACAAGAATTGAGACTGATATATTCTAAAGGAAAAGATTTAGATGTATGTGGCTATTGTGACTTTGATTTTGCAGCAGATTTGGATAAAAGAAGATCCATTAGTGGTTATGTCTTTACTGTTGGTGGAAATACGATTAGTTGGAGATCATGTCTGCAGCAAACAATGGCTCTTGTTGGTGGAAATACGATTAGTTGGAGATCATGTCTGCAGCAAACAATGGCTCTTTCATCGACTGAAGCTGAGTATGTATCATTAACTGAAGCCGCAAAGGAAGCTATTTGGATTAAAGGTCTTATGAATGATTTTGGATTTAAACAAGATGGTGTTAAAATCTGGTGTGATTCTCAGTCTGCAATATGTCTGTCCAAGAACAATGTTTATCATGAAAGGACTAAGCATATGGCAACTAAGAGATCATTTCTTTGTGATATATCAGAAGAAGGCCAAATAGAGGTGTTAAAGATCCATACATCTCGAAATCCAGCTGATATTCTCACCAAGAGTATCCCTATTAACAAGTTTGATTTAGCTTTAGAGTTTCTAAAACTAATCAAAGCAAACTGAAGCTAAAGTGCTTCACAGCTGGAGGTAAAGTCCAAAGTTAAAGCAGTCCTCTGTGTGCAGTATCTGATTTGGAATCAAGGTGGAGAATTTTTATTATGTGATTCAAAATCCGGTTATCAATTGAGCCAATGCCTAATGTCGACTTGGTTATTGCCTCGGTTTAATCTCAGTTAAGAGATTAAATGATTCGGATGATGTTGAGCTGTTTGAAGAAGTTGTTGAAGCTTCTATATACTCTGTTTTTTGTTAAGTATAACAGAGCATAACAAACCAATTATTCTCTCTTCTTCTTGCTCGTGTATCTCTCTTCTCTCTCACTGAAATTGTTCGCAGCTCCATTGTTGTGTAAGGAGCTCGAGCTGCTGTAATTGTTGTTCATAGTGGATTGCTGGATCTATTCCAGCCCCAGACGTAGATCTTGTCACACCGACTTGATCGAACTGGGTAATCAATTCTTTTGTGTCGCGTGTTCTTGTTTTGATTGCTGGGTTTCGATTTCTTGTTTGAGATTGGTTTATCTCGATTCAATCTAAGCTAAAGCTCATTCCGCAAAGTAGTTCCGCCATTGATTCTTTACAAATACCTTTTTCCTTATTCTTTTTCTCAATTCCTTGACTTGAACCTTAATCTCATCTGTTTAATTTATTTAGGGATTTTGGTACTAATGCTTTGTCTGGCCCCATTCCTAAGCAAATCGGTTTGCTTACAGATTTAACATATTTGTAAGCTTAGTGTGCTTCTTCATCGTTTAAATATGATAATGTCTTCACATTGCTACTGGAGGATCTTGATGGTTCCTTATTTACATTCTGCAGTGATATTAGTTTAAATAACTTTTCCGGTTCTATACCACCTGAGATTGGGAATTGTATGAAACTACAGTTTATGTGAGTGTATCTGTCAATTACGTAAAATATGAATACTTAACCTCTAAGTCTGGTTCAATTAATTATTTTTAAGAATTACTCATCTATTACAGGTTCATACATAGTTCTGGACTCACTGGGACAATACCTTCATCATTTGCTAATCTTGTGGAGCTTCGAATAGTGTAAGATTAAATTCCTTTAAATATAAGCTATTTTTTGTTAGATTTAAGTTGCAGCTATCTTTTGTAATCTATTCACTACTTCATATTTTAGCTTTTGCCTTGGGATAATTTTTTTGGGTACCAGTTGGATTATGGATCTGGAATTTACAGGTCCCATACCAGACTTTATTGGATATTGGACCAAACTTACTGAATTGTAAGAAGATCTCACAATTACGCAATTATATAATGGACTTGCTCCATTGCTCTTGTTTATGTATTTTCTATATTACTATTAGTCTTACTAGCAATTCTTCATTGCAATAATTTAAGGATTAATCAGTTGGTACGTGTTCTACTGAAGGAGAATTAAAGGAAGTGGTTTGAGTGGTCCGATACCATCGTCATTTTCCAACTTAACTAATTTGAGACGACTGTATGTGTTGAATCGTTTTCAGAATTATTATTGCCTAGTTCTGTTTCTCGTTCCTTCACTTTCTTCACATGTTTATATTTTAAATGTAGGAGGCTTAGTGATATTTCCAATGGAGGCTCTTCTCTTGAATTTATCAAAGACATGAAATATCTAAAAATATTGTAAGACAAAACTTTCATTCAACTTTTACTCCAATTTTTGATCAGATTAAATTAAGGAACAACAATCTCACTGGGACAATACCATCTAATTTTGAAGAATACGAATATTTGCAACAACTGTAAGTTCTTCAAATCCTATTAAAGCTTTTTACCAGGGTCTTTTCTGTAAAAAGAATGAGATGTTTTGTGGAAGTCATCGAGAGAATATGTAACTAATGACTGTTTTCCAGTGATCTAAGCTTCAACAAACTACATGGACCAATTCCGGATTCACTTTTCAATTTATATTATCTTACTCACTTGTAAGATGATATGTTTTTTGTGCTTCTTTTGGAAATTCTGTACAAATACATGGATAGTTGAAATAACATGTTGTTTTCATATTAGGGTTCTGGGAAACATGTTGACTGGTACTTTGCCCAATAAAACGAGTCAGTCTGAAAAATATGTGAGTCTCACTTTATAGCTATTTATTTTGCTTTTATTCAAGTAGAGGAAGGTTTCACTCTTAATAACACATATGAGACTTTCCAAGATAATCAGGAAATATATAACTATTCAGTAGATTCTAATTATTTTTCTTTTATGCTTTTACAGAGATGTCTCGTACAATAATTTGTCTGGAAATCTTCCTTTATGGGTTAGTAGTAAACCAGACTTGAAACTGTAAGTAAACGAAACATTATATCTCATCTTTTCTTCAATCACATAAGATTTTCCATTTTTATATTATAACTAGATATGGACCGTGAAAGGGTTTTTGTCTAATAAATTTTTTATATATAAATATATATCATATTTAAATAATATTTTGAAATTTTCTTTTCTTTTACAAAATTGTTTTTTTCAGAAAATAATAATATAAATTATAGGTAAAATTAATATTTAAATATCTGAATTATAGTTTAGACTATTGTGATTAATCTTAGTAGTTATTCTTTTGTTCAAACTTATTATTTATAACTTTCAATAAATCACTATTTGACTCTATTTTCTGTTATTTTGGTTATTGTTTTAAAAAAAATTTGGTTAAAAACTTATTTTTAAAACATTTTATGGACTATAACATTCACTAAATCAGTTTTTAACTTTGTTTTGTGATAATTTTGATAATTTTTATTTTTTTTGGTTAAGAACTTAGAATTATAACATTTACTAAATCATTCATTGACTCTATTTTGTAATAATTTTTGGTAACTTTTAGCTTAAAAATTGTTTGGTTAAAAAGTTATTTTAACTCATTCATAAATTTTAACCATCCCTAAATCACTTTTTGACTCCAATTTGTGATCATTTTTGTTAATTTTTAGATTTTAATTTTTTTAGTTAAGAAAATTTTCAAGACAATTCATGGACTATAATTTTCACTAAATTACTTTTTGATTTGATTTTGTGATAGTGTTTGGTAATATTTAGATTTTAAGTTTGAGAGAACTAAAAAAATATAGAAGGTTTCTATGGCAATGAAAGACATCATTGGTAATAGCTTTAGCTTTAAATTTTTTGTTGTAGGATTTAGGTTGTAGATTTTCTTTGTTATATGTATTTTGGCGGTATAATTTTTTGCTTTAGGATTTTAGTTTTGTAAAGTTCATAAATTTTGATCTTATGTTTTTGACATCCACAACCAAAAACCTTCCATTAATAAAAAATGACTTTCAAGAGCAATGAGAGCCAACAATACACCTAAAACATGATTGACTTAATTTTAATGCTTAATATTTCTTCTTTGCTTTCTAGAGCAAGGAAAGCAATTCACAATCAAACCTAAAATTGTTTATTATATATATATATATATATATAGCAATTAATATTCATAATTTTTAAGATTATGATTCCTTTTTAGATTTAAATTATATATATATGAATATTTATTAATCGAGAGATAACTCGACAATTCTCTTCTACTCGGATTTGGATTAGAGATCATTTTTTCTATTAAAGATTAATATAGAAAATTATTTATGTTAGGATTATAAATATTTGTGTTTTTTATTTCGTTTTTATTTTATTTTGTTTCCTTAGTTTTATTCTTTTTAAATATACAAGTATTTTATAATATAATTAGTAAAATATTTGAAATTACTTTTTATGTTAGGATTAGTATGAGATAAATATTGTTAAGAAAAACTACATTGGGCTTAGATATAAAGATAAGTATATACAAATAAATATTAATACTGACAATTGTTTTTTGTTAGGATTATAATTATATTCAGATTTATACGAAAATTTGTATTTTAATTGTATTTTTTTCTTAAATATAATACTATTTTATTTACTTAGTAAGGGATAAATATTTATGACTACTTTATGTTATAATTATAAATAAAGATAATTTTTTACAATTCTTTTTATGTGAGGATTGTGAATAGAGATAAATATTTTGTGAAAGAGACATATATTTTTAAATAATTTAAAAAAATATATATATATATATATAAATATATTTTATCTTCTATTTTAAATATATAAATAAGACAAAATTTTTGATTATTGGATTTAATAAGTGGATAAATCATGTTAATAAGTAAATTTTAAATATCAAACTGATAGAAAGATTTGTTTCATTTTTTAAATATATACACAACAAAATTTCAAGTCGATAGATTTGTGAAAATCTACTTTATTAATAGTTTTCACAAATCTAACGACTTGAAATTTTGTTGTGTATATATTTAAAAAATGAAACAAATCTTGTTATAGAAAGTTTGATATCTAAACTATCTTGTATAAAACCGAACACAGGCTAATGGGGGGAAGATCAGTCATTTTGTTCGGACTAGACACCTTAGGGATAAGAAAACTCTGCATATAATTCCAATCAGGTGGCATATAACCTAAGACAAAAAAGCCCTGGACCTCCCACACGATTTGGGCGCCAACAATATGGCAATAAGATTGGAGAAAGATGCCCCTCATACCATCAGCCCCCGAGGCTTTGTCTCCTTTAATTCCAAAAGTAGTTGTTTTAATCTCAGCGGTCGAACTAACTCCCTATTCATCTCATCAGAAATCCTCTTATCAAGGCCGAAACGCAAGGCCGTTGCTGACACGGGACACGAAGAGGTAATTTTGAAAATAGTCAACGGCCACCGATCCTTTAGATACTTTCGAGATTTGTTCTTGTCCAAAAGCATTGACTAAAATCGGAATAAAATTTTGAGTCTTACTGTGAAGATATAGCCAATATCAAAATAAGATATGAGTCAAAGTGATTGAAGACTCGGATGGAATCAGAGTGTTTCATGGTGTTTCGGTTTGAAGCATGATTCTTGGTTAACGATTGGTTCATTTAATTGAACCGGTTATCAGCTTAACCAAAAGCTTCATCTCTTCTTCCACTGGTTCGCTTCTTCTCTTCTTGTTTTCGTTACTGTTATAACAGAGTAGAGAGTTGTTATCATTGTTGTAACTTATCGAAAGGATAAGATCCGAGAGAGAGAGAGAAGTCGTGAGTAGGTAGTTGGGTTAATTCCATCTTCATCTTTCTCCTTTGTATTCTCGAGTTTAGAGGATAGGTTCGGGTGAGAGTGAAAGAGATCTATCGCGACATTGTAAAGGGTTCAAGCTCGGTTTTGAGCTTGATCGGAAGAAGAAGAGATAGTGGAATCCGGAGTTACGAATTTGTAACTCCGGCGAGACGTAGGTTTCGAGATTTGGAACCGAACTCGTTAAATCGTCTTGTGTTCTTTACTTCTTTAACAAATTCGTACAACTTCTTCAAGTTTGAGTTCGAGAAAATTGAGCTCAAGTTCTAACAAATTGGTATCAGAGCTTCCGATTCTAGTCCAAGAATCAAGTTCCGTGGAAGAAGGTAAAGTCGATTTGAAGATCGGAGATGACAAATATGAAGATGAAGTCGAAGATAGCAATCTTTGATGGGATAGGAGATTACAGTCTTTGGAAGAAGAGGATGTTTGCGAATCTACTCTTCAAGGCTTGAAAAGTGTTCTCAAGCCAATCGCTCCAGTAGATCAAACAAAAGAAGGAGAAAAGAAACCAAAAGAAAAGAAATTTGAAGAGAAGAAAAGAATGGCAGAAGAAGAAGAAGCAAGAGCTGATAAAGATGAACAAGCATTGAACTTGATCTTCTTAGCTGTTGATGATAAGATTCTCAGAAAGATTGAGAATTGTCAAACAACAATTAGTACACTAGACACTCTAGATAAGTTGGTTCTTCCAACTTCTCTTCCATATAGGATTTACTCTCAGTTAGAAGTTTATGCGTTTCAAATGCAAGAAACTAAGATTATTGATCAGAATGTTAATGATTTCTTAAAGTTAGTAGGAGATCTTAGACATTTGCAGATTGAAATTGAAAAAGAAACACAAGCAATTCTTCTTCTCAAATCACTTCCACAAGTGTACGAGCATCTACAGGAAACCATGACATATAGCAAAGATAAATTGAAGGTTGATGATGTTGTGAGTGCAGCAAAATCAAAAGAAACAAAGCTAAAGAAGTCTGGTTATAATCCAAAGACAAACAGAGAGGGTCTCTTTGTAAGAGGGAGGTCAGAGACAAAGAAAGTTTCCTTCAAAGACCGAAGAAAATCAAGGTTCAAGTTAAGAGACAAGAAACCAGGAGAATGTTGGATTTGTGGGAAACAAGGACACTACAAGAAGCAATGTTACAAGTGGCTTGAAAGAAACAAAGGGAAAAGCCAAATGCAACAAAGTGGAGAATCATCTCTGGCTCAGAATAATTCAAATGATCTTGTTGGATTAATTGCAACTGAGGTAAATGTTTCAATAAGTAATGTTGATACTAATGAGTGGATTTTGGATACAGGATGCTCCTTCCATATGACCCCAAACAAGCACTTGTCTCTGGATCTAAAAGAAAGTAAAGGCAGTGAGGTAAAAGGAATAGGTTCAATTCGTTTTACTAACACTGACAATACTAGTTTTGTATTGCATGATGTAAGATATATGCCAGATATATAAAGAAATTTGATTTCCCTTAGAACTTTAGAAGAAAAAGGTTGTAGTTTTAAAGGAGAGAAAGGCATGTTAAAGATCATTAAGGGATGTATTGTAGTAATGAAAGGCAAGAGGATACAATCTCTATACATTCTACAAGCATCCGAAAATTAAGCTAGGGCTTACTGTGCAAAGTTAAGTCCAAAAGATTCTAAACTTGTAGAAGATAAAAACATCAAGTTATGGCATAGCAGAATGGGTCATTTAGGAAACAAGGGAATGCAGATTCTTGCTAAGAAGGGATGCTTTGATGGGTGTAAGGATACAGAACTTGGTTTCTGTGAAGATTGTGTGATTAGGAAAACACAAAAAGCTTTAGTGCAGCAAAGCATGTTACTAAAGAGAAGTTTGAATACATACACTCTGACCTTTGGGGATCACCAAATGTTCCTCTAAGTATTGGTAAATGTCAATACTTTATTTCATTTACTGATGATTATACACAAAAGGTTTGGATCTATTTTCTCAGGTTTAAGGATCAAGCATTCAAGAGTTTTGTTGAATGGAAAACCATGGTTGAAGTTCAAGCAAATAGGAAGGTTAAAAGGTTAATAACTGATAATCATTTAGAGTTTTGTAATCACGAGTTTGATGAGTTTTGTAGGAATGAGGGAATAGTGAGACATAGAACTTGCACCTATACACCGCAACAAAACGGTGTTGCAGAGAGACTTAACAGAACTTTGATGAACAAAGTGAGGTGTATGTTAAGTGAGAGTGGACTAAACAAGAAGTTTTGGGCAGAAGCACCATCAACAGCTGTATATCTCATCAATAAGTCTCCATCATCAGCAATTGATTTCAGAGTTCCAGAAGAAATTTGGAGTTCATCAATGCCATCATTAAAGAATTTAAGAAGATTTGGTTGCATTTCGTATGTTCATTCATAAGAAGGGAAATTAGAATCAAGAGCAAAACGAGGAGTCTTCACAGGATATCCTCAAGGAGTTAAAGGAGTGAGGGTATGACTAATAGAAGAAAACAAGTTTGTGATTAGCCGAAATGTGGTATTTCGAGAAGAATTGGTCTACAAGGACTTTCTTCAAGAACAAAGGCAAGGTAATAAGAGTGATGTAAATGGTGTTATGACTACTAAGTTTTCTAGTTTTGGAAATCTCAGGAACAGGTGGAGTTATCACTCAAGGTGGAGCTTCAACAAATATATCACCAAATCAAGATGATCAATCTTAGAATCATCCAGAAAATGAGCTATAGATGAAACAGAGATTGAAGAACATAATGACTATCACCTTGCTTGTGACAGAACAAGGAGAATCATTCAACCTCCAGTTCATTTTGAAGACTATGATTGCGATGAGAATGATGAAGATCAGATAGCTGGTTATGTGTGTGCACTAACAGAAGATGCATGGCTGAATGATCCTCTGTCCTATGAAGAAGCAATGATAGGACCATATAGTGACAAATGGACAGAAGCTTCTAATGATGAGATGAATTCATTATTGAAGAATCAGACATGGGAGTTAATTGATAAACCAAGAAATCAAAAGGTCATATGATGCAAGTGGGTTTTCACAAGAAATGCTGGAATAGTAGGGGTTGAGAATCCGAGATTCAAGGCATGGCTTGTGGCTAAGGATACTCTCAAAAGGAAGGAATTGACTACAAAGAAATTTTTGCCCCTGTAGTCAAGCATGTAACAATCAGATATCTCCTTTCTATGGTAACTCATTTTAACATAGAACTGCATCAAATGGACGTGAAGATAACTTTTCTACATGGCCATTTGGATGAATCAATCATCATGGAACAACATGAAGGATACATTAATCAAGATCACCTTGAAAAAGTGTGTCTTCTTAAGAGATCATTGTATGGATTAAAGCAATCTCCAAGATAATGGAATTGCAGATTCAATGACTTTATGAGATTGAATGGTTACACAAAGAGCAACTATGACTATTGTGTTTATCTCAAAAAGCTGAAAGATGACACAATGTTATACTTACTGTTGTATGTTGATGACATTCTCATTGCATTAACAAACAAGAAGGAGATTCAAGCTTTAAGGATCTTCTCAATACAGAATTTGAGATGAAGGATCTCGGAGATGCTAAGAAGATTTTAGGAATGGAGATTATTAGAGACATAACAGCTGGGACATTAAGAGTATCTCAGTCAAGCTATATGCTGAAAGTGTTAGGGAATCATAAGATGGATCAGTCGAAGTCAGTATCTACTCCTTTAGGTGTTCACTTCAAGCTTCAGTTTGTAACAAACAGAGAGACTGAAGACCAGGAACATTTTATGTATTCCATGATAGGTACCAGGCCAGATCTTGCTTATCCAGTTGGAATGGTAAGCAGATTTATGAGTAATCCGACAAAAGAACATTGGAAAGCTGTCAAGTGGATCATGAGATACATTAAGGGTTCTACAAATGTTGGTTTAAGTTTCAGCAATAAAGGAGATTTTGTTGTCAAAGGCTACTGTGATTCTGACTATGCAGCAGATCTAGACAACAGAAAATCAATTTCAGGAGTGGTGTTTACTGCAGGGGAAAATGTTATTAGCTGGAGATCAAAGTTGCAAGGAGTTGTAGCACTGTCAACGACAGAAGCAGAGTATATTGCTCTTTCTGAAGCAGCAAAGGAGGCAATATGGCTCAAGAGTCTTGCAGAAGAATTCGGATTTCATCAAGGATCAGCGGAGATTAATTGTGACTCTCAAAGTGCGATAGTTTTGGCAAAGAATGCAATGTTTCACAGCAGGACAAAGCATGTGGCTGTAAAGTATCATCACATAAGGGAATCGATTAACCAAGGCATTATAGAAGTTAAGAAAATCTGCACATCATTAAATTCTGTAGACATTTTCACCAAGGTTCTTCCTGTCTACAAGCTTCAAGAAGCACTCAAGTTGCTTCGTGTAGCAGGGAAGTAACTCTAAGCTTAAAGGAGACCACCAGGTAACTTATTGATGATGGCTAAGGTGGAGAATTGTGAAGATATAGCCAACATCAAAATAAGATATGAGTCAAAGTGATTGAAGACTCGGATGGAATCAGAGTGTTTCATGGTGTTTCAGTTTGAAGCATGATTCTTGGTTAACGATTGGTTCATTTAATTGAACTGGTTATCAGCTTAACCAGAAGCTTCATCTCTTCTTCCACTGGTTCGCTTCTTCTCTTCTTGTTTTTGTTACTGTTATAACAGAGTAGAGAGTTGTTATCATTTTTTTAACTTATCGAAAGGATAAGATCAGAGAGAGAGAGAGAAGTCATGAGTAGGTAGTTGGGTTAATTCCATCTTCATCTTTCTCCTTTGCATTCTCGGGTTTAGAGGATAGGTTCGGGTGAGAGTGAAAGAGATCTATCGCGACATTGTAAAGGGTTCAAACTCGGTTTTGAGCTTGATCAGAAGAAGAAGAGATAGTGGAATCCGGAGTTATGAGTTTGCAACTCCGGCGAGACGTAGGTTCCGAGATTTGGAACCGAACTCGTTAAATCGTCTTGTGTTCTTTACTTCTTTAACAAATTCGTACAACTTCTTCAAGTTTGAGTTCGAGAAAATTGAGCTCAAGTTCTAACACTTACGTTTCTTAACACTTCATTGGAAGAATTTCGTGTCACGATCACCTTCTTTAAGCCATTTTTCCTTACTCCGCTGTTTCCAAAACAGCTCCTCGTCGTTGAAAGCATTCATAAGCTCCAATTTAAGTTGCCAAAGCTCTACCAAGTTCATATGAGGTTTACTATCTCAACATCTAACTTGGCCTTCAATTCTTGTATCAAAACCTGGGAGTTGTGGTCATGAGATCTCTTCCATCGTGATATGGCTTTGCGGCAAAGTGCGATCCTATCCATGACTTTGACTCTGTCGACATCCATGTTGTGCCAAGCCTGAGCAATCGCATGTTCAACTTCAGGTTTACCATGAAGACGTTTGTCAATGATAAACCTACCAGGAAACTGTTCATTATTTCCAATAAGGCTAAAGAATATAGGCCGACAATCTGAGCCAATTCTATCGAGGTACTCATACCGTGAAGTGGGTAAAATATTTAGCCACTCCGGATTGACCAAGGCCTATTAAACGACACTATATATGCATTACATTCCTCTCTCCAGCCCTATCAAGGCCTTTTTGTTTTATAATAGATTTTTTTTGTCGGATTCATAATAGATTATATTTAAGATTTTTACACAAAATTAAGAAATATTTAATTTTTGATTTTCCAATTATTAATGTTATTTTACTCTATTTAATAATTGTTTAACCAATTAGAAATCAATTTAAGATTTTCCAAGTATTAGCTTTTGTATTCTTTGCTAATTACTCTTTTAGTGATTTAGGTAATTTTCACTAATTTTTGTAAAATTTTGCAGGTTTCAAATCACTTCAAGAATGTAGTAAAAAATGTAATTTAAATAATTTAAACTTTATAAGTTGATAACTGATTGTGAGCAAATTTATAAAAATTGTTATGATCTATTTTTACTATCCTAAAAACTATATTTTTTTCAATTTAACTCAATTTAAATTAAAGAACAAAGGATAATCAATATGGGAAATATGATTTACAAAAAGAAATGATTTCTGGATAATTTTTTAACATTGCGGGTTGAAAAATCAGCTTTGTAGATCAACGTTCTAGGGATTAAAAAGATAGAGCATAGGTGAAATTGACTGCGGAGGCGAGCAAACTCTTTGGTGTAAGCAGAGAAAGTTGGTCAACTCTCATCTTCAAGACTTCAACACAATCAACTGCAAACTCGATTTTAGTGATATGGAAAGAGAGGAGGAAGGTACAAATGAACTTGATACAACGAGTTTTAACCCTAGATATCTACTGCAAGTACACAGCAAATCAAAGTAGTACTTAGAGATCGAATCCACGAAGACTAATGGATGCACTATCAATTACTCAAATCTAATTCAAGCTAAGACAAATAAAATAAGAAGTGATTTATGACTAGCAACTTAAAACGAAATACGGTTATGAAATTCAATAGTAAAAGCATCATGCATTCGGGAATTCATCGGGAAAATAAGGAATCGAATCAAGAAACTATTTAGGGCACACATTCAACCAATTCTCGACTTAAACTTAAAATGACAAAAACGTGTTGGTACAACAGGTCGTGCGCAGCTTCACATAAAATGGAGATCGATCGATCAAAGAGAGGATCGATTGATCAAAGAGAGGATCGATCGATCCTGGAAAACGCCAGAATTTCTTCTTTTTGCTTCAATCTGTGTTTTGAGTGCTTTATTCTGTAATAACTCATTTTGCACCTGAAAAGCCTCGAAAATGCTAACAAAGACTCGAAATACAAGTAAATAAGTGAGTAAAAAACTGATAAAAATGAGGTATATCAGTCATCGTTCAAAGAAAGCCTAATCTTAGAAGGAAAAGGAGATAAACTACGCCGAAGTCCATGCGCTCCCAAGCTCACTCCTCTGAACCTATAAGCAAAGCAATACTAATCGAGACCTGAGAAGTATTATGAGTCTTTCCAAACTCATCCACGTAATACCTAAAACCTATAAAAGCTGGTAACAACATTATATTGACGGAATAGAAGCTCACGTTCTAGTGAGAAGAAACAACCTAGTAATATTTGTAGTGTGAAAAACAATGAGATTTATATCTTTATACTCTAAAAACACTGTAAAAATATCAAAATATAATGTTTTAAATAACAATAATATTTTTGTCAAATAATATTTTTTTACTAAAGTTTAATTTCAAATAGTTGTGTGATTCTATATAATAAATTGGAATATATTTTACCGATATAAATATTGGTAAATAAATTTAACCTAGTAATGTTTTATAAAAACTACTTGTTCCATGACATAATTTTTTTATAAAAAACGAATCTATAATAAAACAACAAATGATTTATTATTTTAACATAAAGAATTAGGAATGATTGAAGTGAATTACAGTAGGAATTTTAAAATAAATAGAATAATAATAAGTTCCTTTTTCCAAAGTTTAACGTATCTAAGAACTTTAGCTTCTAGAACGAACATTTTGGGTGGGTCCCCGCTCCCAAAGCGGTTGTAACTTCAAGGCCACGGTGTTTCAAAGTCTGCTTGACGGCGTCGTTTTCTCTCTCAGCCTTTTGTCCCATTTGAAACTTTGCATTCCATCTTCCTTGGGATATTTTCTAACAAATAGTTATGCAGCAGCTACAAAATAGGAATTTTTTTAATAAAATATTTTACATTAAGAATATATATAAAATAATAAATCCTAAGGAAAATACTTCAAATACCTCCAACTAGAACACTAAATAGGCAAATCCATTATATTATTTGAATAGAAAACTTTTTTATTGATGTAATCGAAATTTTAAAAAAATATTAGGCCGGTAATTTAGAAATTCAATTTGAATGTTTTCTCCTTTCTCAATTTTGTGAAAAAAATATGTTGGAATTTTCACTTGTTCCAGAGTCTTTAAAAGAAAAAAAATTAATTGTCATCCTTTTTTTTTTCTTTTTAAGAAACCCTGACTTTTCTTACAGTTTTTAAAATTAAATTCATATGTTATTTTGATATTTTCATATGTACTAATGTGCAAGTGAAATCATGATTGTCTTTTAAAATCTCTTTTTATCCCATGTTATATATAATTATAGATTTATATGAAATCAATTAAACTAAGATAGCTAACAAAAAGCTTTAAAAATATTAAAGTACTTCAAATTTAGAACACATTCATCATTTATTTTTAAAGAAAACTATTGATTTCGCTACATTACTTAAAAAATACAAAAAGGTTTTAGAAATGTGAACGCGTGACGTATGGGAGACATTTGACTATCATTTTCTCCAACGAACCAGGGCCAATTCCAAAAACAAAATTATTTTATTAAAATCTTTTCTTTTAAACTGCATGGAAGTGTTACAAGGTGAAGAAATACAACATAAAAAAGATCATAGGCCTGTTACAGAAGATAGAAGCACAAAATGTTGACAAAAAAAAAAAAGAACAGCTTGAGACTTTGTGTTTCTATAAATATCTTGAAAACCAATAACTCCCAATTGTCATCCAACCATCAAAACAGAACACACAACAAAAATGGATCGAACAAAATCTCCAAAGCCAACTCTGTTCGCCATTTGTGCAACACTTCTTGTCTTAACCGTGAATGGCCAATCAGCTTGTAACACGTATACATTCGCCAATAATCTAGCTTTTGCTCAATGTTCTCCTCTCCAAGCCTTAGGTTCTTTTCTTCACTGGACTTACAACGAGTCAAACGGTACCGTTTCAATCGCCTATCGTCACCCTGGAACTACTTCCTCTACTTGGATTGCTTGGGGAATCAACCCAACTAGTGGTGGTATGCTTGGGACGCAAGCTCTTGTGGCTTTCACCAATTCTAGCGGCCAATTCTAGGCCTATACTTCTCCTGTGACTAGTTTAAGTACGCAGTTGCAACGAGGAAACCTCAGCTTCCCCGTGAGCCGCGTGTCTGCGACTTTTGTTGGAGATGAGGCTACAATCTTTGCAACTCTTGAGTTGCCGCAGAATTTGATTGATAGCAACCAGGTTTGGCAGAATGGACCTATTGTTAATGGTGCTCCTTCGGTTCATCCAACGACAGGGGACAATATGAGATCAATGGGTTGTATCGATTTCCGGTCGGGTCAGTCATCTGCCGGTGGTGGAGCTTCTGGTGATAGGCAGACCAAGAGAAATGTAAGTTGGCTTCACTTTTAATTAAGTTAGCTATTACTATACAAACTGTCTTCATTTTTCTTCTTAATTACTTAATTTGTTTGTTATATAGCACGTTAATTTGTTTAATTTGTTACTTTATTAATAGGATTGAGAAAAAAGAGAAATACTAATAATTTTGGAGTTTAAAATATATAAATATTTCAAAATTTCTGAGGTTAGATTTGACACATAGAAATTTTTTGTTAAAAAGTAACTTTGAAATTTTAAACTTTATTATTATAATAAGATAAGATACACAGGAAAATATACTTTATATAATATGATTAGGAATATAGATAAATACTAATAATTTTTATCTTTTGAATTATACATTATCATTTTTAAAAATACATAAACACTCGAATATTTCTAATGTTAGATGTGACAACATCTTGTAAATTATTAACTTTTAGAAACTAAGCTTTATATAATAAAATTAAGAATAGAGATAAATACCAATAACTTTTATGTTTAAAATATATTTTATTTTATTTTAAATGTATAAATATTTCAAGATTTCTGATCGTTAGATTTGATTCGTGGAATGATCTTATTAAAAAAAGTAACTTTGAGAAATAAAATTTTATATAATAAGATTAGGAAAAGAGATAATATACTTTAAGAAATCAAGTTTTATATAATAAGATTGTATGCTAGGGAATAGTAAACAAAATTGTTTGTTATTTTGTGCAGCAACGTTAGTGGTAACAATTTGACATTGGAAGTTCTTAATGACAGGTCAATTGTTAACACAAATGGTGAATTCATTTTTCTTTTCTTTATTTTCATTATCTCGTGGTGCGACTTAGTGTCTAAGTGAAACATATTTGTCATCAGATTTCACGCAACCGAAGGAAAATTACAAGACTAATTGTGTGTGTCATTACCGTTGTAGTACTTTTGAGTATTTTTGCGGCTGTAGTTATGTTAATCATCCGAAAAAGAAGAAAGCCATACACAGATGATGAAGGTATAGATGTCATAACTAGAACACAAGCAAGCCTTAGAAATGAAGAATATTAGCCCATATAGAACTTGAATATCATCTCCGAAATTGGTTGATTTTAAGATCAAATTGTTTCTGGCAGAAATACTAAATATGGAAGTAAAACCTTACACTTTTACTTACTCGGAACTTAAAAGCGCAACTCAAAATTTTGATCCTTCAAACAAGCTTGGAGAGGGAGGATTTGGGTCTGTTTATAAGGTAAGTCTCTTACCAAAACTTATGTACTCTTATGAGATACTAGGGAAGAAGAGAATATGTAATACCTTTTTAATATGTTTTGTTTCGATTAACATATTAAACAGGGAAACCTTATTGATGGAAGAGAGATTGCGGTGAAGCAGTTGTCTTCTGGATCCCGACATGGGAATGGACAATTTGTTGCGGAAATTGTAGCAATTTCTTCAGTTCTACATCGCAACCTAGTAAAGCTTTATGGGTGCTGCTTTGAAGGCGATCATCGTTTGCTCGTATATGAGTACCTCCCTAAAGGAAGTCTCGACAAGGCATTATTTGGTAAACATAAACATGACTTATTTGTATCTGCTTCTACCAAGCTGAAGTATTCATTATGCTCTTGTTTGAGTAATATAGGGGATAAAAGATTACATCTTGATTGGTCAACTCGTTATAAGATATGTCTGGGAGTAGCTAGAGGTTTACTTTATCTCCATGAAGAGGCAAGTGTTCGCATAGTACACAGAGATGTGAAGGCCAGCAACATATTACTTGACTCTGAACTGGTCCCAAAAATTTCCGATTTTGGACTTGCAAAACTATACGATGACAAGAAAACTCATATGAGTACCCGAGTGGCAGGGACAATGTAAGTATTCCCCCAAGCCTTGACCTTTGGTTTGCAAGACAACTGCAGATGAATATATATACATGTTATTTGTATCAATGCAGTGGTTATCTTGCCCCAGAATATGCCATGCGTGGACATCTAACAGAGAAAGCGGATGTGTATGCTTTTGGTGTTGTGGCGCTTGAGCTTGTGAGTGGAAGGAAAAACTCTGATCAGAAGTTGGAGATGGAAAAAAAATATCTTCTTGAATGGGTACGTCCTTACTTATCAATATATGGGGGAAGTTGGAGACAATCATGAATGGCAAAAGACCAATAATCCTTGTGTATTTCTTGTATATAGGCATGGAATCTACACGAGAAGGATCGTGACGTTGAACTAATTGATGACAAGCTAAGTGAATATAACATGGAAGAAGTGAAACGTATGATTGGAGTTGCGTTGCTGTGCACACAGACATCTCATGCATTGAGACCACCAATGTCACGAGTGGTGAACATGCTGTTAGGAAATGTTGAGGTCAATGATGCCACTTCTAAGCCAGGCTACCCAATTGACTATACATTTTATGTCACCTCAAGCTCCTCCTCTTTCAGCAACTTTCAAACCAAAGGCACAAGCTTCTCCACGAGCTTTGTGAAGCCTTCCACCCAGTTAGCACCCGGAGATCTCACTGGCACTAAGCCAATGCTTGGATTCAATATCAAAGATGGAAGATGAAAGATGAAAGTTTTTGTAGCCTATAATTTCTGTATTATAATAATATTTTGATATGAATGATGAAAGTTTTTTTGTTTGACTGGGAGGAACAGATTTTACTTTTGTTGAGTTTGTTTTGTTATATCGATTGCGTAGGGTCTTATTGTGGATGTGTGATTTAACCGTAAATGGGTTTAGAAAATGGATCGAGGTTTTGGTTTAGATCATAGAACAAGTACCAATTTCTATTGTAAAAATGGAATTAAAGAATTATGTAAATAATTAAGTTTTCCAACTTTTGACTGGTTTTGTCAATGAGTCAGTGTGAAGAATAACTGCGAGCACCATTTCTAAAGCTATTATTTCTGACCATACAGAAGTAGAGACTGAAGTGTTATCAAAAGATGAGTTATTCATCAGCAAAAGAATACATGTTAATTTGATGAATAGCTCTTGTACCCCTATAAGTCAAGAAAAGCATTCAGAAACTTAGAACACCAAGCTCATACAACATTCAAGCAAAACAAAAATAAATATAACACAAGTACTTTAGATTGATCCCTTACCAAAGCATCCAAATTGGTAAATCTAGTGCTCTTAGTTTCAAAGTGAGCCCTTCCAACTTCTACTGTTTTGCCCTGTCAAGTGTAGCAAAACACATGGTAGTACCTTGAGCCTTTCTTCTTCATTAGTATCCATTATGTATGCCACATACCTAGCATACAGGGCCGTATTACTTTAGTCTTTTGCTTCCTTCTCATACTTTTGGATTTGTCGATCATCCACCTGACCGCTAAGGAAAAGAATCTGTCCTGCAATTGTAGACTCCAAATACAGGTTGGGCCTCTTATTGGGCCTATGACATCTACAAACTTGTTGGCTCTGTTTTCATGAAGGGTTCATGAACACATATATATAAGTTGAAGCTATCAAAGGGAATATGAAGAGAGTGACGTGAGTAGAAGTCGAGAAGTCATTGTCTGTTCTTCTTCTTGGTGTGGGATTCCATAGCTTCTGTGTGTGTTTCCTTGTAATTTACAACATAGATAGTGTGTGTGAGAGTCAAGTGGCTGTAAATCACATTATCTAGTGGATTTGGGAGTCACCGTAACTCCCACGACACGTACCGGTGCGTTGCCGGGAACTCGTTAAAATTGCTTGTGTCACTCATAAGCTTCAGATCGATCCTAACCTGCATATACTGATAACAACCAAGTCGATCCAAAACTCAACAAAAATGATAGTCAAACGAGTGAAGCCATCTGTAATCCGTTTGCCTTGTTTTAGAGACCTCGTGTCTCCACACTGTTGAATAAAAGACGCAAGAACTTCAAAGGATATAACTCCTCTAGACGAGATACAGCCTTAAAGAGCTCTGCTTTTCTTGTGTGTCTGCTGAGACCTCGTGTCTCCACACTGTTGGCCGTTTCCTTTGGTTACTGATGGGAGAAACCACAATGGGAGGAGACTTTAAGGATTTGCGATTGATTCTTCTTATTCCCGGCGGAGACGCAAACAAACACCATTTTTCTTATTGTTGGGCTCAAATCTTCAGCCCGCTATCTTATTTTTTTTAGTATTGGACTCAAATACTCAAATCCTCATCACGACTTTATTTTCTTTCAATACTTTTACATTTATTCCTAGTTTTAAATTTTATTTTGTAAAAGCCAATAAATTTTCTCATTAAGACTTTGTTTGGAATTTTTTTTATTGATGTAATTGATTTGATAAAATCACATCTAGTTGTTAGGTATTATAGATGACACTTTTTTTTGTTTTTTTTTATCCTTTGTTGTAAATTGTATATTCACTCTATTTATTGTCAATAGTCAATGCGGGAAAGTCTTCCCGGGCCTCTTACATCTTATCGTCTATACTGAATGCAGAAACTTCAAAGTTTGTTTACAGTTAAGAGTTATTATGACTTTGTCGGCAAAATGAATCTCTTTATAAACCAACCATTGTCTTGTGCAAAGAAGTTGAAAACTCATCATCTTGTCTAGCTAGTGTTTGAACATTTGTTGATGTGTTCTATGTTTCTGTTCCTAACTATTTTCTGGTTCTTGTCGTGTTATAGTTTCAGTTCAGTTTACTTGGTTCTAGCTCAGAATCAAAGAGGAGCCACTACTGATCCCGACGAAGGTCTGTCTTTGATAACTTGACATTATATCCAATCCCCAATTATATATAATTGATTGCATTGTATACATTGTTAATGATTAAATCACATCAGAATTGTATCCAGATATGTGAATAGTAGAGTTGTTTTTAGTCTTTATATAGGATTATCAATTATTACTTAGTTGGTAATTAGATTAAGCCTATATATAAATAAATAATAATCTAATGGTGTATTTGTGAAATCGACGTAGCACATGCTTTGAATGCCATCTTTGCGGCTTGGCAAATTGAAGTGAGAAGGGGTTGGAATATCAGCGGCGAACTTTGCTCCGGCGTTGCCGTTGACGGCTTGGCGGATGCAAGTGAGAAGGACTTAGAATACATCTCCACTGATGAATACAATCCTCTCATCAGATGTAACTGTACTTTCAACAGTTCCAAAGTCTGCCACATCACCGCTCTGTAAACCTTTTTTCCCCATTCTCTATACCCAAAATATTCGACGCATTCTCCCAGTGTAGCGCTTCATTCTCATTTTGGTTGCTATTGTTTTCACAGAAAGGTTTCTTCGCTAAATATTGTTGAAGGACCTATACCTCAAGAACTCTGGACCTTGAAGTACCTCACACATCTGTATACAGTTCACTTACCCTTGTTATTTCAGCTTTATAACTCATGAACACATATTGATCTAATGGACCATAAACTCATATTCTTTAAGGTATCTGGATAACAATGATCTAACAGGCTCCCTGTCCCCTGCAATTGGAAATCTTACTCGAATGCTATATATGTAAAAAAAATCTGAAACCTTATTCTTCTTTTTTTTGCTTACACTCAATTGGCAATTCCTTGACCCTTAAGCTCAACTCTTTAATTACTTAGGAGTTTTGGGACCAATGCTTTGTTTGGCCCAATTCCTAAGCAAATCGGTTTGCTTACAGATTTAATATCACTGTAAGCACTGTTTGCTTCGTTTAAATATGATAATGTCTTCATATTGCTCCTGGAGGATCTTGATGGTTTCTTATTTATATTCTGCAGTGATGTTAGTTCAAATAACTTTTCCGGTTCTATACCATCTGAGATTGGGAATTGTACAAAACTAAAGTATATGTGAGTGTATCTGTCAAATCTACAAATGGAACAATTTATGTCTTTATTTTCTGTCTATTCAGTGGATGTGGATATGAATACTTAACCTCTAAAATCATTTATTGTTCACCGACCACAAAAGTTTTGTTCAACTAATTATTTTAAAGGAATTTCTTATATCTATTGTAGGTACATACATAGTTCTGGACTCAACGGGAGCATACCTTTATCATTTGCTAATCTTGTGAAGCTCTCAAAAGTGTAAGATAAAATTAGTTTGAATATAAGATATTTTTTGTTAGATTTTAGTTACAGCTATCTTTTGTAACCTGTTCACTACTTCATACTTTAGCTTTTGCCATGGAATGTCTTTTTTTATTTGTTATACCAGTTGGATTATGGATGTGGAACTTACAGGTCCAATACCAGACTTTATGTGGAACTTACAGTCCTTATCTTATGGACTTGTAAGGAGGTTTCACTTTTATAGAGTTATATAATGGACTCATTCCATTGCTCTTGTTTATGTAATTCATATATCAAGATTAAATGATTGGTATATGTTCTATTGCAGGAGAATTGTCGGAACTGGTTTGAGTGGTCCGATACCATCGTCATTTTCCAACTTAACACATTTGAGTGAACTGTATGTGTTGCATCTTTTTCGGAATTATTATCGCCTACTGTTTATTCTTCCCTTTCTTCACATATATATATATATATATATATATATACTTTAATTTTAGGAGGCTTGGTGATATATCCAATGGAGACTCTTCTCTTGAATTCATCAAAGACAAGAAATATTTAAATATATTGTAAGACAACTTTGATTAATCAACTTTTACTCCAATTTATGATCAAATTAATTAATGTGTTGTTGAACTTTTTCTTCCTCCTTTTGTGTATATAACAATTGACATTGATGATATATGTCGCAGGGTATTAAGGAACAACAATCTCACTGGGACAATACCATCTATATTGGAGAATACATATATTTGCGACAACTGTACGTACATATGTCAATGTGTTTCTTCAAATCCTCGTTAAGGTTTATCAGGGTCTTTTCTGTAAAAAGTAATGGGTTTTTAAAATAATTTATCAATCACTACATGGTTTAATTATTTACCATGTAAGTCATGTTTGTTTTCCAGTGATTTAAGCTTTAACAAACTACATGGACCAATCCCAGCTTCACTTTTCAACTTAAGTGAACTTACTCACTTGTAAGATGAGATATTTCTGTGCTTCTTTTTTGGACGTTTATGTATAAGTACGAGGATCATTGTTAAAATAACTATGCTATCTTCATATTAGGTTTCTGGGAAACAACACGTTGACTGGTACCTTACCCACTTTAAAGAGTCTGTCTTTACAAATATGTGAGTAACAAAATCCTTTATAACAACTATTTCATTTTCAAGAACATTTATCCTCGACTCAAGTTTCAGAAACTTTTTATTGAAAATTTATTCAAGTCGAAGAACGTTTCACTCTTATATGAACCAAAATTGGTGGATAGGTGAAGATACTTTTGACATTTGTTCTCTTTTGCTTACAGAGAGATCTCTCGTACAATGATTTGTCCGGAACTCTTCCTTCATGGGTCAGTGAAACAAACTTGCAACTGTAAGTAAACAAAACATTATATCTTCAATTACATAAGATTTTCCATTTTATTTTTGTCAGGTTTCGTCTTCAAATCCAGCATTTAAGCTTTGTTTGTATGAAATATTTATTATAATTATATATTATTAGGGAATAGTAAACAAAATTGTTCGTTATTTTGTGCAGCAACGTTGTTGCTAACAATTTCACATTGGATGGTCTTGACGACAGGTAAATTCTTAAATATGTTTTTTTTTTTCTCAATAATAACTAGATTGACAAAACCAATCCATAGCCAAATTGCTCCAATTGGAGTATGGTGGTATTCGAACTCACCACCTAGGTCAAACCAACTGAGTCACCCATTTCTTGGCAATATGATCCATGTTTCTTTTTTTTCTCGATTTTTTCCCCTCAAAACGTCTTAAATCCTTTCTTTTGGTTAAAAGGATATTTCCTGGACTAAACTCCTACAGAAGAACTTCGCCTGCAATCGAGGCAAAGGAATCTGTAAGTGTAACAAAGAGATGTCTTCATAAACCTTATTCTCCATGATCATGAGAAATCAAATCAAAAAATTTTGAATGTTCTATTGAAAAAATGTTGTTTATAATTTTTCTCTATCTACTGGTGTCTAGATTTTAACTTTGCTATCAATCGCGGAGGTCCTACGATAATGTCTGTTAGAAGAACACTATTTGAGAAAGATAATACAGATCTTGGACCAGCTTCGTTCTTTGTGAGTGCTGATCAGAGATGGGCAACCACTATTGTAGGATTTTTTGATGGCTATAGAGACAAGATTAAATACAGAAACACTTCAGAATTAGACTTAGCAACACTGAGGACCCGGAGCTTTTTCTGTCAGCACGATATTCTACATCTTCTCTTAGGTACTATGGGTTGGGGCTAGAAAACGGAGGTTACACCGTAACACTTCAGTTCCCTGAAATACAAATATATCCGACAAGTCATGAAAGACGATGTTTTGACATATATGTGCAGGGAAGACTAGTTGAAAAAGGTTTTAATGTACGCAGAACAGCTAGTAACTCTTCCTTTCAAGCAGTTCGGAAAGAATATAAAGCAAATGTATCCGAAAATCACCTTGAAGTTCATCTTTTTGGGGCTGGAAAAGGAACTTATGGACCACTAATATCAGCCATTAGTGCAAAACCAGGTAACACAAATGGTGAATTCATTTTTCTTTTCTTTATTTTCATGATCTCGTGATGCTACATAGTGTCTAAGTGTAACATACTTGTGTTCAGATTTTACGCCAGCTGTGGGTGATAGGCCACCACCAAAGGAAAATTACAAGACTAATACTATTGTGGGTGGTGTCACTATTGGTGTAGTACTTTTGAGTATTTTTGCAGCTGTAGTAATGTTTATCCTCAGAAAAAGAAGAAAGTGGTACACAGATGATGAAGGTATATATGTTATAACTAGAACACAACCAAGCCATAGAAAAAAAGAATCTTGTCCCGTATAGAACTTCAATATCATCTCTGAAATTGGCTGGTTTTAAAAACCATATTATTTCTTGCAGAAATATTAAATATAGACGTGAAACCTTACAAGTTTACTTACTCGGAACTTAAAAGTGCAACTCAAGATTTTGATCCTTCAAACAAGCTTGGAGAGGGAGGATTTGGGTCTGTTTATAAGGTAATTCCCTTACCAAAACAAGTGCAATATCTATACTCTTCTGATGAGATAATATGGAAGAAGAGAATATGTACGACCTTTTAATATGTTTTGTTTCAATTAACATATTCAACAGGGAAACCTTAATAATGGAAGAGAGGTCGCGGTGAAGCAGTTGTCTGCTGGATCCCGACATGGGAAAGGACAATTTGTTGCGGAAATTGTAGCAATTTCTTCAGTTCTACATCATAATCTAGTTAAACTCTACAGGTGCTGCTTTGAAGGAGATCATCGTTTGCTTGTATATGAGTTTCATCCAAATGGAAGCCTTGATCAGACATTATTTGGTAATGAACATAAACACAACTTATCTATATATTTGCTTCTACTGAGATGAAGTATTCATCATGTTCTTCGATTGAGTGATGCAGGGGATAAGACTTTACATCTTGATTGGTCAACTCGTTATCAAATATGTCTGGGAGTAGCTAGAGAATTATTTTATCTCCACGAAGACGCGAGTGTTCGCATTGTACACAGGGATGTTAAGGCCAGCAACATTTTACTTGACTCTGAACTGGTCCCAAAAGTATCTGATTTTGGACTTGCAAAACTATACAATAACAAAAAAAACCATATAAGTACCTGAGTGGCAGGGACGGTGTAAGTAATCCCCCAACCCTGACATTTAGTTTGCCATTCACAACTATGGATGAATAACATATTTAGGTTATTTGTATGAATGTAGTGGATATCTTGCACCAGAGTATGCTATGCGTGGTCATCTAACAGAGAAAGCAGATGTGTATACCTTCGGAGTTGTGGCTCTTGAGTTAGTGAGTGGAAGGAAAAACTCTGATGAAAAGTTGGAGATGGAAAAAAATATCTTCTTGATTGGGTACATCCTTACTTTCCCATTAATAATGGGGGAAGTTGTAGATAGTCAGTAATGGAAGAAGGCCAATAATCCATGTGTTTCTTGTATATAGGCATGGAATCTACACGAGAAGGGTCGTGATGTTGAACTAATTGATAATAAGCTTAGTGAATACCACATGGTAGAAGTGAAACGTATGATTGGTATTGCACTGCTCTGCACTCAAACATCTCATGCGTTAAGACCACCAATGTCACAAGTGGTGAACATGCTGTTAGGAAATGTTGAGGTCAATGATGCCACTTCTAAGCCAGGCTACCCAATTGACTATACATTTGATGACACCTCAAGCTCCTCCTCTTTCAGCAACTTCAAACCAAAGGCACAAGCTTCTCCACAAACTTTGTGAAGCCTTCCACCGAGATAATACCCGGAGACACCAGCACTAAGCCAATGCTTGGATTCAATATCAATGAGGGAAGATGACAATGATGATAGTTTTCTTGTTGGAATAGTTTTCACATTTGTTGAGTTTGATGTGTGACTTTATGGTTTAGAAACCACATCCGATTTTGATAAAGAAATTCAACAACTTGAATGAATATGACCTCAAGGAGTTAGACAGAGAATTTATAATCGGGCAAAAATGAAAGGCACGCTATCTTTATGTATTTCTTCTATATATATAGGCGTGGAATCTACACGAGAAGGGTCGTGGTGTTGAACTAATTGATGATAAGCTTTAGTGAATACCACATGGAAGAAGTGAAACGTATAATTGGTATTACACTGCTGTGCACTCAAACATCTCATGCGTTAAGACCACCAATGTCACAAGTGGTGAACATGCTATTAGGAAATGTTGAGGTCAATGATGCCACCTCTAAACGAGGCTACCCAATTGAATATACATTTGATGACACCACAAGATCTTCCTTTTTCAGCAACTTTCAAACCAAAGGCACAAGCTTCTCCACGAGCTTTGTGAAGCCTTCCCCTTAGGTATTAAGCGGAGACACTAGCTCTAAGCCAATGCTTGGATTCAATATCAATGAGGGAAGATGATAGTGTATAATCTATAATTTTTGTAGCCTAAAATAATTTTTGTATGGATGATGAAAGTTTTCTTCTTTGACCGGGAGGAATAGAATTCACATTTGTTGAATTTGTTTTGTAATATCGATTGCTTAGGGCTCAAGGTTCTTGTTGTAGATGTGTCATGATATAACCATAAATGGGTTTAGAAACTGGATCTATGTTTGGTTGAGATCATAGAACAAATACCATTTACTAAAGAAGCAGAGGCTGAAGTTTTATCAAAAGATGAGCTATTCACCAGCAAAAAAATACATTCCTCAGTTTAATTGATGATACTGATAGGCAAGCATTGTTGGGGTTCAAGTCTCAAGTTTCTGAAGCCAAAAGAGTTGTCTTGTCTTCATGGAATAACTCATTTCCTCTCTGCAACTGGAAGGGAATTAGATAACTCATTTCCTCTCTGCAACTGGAAGGGAATTAGAGATTGGAGCTAGACAGATTATTACTTGAGGGAGTTATTCTTCACTCATATATATATTACTTTGTTTCTTTTACTATGTAATCAAGTCAAATTTTGATGTTGTAACAATAGCCTAAACAAAATGATTTTTTACGGAGTATTCTATAAAATTGCTCGGGTATAAATTTTTAAAATAATTTAAAATTATTAATATTTTTAAATGTTATTTTGTTAAATCACCCATTGTATATTATTCAGACACTTTGGTTGGAAATTTTTTATTATCTAATTGATTTGATAAAATGACATCTAAAATTAGATTTTATAATTGATAAAACCATAAACAATACATTTCAATAATGTTTATATTTAGTTTTGAAGATTATTTACATTTATTGATTATTAGAAAATATACTAAATAAACATATTTACTTTGAATTATAATATATTAATTTAAATTACTAAAAATACTGCATCAAAATAATTATCAAAATTAAATTACTAAAAATACTGCACCAAAAATGACTCCGTTTGCAATATTATGCATAGTATTAAGTTTCTTTAAACCAACTGCAATGAGTAAACCAATTTAATTCGACCGGTTTGATTTGTAGCCTTTAATTCTTTCGGTTCAATATCTAAACCAGAAATTGAATCAGCAATATGAGGCTTGCAACAATTTCAGACATAAGACACGATCACAATATGAAGATGACAAACATCTCGTCTCAGACATTTCTTTGTGCTCTCCTTTTTTTTGTTTTGTTTTTAAGTCGCAAGTCAAAGAAGAGCGGCGTGAAACTTCAAAGTTTGTTTAAGTCAATGCAGAATAACTAAGCCATGCAGTAAGTCTCCTCTCATGATTTGATGTGGTTGAAGTGAAGAAGCAAGAAATTTCCCTCACAGTTAATAGTGATTATGACTAGTTTGTAGGCAAAATGAATCTCTTTATAAACCAACCATTGTCTAGCAAAGAACCTCATCTCTTCTCTAGTTTTTAGAACATCGGATGATGTGCAGACTACAGAGTTCTCAGTTCTTAACTATCTTCTGCTTTTTGTCGTGTTATAGTTTCAGTTTACTTGGTTCTAGCACAAAACCAAGTGATAAAAGAGAGTGTACATGGATATATACGTGATGTAATGATCCATGTACACTGGCTCACAGCTATGGATTTATACGTATATATGCATTGACATTGTCATTGTCACGTGATAAAATTAATTGAGGAAATAACTGAACCTATCATTGACATTGCACCCACTCTATAAATAAAGAGATGATCCATAGTTATAACCACAAACCAGCTCCAATATCTCCTCATCTCAACTCTTAAGTCTTTAAGTTTTACTCAAGTCTCTTGCTACTTCATTCGCCACCGATCTTGGTAAATTCTTATCAAAAGACTTATAGATCAGAAATGGCAACGGCGTCGTTTAACCTGCAGTCAGTGTTCGGTGGTCCTGGTGGATTGAGTTCACGCAACATTAGAAACTCAAACAAACTCTTCTTCAAGAGGAATCCTTCCCTTGGAGTCAAATGCATGGCTCAGGTACATGTATATACTACTTCCTATTTCATATATCACTTCCCTACGCTAACGATTGAGACTTTTAATCTGACCGTTCATTACGTTGACTATTATTCTTAAGGGTGATCCAATCAAGGAGGACCCTTCTATGTCTGTGCCCTCGACCTCGGCCGCTCAACCACAAACTCCACCAACTCCTCCTCCAGTCACCAAGCCTAAGGTATGATCTAATGTTTAAAAGTCAGCCATTAATATCAATTAATCTTTGATGACTTCATTATTTTAATAAAGTATTAAATGCACGTTGTTGATTGTTCAGGTGAGTACCAAGTTTGGAGATTTATTAGCTTTTAGCGGTCCAGCTCCCGAGAGGATCAACGGAAGATTAGCAATGGTAGGATTCGTGGCGGCGATAACAGTGGAGCTATCTAAGGGAGAGAACGTGTTAGCTCAGATCTCCGATGGAGGCGTTGGGTGTTTTCTTGGAACAACGGCGTTGCTGACGTTGGCATCAATGGTTCCATTGTTCAAGGGAATAAGAGCGGAGGCAAAGTCCAAAGGGTTCATGACATCAGACGCCGAACTATGGAACGGTCGGTTTGCCATGCTCGGACTCGTCGCGTCGGCCTTCACTGAATACGTCACCAGTGGGACCCTTGTCTGAGCCTTTTTTCGCCTTTTTCGCCTTTTTTCGCCTTTTTAGATATCTGCTTAACGACATGTAACGCATAGTTTTGACTTAATGTATTTTGTAAGAAAATTACTATTGATTCGTGCCAATGCTTTAATTAAGATATCCGCCTTTTATATACTGCGATTCGCGAAGTAGAGATGTGGGGATAGGAGGAGACGCTTTAACTATGTTTTGTTTGAGTGTCCTCTAGCGGTCCAAACTTGGACTCTCTCGTATGTCTCTTCTGTGATAGATATTTTTTCAGGGAACTCTATGTAGTATAACTTAGATTATCTATTTTGGTGCATTCCAGATTCAGTAGACGTCAAAAATTCTCCTTGACTGATCTGGTATATTTGGAAAGCGAGAAACGATTATTGCTTTTCAGGCACTAATAGGGACCCACGAGATTTGATTACCCAAGCAAATCTCGATGCAACAAAATGGTCGAATGCTAGATTTCAATTTTGTACTAACATCCAATCCGGGTCTATTAGTTCTTCTCCGGTATGGCTAGAAGTGGCTTTACCCTCAACTAGCAACCCAAGTTTTACGGGGTATATGTGTTTTGTAGATGAATCTTGGAAAAGTTCAGACCTTCATTCAGGATTTGGATGGGTGTGTTTTCCTGACTTTGTCACTGGTGGATGTTTGGGAGCAAATGGAATATGAAGGAGCCTCTCATGACTTCATTCCGAGGTGGAAGCGCTTCTTTGCGCTATGGAATCTCTGATATCTATCCAGATTTTAGAAATACTGTTTGTTACGGACTGTACGGACGTGAAGAAGATTATCTTGCATCCAGAAAAGTGACCAGCTTTCCAACTATATCAGGAAGTGATGTTCTTAATAAGTTGACAAAAAAAATATCTGCCTTTTGCGAAAACCTTGGTATAGGTTCCACATCGACTAATTCTTTCTCAATGCACTCTCATATAAAATGACAACAGTTTTATATATATGTGTGTGTTTACTTTTACCATGATTTATGGGATTTTAGCGAGTGCTATTAGAGATTTGTTGCTGATCTTGATGATGACTTGCTTACTCTTCCATCATGTGATCTCACCTAATATGATTTTGAAGCCAAATGGCATGTCTAGCTGCTTACGTTGCTACCATGAACTGGATTTAACATAATGAGAGAGCAACCGTGTTCTGTTCTTGTGAACATCAACTGATTGGTGATGATCCGAAGTAGAATATATGACCCGTTGTATTTTTTCGTAGTCTTGTCAATGTTGTGACTACTATCACTAAATCCAATGATTTTCTTTGATTCTTTACGATTATAATTCAAGCAGAATGTAATTGTTCCCATTAATTAGATACTATTTGTTTTATATTTCTCCATGTAACTTTTGAGGGTTTTGCATATATGTACTAGCAACTCCAACAAAAAGTGTTAAGTATGGCCGTGTGTGCCATAGATACCGTAGGTATCCAATATTCCTTCTATACATTGTTGGATCTATCTTGGTTTTCTCTAATGCTTTGAAACGTTTAATATATCCAAACTCCATAGGTATTTGAGTTCAATCGCAAGTTTCTAAGCCAACTTCTCTTAAGATCTTTCGAGCATATCCTTCTTTCTTGATTTTACCTTGATACACTTCGATCCCGAGATAGTAAATGAGCTTTTCAAGATCCGACAGTTAGAATTTAGAAGACAGCCCATCCTTGAATTATTTTATGACCTTGAGGGTGTTGCCGGTTACAAATAAATCATCAACATAGATTGAAACAATGAGAAGTTCCCCCCCCCCCCCCCACCTCCCCTTCTTTACGATACACAAAGGTTTCTTTGAGAATTTTTTGAAGTTCATACCATTCATAATTTGATTTAGTTTTGTGTTCCAAGCTCGAGGGATTTGTCTCAACCTGTTCAAAACTTTTGAAACTTTGTACACTTGTGTTCTTCTCTTTTTACTTCAAAACCTTAGAGTTGATGAACACACAAACATCTTCTTTTAATTTTAAACGTAAGAACATTGTTTTTACATCTGATGTATTTCCCATTTGTTGGATGTTGTTAATCCAATCAATAAAGGTATGGTTTCAAGACGAGAAACCGGTGCAAAGGCTTCATCAAAATGTAAACCGGATGTTTATATATATCCTTTAGGTACAAGTCGTGCTTTGTAATTGTTGATAGTACCATCCGCTTTTTATTTTGAAGATCAATTTGAAGACAATTATCTTTGTCTGTCTCGGCTTTTCAACTAAAAATCATGTCTTATTTTTATTGATAGAGTCTGTCTATTCTTTGCATGCTTGTCTCCACTTTAATGAATCTTTTGCTTCTGTAAAACAATCGTCTAGGTGTCGTGGTTGATTTATTTGATGGGCTGTTCTTCTTAATGTGGTTGAACATCATTCTCAATAACTAGATCGTTATGAGAGTTTCCATCGGCATCGCTGTCATGATCGTGATCATTGCTTCTGGTTTCACCATGATCTTGGTTTTGATCATTGCTTATCATTGTAGGTCCTTCTCTTGCATCTACTACTTCTTCCCATCTTATGTGAAACATTCTTGAGAATGGAAGACCTGAAAATGAGATTCAAAGTGAAAGGGGGAGCACTAACCAAGAGGAAGAAGAGGAGCAAGATCATGGTTCGAGGATAAATCAACGGCCAAAAAGGAACATTGTTAGGCCTGCTCGGTTCAGAGATGAAGAGTTCATTACTACGTATTCATGCTTCTTCGCAGCTCCTTTAGATGAGGATGAGCCATCATCTTATAATGAAGCAAAAGGAGTTCAAGAATGGGAGACCGCAATGAAAGAGGAGATGAGTGCTCTCATGAAGAATGAAACTTGGGATTTGGTTCCAAAGCCCAAGAATGTCGAACTTGTTTCTTGCAAATGGGTGTATCGAATCAAAAGAAAGGCAGATGGGAGCATTGATAGGTTTAAAGCAAGGTTGGTTGCACGAGGGTTCTCACAAAAGTACGGAGAAGATTATGATGAAACATTTAGTCCAGTGGCGAAGATGACTACGGTACGTTCACTTTTATCTTTAGCTGCAAGCTTTAATTGGAAGTTGTGGCAACTAGACGTGAAGAATGCATTTCTCTATGGTGAGCTTGATAAAAGTATCTTCATGGAGCAACCTCCTGGTTTTGTATCAAGAGAGCATCCAGATTATGTATGCAAGTTAAAAAAAGGCTTTATATGGGTTAAAACAAGCCCCACGAGCTTGGTATGGATAGGTTGCTCAATTCCTTAAATTTTGCGGCTATGAGGCATCAAATTCTGATCCGAGTTTATTCTTCAAGAAGAATGGAGAAGTCCACGTAGTAGTCCTTCTTTACGTGGGTGATATGATTATAACCGGGAACGATAATGCAGAAATTGCTCGCTTACAAGAGGATATGTCGATAAGGTTTGAGATGAAAATGTTGGGAGAGCTGAATAACTTTCTTGGCCTAGAGGTTGAAAGAGTAAAGGATGGAATATTTGTTGGTCAACAAGGTTATGCAAGAAGGATTGTTGAAAGGTTCAGAGTAAACGAAGGGAAGACACGTACAACTCCATTGGATATGAACATCAAGCTCAAACGTGATGAAGGGTCATTGCAACCAGATCCTCGACCTTATCGTGCTCTTGTGGGAAGTCTTCTATACTTAACTATTACAAGACCTGATATTGCCTTTTGCAGTAGGTCTTGTAAGTCGGTTTATGCAAGCACCAAGGAAGCCACATCTAGAAGCGGCAAAGAAGATCTTGAAGTATGTCAAAACAACTCTTGGCATGGGCTTGGTGTACAAGAAAAATGCAAAAATTTCTCTTCATGGTTTTACAGATGCTGACTTTGGTGGAAATCCAAATGACCGAAAATCAACTTCGGGTTATGTGTTTTTATGTGGAGACACAAGCATTTCATGGTGCAGCAAGAAGCAAGCAACGGTGTCATTGTCTACCACTGAAGCAGAATATAAAGCTTCAACACTTGCAGCTCAAGAGTGTATATGGCTTCGAAGACTTCTTGAAGATTTGTTTGAGCCTACAAATAAACCGGTGGCCGTCTATGGAGATAATCAAAGTGCTATTAAGTTGGCTAACAATCCGGTGTTTCATGCAAGGACAAAGCATATTGAGTTAGAACATCACTTCATAAGGGAGAAGGTTCTTGATGGAACTTTGGAAGTTCGAAGTGGTGACAACGTTGCTGATATCTTTACCAAATCACTACCGAGAGGCCAATTCGAGTTACTTCGCTCAAAACTCGGGATGATTGACAAAATCAAGTTTAAGGGGGAGTATTGAAGTTAAACTTAATTTTGGGCTAATCATAATTATGGGTTTATAATCCAATATCTCATATTGGATTAAACCCAAAGTTAGGCCCAATATCTAGATTTCTCTAGAAGCATGATGAATATCATCACCTCCTCAAAGAGGTCTAGAGAATTCTATTAGATAAATATCTAGATAATTATGTAGATTAATCTAGAAGTTTGTAAGATAAATATTTTAGAGATAATAGTAGAATAATCTAGAAACTTTTGTAAGCTAATCTTGGGGCCTATAAATACCCCATCACCCCATCATTTGTAATTAACTTGAAGAAGTGAAATAAAAGAAAGTTCAAAGAAAGAGTGTTCTTTATAAGTCCTCTAAATCTCTTTAAAAGTCTTTCAAGTATTCTCTAATTGTTCTTCCAAGTTTTCTATCATACTTAGAAGGTTTCTCTTCTTAGTTCTTTTGAGTGTCTCGGGGTATTACGGTCTTGGGCTAGTGCTAAGCACTATCAAAGTAATTTTTTCTTTACATGGTATCACAGCCATTCTAATATAATCTAGTGTTCATCAAGATCGAGATTATAGAGAACTCGGGTTTACTCTAAGTATGGAATCCATGGGTCGTGTTGTTGGATTAGGAATGGAAGTCTTGAACCAATCTAACTACCGGTTATGGAAGTCATGTATGAAGTCATACTTGGTAAGTGAGGACTTATGGGATGTCGTCGGCGGAAGAAGCACTTCACCACCAACTGGAAATGATGCAACCGCAGAAGCGACAAAGGAGTGGACACGAAAGAATGCCAAAACGGAGTTTTCTTTAAAGAGGTCAATTTCCTCTGGGGTTTTTGAGCATGTCTCAAGGTGTACATCCGCCAGTTCTATTTGGCAAGCGTTAGATCGATTGTTCAACAAAAAGAACGAGGCTCGTCTACAGTTGGCGAATGCGAAGCAGGGGGAGTCTTCAATCTCATAGTATTTCATCAAGATCAAGAACCTTTGCTCTGAGATAAATACTCTTAATCCAGAAGAGCCAATTTCTGATGCTTGGTTAAAACGGTTTATTATTCGAGGTCTACGACCAGAGTATACACCGTTTGTGACTTCGGTTCAAGGATGGGCTACACAACCTTCCTTGTAAGAGTTTGAAAATTTACTTGCTTCGCAAGAATCATTAGCCATACAGATGAGAGGAGCCAAAATTCATGATGACTCTGGGAGCGCTTTTGTAGCTGGAAGACAACAAAACTTTAAAGCCAAGTCTAATGGTAGTGGTCCAAGAAAAAATAACGGACGTGAAGGATCTTCTATGGGAGATAAGAAAAAATTCAAGTGCTATCGGTGTGAAAAGCTTGGGCATTTTAAAAAGGATTGTCGAGTAAAGCTAAAGGAAACAAACATGGCGGAATCAAAAGGTCATACTGAAGACGAAGAATAGGGAAAATGTTTCTCGGTGGAGTCTACATCTTCAAATACATTTACACCTAAGAAGATTGAAAATAATTGGATCGTAGATTCAGGTTGTAGCCATCATATCACTGGAGACGAGAAATTATTTTCTAATCTCCAATGCCATGAAGGAAAAGAAGCTATCATTACTGCATATAACTCAGTCCACAACATTGAGAAGGAAGGAACTATTGTCATAAAAGGAGATGATGGAAGCCAATCACTCTCAAGAATGTTTACCACGTTCCTGGAGTAAGAAAGAATCTTCTCTCTGTGGTAAATGTGGTGAACTCAGGAAACTATGTTTTATTCGGTCCAAAAGATGTTAAATTCTTGAAAAATATTCAAGAGTTAAAGGCGGACGTGGTACATACTGGAGCACGGGTTAAAGATTTGTATGTTTTATCGGCCTCAAACTCTTATGTGGAGAAGAAGAGTACCAATGATAATGCCTTTATATGGCATGCTAGGCTTGGTCACATAAATATGACTAAGCTCAAGGTTATGGTGAATAAAGATTTGGTTAATGGACTTCCCAAGTTGAAGATCCAAGACGAAGGCACGCTTTGTGAAGGATGTCAATATGGAAAGTCTCATAGACTTCCATTTGATAACTCCACCTCAAGGTGTAATGTTCCGTTGGAAAGGGTCCATAGTGACTTGATGGGTCCGACAAGAACACCGTCATAATCCGGGTATCGCTACATGTTGTTATTCGTTGATGACTTCTCACGGTACACTTGGGTATACTTTGTGAAGGAAAAATCTGAAGTATTCTCAAAGTTTTAAGAATTCAAGACTACCGTGAAAGGGAGTTAGGTCAGAAGATCAAGGTTTTGAGGACAGATAATGGAGGAGAGTTCATGTCTAAGGGGTTTCTCTCTTTTTGTCAAGAAAATGGTATCAAGAGAGAATTTACATGTCCATATACACCTCAACAAAATGGAGTAGCAGAAAGGAAGATCAGGCATTTAAGTAAGACTTGTCGAAGTTGGTTATATGGCAAAAACTTGCCTAAGGAGTTATGGGCGGAAGGCATGAGATGTGCGACTTATGTCATCAATCAGATGCCACTTAGTCCAAACAATATGAAGTCTCCTTATGAGATGGTACATGGGAAAAAGCCAACAGTAAAACAACTCAAGATATTTGGATCAATATACTACGTCCATGTATTTGATTCTCAAAGAACCAAGTTAGAGGCAAAAGCGAAGAAATGCATATTTGTCGGCTATGATGAACAAAGGAAAGGTTGGAGGTGTATGGATCCTGAGACACACAAGTATGTTTTGACTCGTGATGTTGTCTTTGATGAAGTTTCATCATACTATGAACCACCTCAAGTCTTGGTTGAAAAAGATGGTGCGAGTTCCTCCAATATCAATGAATCAACTCCTCAAGTACCAGTTGAGAATGGAAGACCTGAAAATGAGATTCAAAGTGAAAGGGGGAGCACTAACCAAGAGGAAGAAGAGGAGCAAGATCATGGTTCGAGGATAAATCAACGGCCAAAAAGGAACATTGTTAGGCCTGCTCGGTTCAGAGATGAAGAGTTCATTACTACGTATTCATGCTTCTTCGCAGCTCCTTTAGATGAGGATGAGCCATCATCTTATAATGAAGCAAAAGGAGTTCAAGAATGGGAGACCGCAATGAAAGAGGAGATGAGTGCTCTCATGAAGAATGAAACTTGGGATTTGGTTCCAAAGCCCAAGAATGTCGAACTTGTTTCTTGCAAATGGGTGTATCGAATCAAAAGAAAGGCAGATGGGAGCATTGATAGGTTTAAAGCAAGGTTGGTTGCACGAGGGTTCTCACAAAAGTACGGAGAAGATTATGATGAAACATTTAGTCCAGTGGCGAAGATGACTATGGTACGTTCACTTTTATCTTTAGCTGCAAGCTTTAATTGGAAGTTGTGGCAACTAGACGTGAAGAATGCATTTCTCTATGGTGAGCTTGATAAAAGTATCTTCATGGAGCAACCTCCTGGTTTTGTATCAAGAGAGCATCCAGATTATGTATGCAAGTTAAAAAAAGGCTTTATATGGGTTAAAACAAGCCCCACGAGCTTGGTATGGATAGGTTGCTCAATTCCTTAAATTTTGCGGCTATGAGGCATCAAATTCTGATCCGAGTTTATTCTTCAAGAAGAATGGAGAAGTCCACGTAGTAGTCCTTCTTTATGTGGGTGATATGATTATAACCGGGAACGATAATGCAGAAATTGCTCGCTTACAAGAGGATATGTCGATAAGGTTTAAGATGAAAATGTTGGGAGAGCTGAATAACTTTCTTGGCCTAGAGGTTGAAAGAATAAAGGATGGAATATTTGTTGGTCAACATGGTTATGCAAGAAGGATTGTTGAAAGGTTCGGAGTAAACGAAGGGAAGACACGTACAACTCCATTGGATATGAACATCAAGCTCAAACGTGATGAAGGGTCATTGCAACCAGATCCTCGACCTTATCGTGCTCTTGTGGGGAGTCTTCTATACTTAACTATTACAAGACCTAATATTGCCTTTTGTAGTAGGTCTTGTAAGTCGGTTTATGCAAGCACCAAGGAGGCCACATCTAGAAGCGGCAAAGAAGATCTTGAAGTATGTCAAAACAACTCTTGGCATGGGCTTGGTGTAAAAGAAAAATGCAAAAATTTCTCTTCATGGTTTTACAGATGCTGACTTTGGTGGAAATCCAGATGATCGAAAATCAACTTTGGGTTATGTGTTTTTATGTGGAGACACAAGCATTCCATGGTGCAGCAAGAAGCAAGCAATGGTGTCATTGTCTACCACTGAAGCAGAATATAAAGCTTCAACACTTGCAGCTCAAGAGTGTATATGGCTTCGAAGACTTCTTGAAGATTTGTTCGAGCCTACAAAAAACCGGTGGCCGTCTATGGAGATAATCAAAGTGCTATTAAGTTGGCTAACAATCCGGTGTTTCACGCAAGGACAAAGCATATTGAGTTAGAACATCACTTCATAAGGGAGAAGGTTCTTGATGGAACAATTGAAGCTTTGGAAGTTCGAAGTGGTGACAATGTTGCTGATATCTTTACCAAATCACTACCGAGAGGCCAATTCGAGTTACTTCGCTCGAAACTCGGGATAGTTGACAAAATCAAGTTTAAGGGGGAGTATTGAAGTTAAACTTGATTTTGGGCTAATCATAATTATGGGTTTATAATCCAATATCTCATATTGGATTAAACCCAAAGTTAGGCCCAATATCTAGATTTCTCTAGAAGCATGATGAATATCATCACCTCCTCAAAGAGGTCTAGAGAATTCTATTAGATAAATATCTAGATAATTATGTAGATTAATCTAGAAGTTTGTAAGATAAATATTTTAGAGATAATAGTAGAATAATGTAGAAACTTTTGTAAGCTAATCTTGGGGCCTATAAATACCCCATCACCCTATCATTTGTAATTAACTTGAAGAAGTGAAATAAAAGAAAGTTCAAAGAAAGAGTGTTCTTTATAAGTCCTCTAAATCTCTTTAAAAGTCTTTCAAGTATTCTCTAATTGTTCTTCCAAGTTTTCTATCATATTTAGAGGGTTTTTCTTCTTACTTCTTTCGAGTGTCCCGGAGTATTACGGTCTTGGGCTAGTGCTAAGCACTATCAAAATAATTTTTTCTTTACATATCCTTCTATACTTTAACTAAAGCCCTCTCAACTTTTAGCAAAGACCAAAGCTTAGTGATGGTGGTAATTCAAATATTGTATTCCATGGTTGTTAGAATGTGTTTAAAATGTGGACGAAGGAGAATAGAGCACACAGGCATGAATTGGATACAAGTCATCATGGGTCTTTCCTAACGAAAGTTTAAGTAAGTTCCAACACGAAACCAGATGATTACGATTTCTCTTGAACCTACCAGAAACTAAACTCGTGAGTGAATATTGTGAGCCACTAACTTCTTTTTAATATTGAAGACAATCTTTTTATTTGAACGTGTATTTTACCAAAGCCACTTGGCAATAGACAATCAGAAAACCGACAAGGAAGATGTGTGTTTGTGTGTGATGAAAGAAGCCACATCATCAATATACATGAGCACTTTTGCCACCAGACGTGGCTCCTTACACATCTTACCTCACTTTCTTCTCATTTTCTTTATCACTTTTTCTTTACTACTACGTGTTTTGTGTTTAGCCCTCAACTCAAATTCCGATATCTTCTTTTATTTTTCACATTCACTCAACCAAAATTTAGAAATTGATATTTTAAAACATTCTAGAAATTGATTTTCTATGCTGTTCATTTATATGCACGATTAAATGCATAGAATATTAAAAAACTATTGATATTCTATAGTATTTATTAGTTAATATGATTGGTCGAATAATACCAAACTATAATGTTTATTAATTTTATTGATTAAAATTTTAATTTTGTGTTTTATGTCAACAATCTTATATTTCTGAAACAAAATCAATAATAAAAATGGAATTAAATATCATTAGTATGAATAAAAGTTTTTGAGGAAACCTTTTCTTCGAAAAGAGTAAAAAATGTCGATTTAATTTTTCTATTCTCTCTTTTTATATATGATTGTTTACCTATTACTCTACACCACAAAAGCAAAGAATAAAATTTCTTTGTTAAGTAATTTCAATATCCTAGAACCCTTTAATGAAAGAAATCTCAATATCCCATATAAATCCAAAAAGCTAAAATAAATTAAATTAAATTGAGGAAATAACTGAACCTATCATTTTACATTGCACCCACTCTATAAATAAAGAGATGATCCTTAGTTATACCATAAACCAGCTCCAATATCTCTTCTCTCAACTCTTTAAGTCTATTCTAATATCTCTTGCTACTTCATTCTCCATCGATCTTGGTAAACTCTTATTAAAAGACTTATAGATCAGAAATGGCAACGGCGTCGTTTAACATGCAGTCAGTGTTCGTTGGTCCTTCTGGTGGATTGAGTTTACGCAACATTAGAAACCCAAACAAACTCTTCTTCAAGAGGAATCCTTCCGTTGGAGTCAGATGCATGACTCAGGTACATATATATATACTACTTCCTATTTCATTACTTCCCTGCATTAGCCCTTGAGACTTTTAATCCTGACCGTTCATTACGTTGACTATTATTCTTAAGGATGATCCAATCAAGCAGGACCCTTCTGTGTCTGTGCCCTCGACCTCGGCCGCTCAACCACAAACTCCACCAACTCCTCCTCCAGTCACCAAGCCTAAGGTATGATCTAATGTTTAAAAGTCAGTCATTAATATCAATTAATCTTGATGACTTCATTATTTTAATTAAGTATTAAATGCACGTTGTTGATTGTTCAGGTGAGTACCAAGTTTGGAGATTTATTAGCATTTAGCGGTCCAGCTCCTGAGAGGATCAACGGAAGATTAGCAATGGTAGGATTTGTGGCAGCGATCGCAGTGGAGTTATCGAAGGGAGAGAACGTGTTAGCTCAGATCTCCGACGGCGGCGTCGGGTGGTTTCTTGGAACAACGGTGTTGCTGACGTTGGCATCAATGGTTCCATTGTTCAAGGGAATAAGAGCGGAGGCAAAGTCCAAAGGGTTCATGACATCAGACGCCGAACTATGGAACGGTCGGTTCGCCATGCTCGGACTCGTCGCGTTGGCCTTCACTGAATACGTCACCGGTGGGACCCTTGTCTGAGCCTTTTCGATCTCTGTATTAGAGATACCACCATACTTGTATTGGAACGACATGTAACCCATAGTTTTGGTTTAATATATATTTTAAAACTTTTACATGGAACAAAACCAATAATAACTTGAGAAAGGTAACTGGAATATTATTGATAACATATAATGAAATTTAATTTTTAATAATAAAAGTTATTTACCTTTTGTGATTAATTTCAATTTTTCAAAACGGAAAAAAAATTAAAAATTAAATATTTTCCAAGTTTATTTGAAGAAAAAGTTTTTAATAATTTTATGATGATATCTTAATAGGCAATCAGATAAAAGGTCTTGTTAATGGTGCATCTAATAAACACTATCACTATATACATAAGCATCAAATTCATTTCTATAGAAATGTTTACTCGGAATCATATAGAACATATGCTGATTTTAACAAAAAGCTATCGTTCGGATGAAAAACCGCTTTCCGGACAGAAACAGTGCAGATACTTACAATGCAGAAGTAGTAATTAGGCCTTACCCGAATAATTGAATCCAAAAAAGGGATACAGAGTATCCACATACATATAGTTAAAGAGTATAGCTTAAAGAGGCAGCTCTTACTTTTGAGTTTTGATGTATATTATCAAAGCGAAAACATCTCCTGATTTTCCTCTAATTATAACATTACACAAGACAAGACGGTGTCAAGTTATAAGTTTAACAAACCGTGAAACATTACAACACAACCACAAGGCCAAAGCCACAAGAATGAGAGGTCCTCAGTTTTAAGTGGATGATATAGTAAAAGACAGCATTTACATATATATCCAACATAAGACATGAATCTCTCTTTATTCTATGCTTTTAGTTTATAGAAATCTGATGCATGAAGACTGAGAGTCGTCCTCTACGCTGATGCATCTATGGCACCCTCCCGAGTCACACCTTCACGAAATTATCAATGTACTCTTTCCTGTAAAACATAGCCGTTTCAGTATCTATGACTAGAAAAAGCAGTTCTCAAAATCCCCAAAATATCTCCCTTCTTTGTTTGGATCTATACAAATGCCAGAACAAGATTTTGATGAGACAAAAGGGACAATGTACCTAGCAGGAAGATGGTCGTGTGGGCGATTGTATGGAGTCCACACCGGTTCGCCCACGAAAAGTCGCATTGCCTGTTTAATAAGATATTTTTATAAGTAATTAAAAAAGAAAAGAAGTGATAAATGCCTTGTGACAAAAAAAAGAAGTGATAAATGCCTAAGAAGATGACATTGAACCTTGATATAGTTGTCTGAGTCCACGGTGAAGCGATGATATATTCCAGCAGGCAAGACGATCATACCACCCTTCTTTACCCATACTCTAATCCAAGCTTCATTGCGATCCCTCACATCAAAGTATCCTAATTTCCAGGTCAAGAAAACATCATAACTATATATATTGTAATTTTCCAAGCAAAACAGCAGAAAAAAGAGTACTTACCACTTCCTGCGACGCAGTAACGGATCTCTTCATCAGTGTGCAAATGTTCTTCGAAAAAGCTCTTTACCTTTTCTTCGTAGTTTGGAAGCTTTTCCGGGCATACCTCACAAAAGTCCTGCATTTAAACAAGTTTTTCACGTCAAACCACTCGTAGACACAAAAAATGTAAAGGAATCATTAAGTGATTGACATGAAAGCATTAAGTGATTGACATAAAAGCATTAAGTGATTGACATGAAAGCATTAAGTGATTAACATGAAAGCTTTCATCTCATTGTAACACAGAAGGAAAAGGTTTCCATATGTCCTTTGGAATGTTAAAGTCAGTGGGAGGAGAACCACAGAGATTTGATAGTTAATGACAGACTCTCAAGTCCAGTTAAATCCTGCAACAATTGACCACCTGAACAATATGCCAGGATATCCTCATAAATCATCCCTCACTACTTGCTCTCTAACCACCTCACAACCACTAAATCTTCTTAATTTAGCCCTTGGCTAGTAATAGATAAATCCAGAGCAGATGAATTTCCACAAATCCACCCATTTGTGAAAACCTACTGGTCGAAACTGAAGACCTAGCATTCTGTATAAGAGATAACAAACACAAAGATATAAAAAAACCATCAAATTAAGGTCACAAACCATGTAGGAGTAACCACGAGATTCACGGATCTTTTTCAATTCCTCATCGGTTTCATAGTTATCAGCGTCAAGTCTCCAGCTAAGTACTCCAAGCTCTGCACACAAACATTACATTTAAAAACAATAGGGAAGCCGAGTGAACAACATTAATTAAAGACACACAAACATACACACCTGAAAGTTTGTCCAAAGATACAAACTCCTTAGGATCCTTGTGGTGAGGAAGTCTCTGATCTTCATCGCTATTATCCATGTACCAAGCTTGAATCACTTCTTCTCTTTGATCCTAAGCAAAAAAACACAAGACATACAACATGTTAAAACAAAGAAACATCAGTTTGATGCTGCGGAAAAACACATCAACTTTGGACTAGATTCATTGAAAAAATCATCAGTTATCGGAAACCAATTTCCCAATTAACACTATTATTAGAGAAGATATTCCTGAGCAATCAATTTTGATGAATTAAACAGCTCGAAATAAGAGCAAAGAAGTCGACGATAAACAAAATTAGTCAAACCTTGAAAACCAAACCTAATGGATGGTATAAGAATCAGCGAATCATATTTTCACGGTGGAAACAAGAAATTCTTCGTAGAGCTTTGAGGAAATCAGAATCATAGGAAAGATAATTTCCGATTACCTTAACAACTTCACCCATGGTTGTTTGTTCCTCTTCGTCGTTTCCTTATGCCTTATTCCTCTGCGTCTTCAAATCCACGCGATTAATGTTTTTCTTCCTTTTCAATAAAAATCATTTTCGTTTTTTTATTATTTCTTTTGGAGCAAAAATAGGAAAAAAAAAAAAAAAGCTAAAAGACGAAACTACCCTTCATCCATATATTCGGCGGCGTGCGGCGAGGGAAATGCCGCCTCCGGTCCACATAGATTCGTTTCAGACTAATTATTACTGCACATTTTATGAAGTTTGAGAAAATGTTAGTAGCTATGATTGTTACATTTAAAAGTCGTTTATGTTTCTGCTATTCTATTTTTGTTGGTTGCTATAATATAGTATAGATCAATGATTAAATTTTGATAACGTCATAACCTTGACAATTAGAAAATTTAGTTAGAACTGGTCAAAATAAGTGAAGTTTGGTGTCATAAGGAAGACTCTAGACTAGACGACCAGAGCTCCTAAGCGAAAAGATCTCTCTTTCAAAGTGTCATATAAGACAACATTTACATATTACAAACCACAAGATGAAAACCCTTTTCTCATTTTCCCTCACTTGGCTCTTGTGTATGTGACCCCAAAATAGAATCAGAAACAAGAACGTACCACTAAGCTACTCAAAACTATAGACCAAAAATATGGGAGCAAACCCGAGAATACGAAGAAGGTTGATCCTATGAGAGGATTCTTAGTACATGGAAATATGTCTATAGGATAGCAACTGAAGCTCAATATATGAAGCTTGAGCTTCAGTGCCTTTTTCCACCGCTAATGGCATCTCTAATCTCTCCACGTTTTGGCATTTTGTTAAATGTTTGGAAACCAACCAATGATAATCAATCATCCAATCCATTTAACAAAGCTTGCCATATGGTTCTCTTCTCTAACCTTCACTGTTTAGATCCACTGAAAGATTGTGACTTTTGGTCTGGTTTTCAGATGATTTGCATTGTACTGGAGATCCTGTGCAACCAAGGTTCTGTGAATATGCAGCGTTCATCCGTGGCTCACGATTCCGAAATATCTCCAAGCTAGAGGATGCAACTCCTGGAGACTTTCTGCCTTGAAGAATCTTCCCCACATAAAGAAAAAGATATCAGTTTTTAGCGGTTTTGGAATAAGTGTAAGTCTATAATGCACCTTTCCCTCCACTCTTCACGATATCTCACTTTTCACGATATCTTTGCAATGACACCTTTCTGTTCGCCTGACTCTCCATATCTTAAGAATGACCAAAAAATAACTACATTAGTTCCACAAGTCATATAACATGTCGAACAAGAACCAAGTCAAGTTTAACCGCCTACAAGTTAACACGATTAGCATAAACATTGTACAGGTGAAAGCAGTGCCAGTCAAATTTTGCTCTCAGAATCATTAAGGTTATATAATTACTTCTTGTACCAGAATCACGACAGGAGTTCGCCTTGTCAAGGCCAATTTGAAGAAGTTCCACTATCTTCTCTGCAATAAAGATACGACGTTTCAGTTCAATTATCCACTGGTTCAAATTCACGTCTGAAGAGATAAACTGGGATCGCTATCACAAAAAGGTGCAAGACGCATCTGCATAATATACACAAACTAGTATAAGGGTGGCATTTAGACATGTTTCTTTAGTCAACTACTCATGTGTCCTTGCAAATTGAAGAAAACAAAAGCAGTGATTGGTCTAAGAAAAAGAATAAATGATATACCCTATTTGACAGAAACGCTGGAGATGCAGCTTCATTCACTTTTCCAGTTTGATCATACACAAAACAAAATCATTACAAGTTTAAATCATCTACCTATCAATGGAAAAGCAAATCAGACACTTGAGCAAAAGCTTGCCTTTACTTGCGGGCTTCGAAATCATTCCACTAGAAGAAAATATTATATTTTGAGGCAAATCAATCGGATTGGCTGCAAGGTGCATAATTGACTTTGCCTGCAAACCAATAATGATGCATAATCAAACCATGCCATCAAAAAACTTCTATCTTCAGGCTGAACAGAATTATGATATTCGTTTACCTTTTCAGACGGGAGCCCATCATATACATTCACTTTTCCACTATGGAATATTGTCATTTGCCTACGCAACGAACTAGTTTTAGCTGGGGTTCTGATTCAACATTACGAAGCAACAGCACTGAAGTGGTTAATATTTTCTTATATTACAACAAGCACATGATAGCAAAACTTTGTACTCGGATATCTAGATAGACTTCACAAAATATTCCTCTAACTTAAACGATATCAATGTGGAATTCGAGTAAGTGAACTTTTTATTGACTAGAAATGATCATATCAAGACATATCGTTCCTTGTTGACCAAAACCCAGGAAGCTAAGACAAAGAAGATTTAGATATACTAACTACAGATGAGGATAAAGCCACAATAAGTTCTCTTCAATGACATTGACCCGCGGACAGGATGTGCCATTAACCTAAATACCGTCTGACCATTCCACCATCAAAGCTATGATCCACATGGTTGCTAATCCTAAGGATGTGATAAAACTAAATACTTGATAAGATCACAAGCTAAATGTCACAATGCATCACTCTCTTCTTGACTCATGGAAGCAAAAAGAGTCCTATAGAGGAAAATGTAAACCTGGGAGAAACTGTCCTGTAGCTGTCTTTATCGGCTAAAAACTGACCAGAACCGTCGGAAAACTCAGCTGATCTTGGAGAATACATTATGTGGTCATCATATTCCTGAAAAAGAATCCGGCCATTACAAGCTCCGAGCTCGTAGCTTGGCTCAATCGATGTTGCTGTTACCTGTGGAGATATAAAATACCACAGAGCAACAATTCCTTAAACAATAAGCTACTAAGTAACTTACAACTTCACTTATTACCTTATGTAAATCGACGGGAAATAGAAGCAAAACTCGAAGTATAGTAAAAATGCTCACGCGAGGAGGATTTGCAGGCTGAGAAACAAGGATCTTGCGGACGATTCCGGCGCCGGAATCATCTCCAGGCTCACAAAGAGCTTTGAGAGATAGAACTTGTTGGATCGCCTTAGATTTGTTCCAAGAAGGTTTGCGCATTCCTGTTCTCGAAGATCGTAGAGACTTCAAAAAATGACATTTAAGAAAGCAAAATCTGAGATAGAGATCCTCAGGGAAAATGAAGAAGAAGAAGGAGAAACCTTTCTGTTTGAGGAATTGACGGCAATCCTCGCGCCTGAGCTTATAAATGTCGACTTAGCCGGCGAAACCCCGACATCCATCTCCACCAAATCAAAACACCGGAGCGATAGCAGTGCCATTTTAGCTCCGATCGGTAACTGATGTTTTTGGTTGTGCCGTTTTTTACAAATGCGGTTTAAGTTCAATTTTTAAAAAAATGCGCTACCAAAATTTTGTAATTGGTGAAAATATAATCAGTGCAGTTTTTAGAGTAATTTTATAGTAAAATATATGAATAATATTTTTAATATTAATTAACATTATTTCAACAATGATTTAATATTTTTTCTCTATTAAAATTTTTTTATATAAATAATTAAAAGTTTATCCAAACAACCAGTATATGTGGTGTAATTTTTAAAATATATGTATATATATTATGCTATTATGTAGTATATATATTCTCTGTTTGAATAATTATTGAAAACCCAATATTTTATTAATAATAATATTAAAATATTTTTATGTTTAATATATATGTATTGATGTAAATATCTACAAAATATATTTTAATAGAAATGAAATAGTTTATATGCTCTATGAATATAGATATGATGTGTGTGTATATATATATATTGTTATAATAAGGAAAAGTTATAAAAAATGCTATCAACGATTTTTTAATATGTAAAAATGCCATCGAGATTTTTCTTTTGCGTTTATGCCATTTATGAAGCATTAGTGGCATGTCCGTTGGACGAAAATGCTCTTGCACATGAGGCAAAAAAGCAATTTTGTGGCAGAGTGAGGAGAAATCGTTGTCGCGTGAGAGGCAAACTTGGACGGAAAAGTGCCATCTGGCAATGTGAAAACCGAATCACATTGCTGCTGCGTGACAATCTTTCAATTTAAACGTCAAATCCAAATAAAGTTTGTTCCTCATCCTTTGAAAACATGAGCTTATTCCTTCCTTCTTTTATTCACAGAGAACAACCCAAATCGAGCTCATTTTGTACTTAGCATCTCACTCAGGGCAAAAAATGGCATTTCAAAAACAACTCAATCCTCAAAGACAAAATCTATTATTTCCTCTTCCAGATAATTTAATTCTTAAGATATTAGGAATGGTAGCAGAGGATGGATTTGAGGAGTTAGGACAAATCATAACATCATGTAAGCTAGGGAGGGTCATGGGGGTGAATAAGCCACTTCTAAAAGAAGTTTCGATGTGACTGATGGACCAACTACCACATTTAGTGAACTATGGTTTTCCTTACAGGGTGTTGTTTGTTCGGTGCGTAAAAGCTGGGAATCGAGGAGCACGTTATCTTGAGAGCCTTCCGAGTAGTGAGTGTTGATGGGTTTATAGAGGAAGGTGCAGATATGCTAGCTGCGGATGAAGATCTCACATTGGAGATGACATTTGCATTGGGGATGTTTGGATATGGTGCGGTGAGTTCGTAATGGGAAACAAAACAGTAGCCGAATTTTTTGGAGGAATGTGGTACAATAACTGAAGCTGAAGCCGTTGCAAAGGTGGTGTTCAAAAAAATGAGAGATATTGGAATTGTGAAGGCGCAAAACTACAGTGAGATGTGGCGTTTCGACAATGTGTTGAACTGTGTTGAGTTATGTTATGAATGTTCTTTTCGTGTCCCATGTTATGAGTGTTTTGTTTGGTGGCGATCTGTAGAGTTTATTAGTATGTTTTAAAGGATGTATGGTAGTAGGACATCTATGTTTTGATATGTTATGATAAGGACCAGAAGTTTGGCATGGAGACATCTAGTTTGTTTTATTAAGATATAAAAGTTCGATAGATGTTGGGATATGTTGAATGATGTGTTGTAGTCGGTAACAATGACATGTTTGAGTAATAAAAACCAAGAGTAGGGAAAGAGAAATTCAAAAGGAATCAAAAATGTTCCAGCCAAAATGATACATAACCCATACTTGTAAGGCAAAAGATACAACATCCATACATTGAAATACAAAAGACATAGCATAAGTCATTGTTTTTTCTCCCCAAAAGAAGTTGCTTATCATTAACTTAAAAAGGTAGAGACCAAGTGAGACTTGGTTACAAGAGAGGGATCCAGTTTCCCTGAATACGACCAAAAGTCTCAATAATTAAAATCTATACACAAACTGAGAAGAACAACTTCTCACACATATAAGTTATTGAAATAGCAAATAAAAGGCCGAGACTAAACATAGCATAAGTCATTATTTTGATGGGGACAAAAAAAAAAAGATAAGAACTTCATTTGTTAGATGGGGTGTTTACATGTGGCTTTGTTATGCCCACTGTCTTGGCATCGCCCGCATTTTTGTAAGCGTGACTGAATATAGGAAAAGAGATTACCAATTAATTGTAGAAATTTTTTTAAAATTGTAAGATAATAAGAGTGGGCAAGATAACTTATGGCGAATTCCCCTATAGAGTGGATTCTGATTTTACGTGGCCTGCCTGATGGCATTTTGGTTTTTGGAGGTTGAACAAACATCTCCTTAATAGCCGCTGGGATGTCGCTATCATGCTTATTTGGTATGGGGTGAATTATGCCACTGTAGATGCTTTCCCATGTATGATATTTGTAGTAGTCAGCGACTAAGGTGTACACATCAATTTGGTTAACTTCTGCCACTGCTAGAGCGTGGGGACATGAGACTTGCAAGACGTCATACACCTTGCATGAGCATGATTTTAGCTTAGTGTCAACTTCGAAGACAAATCATATGCTATGATTGACTTGAAAAATCCAAGATGATGATGAATACACATCACATTGTGTTGCCTTGTGCAAGTGGCAGATGATTATTTTTACAATTTGGGGTGTGCACACTGAGGAGGTGACACCTATCTTTTGTCTTCGTAAAGAAAACCAACGCATAACCATCTCTCTAATGAACTCAATGAGTGAAACAATAGGAAAAAAGATAGCCTCACTAATTGCAGCATTTAACGACTCAGCAATATTGCTGCTCATGATGTACCATTTGTCCGGGAAATGAGCAAGAGCCCAATGAGTTATGCTGATGTCCTGGGATAATTTAAACAGCTCGGACTGCGTAGCTCGATTTCATCATACCAATGTGTAAATTCGCCAATGGTGAATAAGCGAGCAGGTTTGGATACCATAGCAGCAAGACAAGGCCTTTTAAATCTGCAGTTAACATTCCTTTCTAAGTGTACCACACATGCACCATGTGCAGCAAGCGGATACACAAGTTTGAGTGACGAATTAATTGCAACATGTCTGTCAAAGACAAAGACAAGTTGTTCTCTATCTGGTATAAATGTCTATATCTGCCAGAAGAACCATGTCCAGCCAAACTTGTTTTCGACATCAATGACACCAAACACTAAAGGGAAAATTTGCATATTTCCATCTTGGCCACTTGCTGCAACGAGACAACCTTTGTATTTCCCTTTCAGTTATGTGCCATCTATGACAACGACTTGGCGTAAGTAAGGGTAGCCTTTAATAAAAGCATCGAAAGCAAAGAACAAATATTTGAACATAGACGTCCCGTGAGTTGATTTTGTAGTCTCCAAAGAGGTAAGGGAACCAGGGTTGGATACGCAAAGAAGGTGCAGATAGGTGTGCTACATAATGTAACTCTCCACCTCATTACCCTTGCCTTGGTTAGAGCTAATTCCATGGCCCTCCAACCTTTACAATAGGAGATTGGGACGTTGAATTGGGACAAAACTACGTCGGGAATCTCATATGCCCTAGGCCTAACCTTGCCGTTGGCATATGTAGAAGAGAGGAATTGGACAAGAATTTCAGTAGTGGCAATTTTTTTGAATTTGAATCTTGTTTCCACAGATGAATAAAAGAGGCATGTTTCTTTAAAATATTAATAGAGTTGAATATTATATTAGACAAGCTTTGAGTCATCATATTAGGAGGACGTGCTTTAAAGGGAATGGAAAGGCAAACAGAGATAAGGGCATATATAGTTTATATGAAAAGGTTATTGGTCAATCAAGATGAGTTCATCACGTGGGAGTGTTAGCAGCAACCAATCTGGAATTTTGGGGGATTCCTAAGAGATGTGAATGTGGGCTTATGAGTAGGAAAATGACCTCTAACACAAGGGTGAATCTTGGGAGACCATTTTTCACATGCGAGTCCATGAAAAAAGTAGATTTACTCAACTTTTTGAACATCATCTTTGAAACATGTATCTTATTTAGTAATTTCTCATTGTCTTGATAGGATCATCTATTCAAATGGTTTGAGGAGGTTATGCTCGAGGAGGTTGAAGATTTAGTTCCTAAGCTAGAGACGATAACTAAAGAGGTTAATGGCGTAATGGGTCGTCTTTTAGAACTACAATCTGACGTGAAAGAAGTATGTGGGGCTTTGAAATACATGAAGATCTTTGTAATTTGTATTGGGGTACTAGCAGTAGCTGTTTTTGCATATGTATTTGCTAAATTGTCCAAGTTTAGAAAAAGGAATGATGTGGCATTGTTGTAGATCCCTTATTAAGGATGAAGGGATGTTAATTTCGTAAGGGAGTATGTTGGTTGTAACCTAAGAAAGATGAATTTTATGAAAATTCAAATGTTAAATTTAAAAAGAGAAATTTACCCCGAAAAATTCAAAAGTTTTCGCAAAATGAAATGTTCTTTAGTTTGAAATTCAAAATTTAAATGAGGACAAGATTAAAAAGATTTAAAAAAGTAAGACATATTTAGGAAACGAGTGATGTGACAAATCTGACACATCAACATGACACTATTTTGTAGCGATAATGCTTGGCTAGTAAGCTGTGAATTTGAATTACTATTTGTTTTTATGTTTTATTAGGTGTACTATATTTAGCTACATCGGTAATTGTGATTAAAGCACAAAGTATTGCTCAACCCAGCTTCGTAGTTAACCTAATGGAAGACGGATACGGGACGTCTGTCTACATGTGTAAAATATATATCATATTCTATAAAGCCTTAACTGCAGTGGATATATAGAAGTATTAAATTGCATAGATGCATAAACAAGAGACGTCATGGAAAAGGATATACTTATGAAAGGTAGTATGAAATTTCAAATGTTTAATTTAAAAACCGAAAATAACCACAAAAAATATTTCCCAAAATGAAATGTTGGTTAGTTTCAGATTCAAAATTTAAATTTGGGCGAGATTAAAAAGATTTTAAAAAGTAAGACATATTTACGCTAAAAAAAAGTGATGTGACAATTCTGACACAACATCATGACACTATAACATTGCGGTAATACTTGGCTAGTATCCACTGAATTTGAACTAGTATTAGTTTTATTTTTTTATTAGGTGTACTATATCTAGGTACAGTAAATGGGATATAAGCGTGAAGAATTTCTCAACGTAGCTTGGTAGTTAACGTAATGGAATATGAAAAATAGGACGTCTATCACTAAGAATAAAAATTGGTATGTTTTATAAAGCCCAAAATGCAGTGGACATGTAGAAGTACTACATTACATAGATGGCGTTAAAAAGGGACGTCATGGAAAATAACATACATATAAAAGTTTTCCATAGGCAGAGTAATTTGATATGAGAAAAAGACATACAATCAAGAACAATGTTAAACAGATTAATGAAGGAGACAATGAAAAAGTGCTACATTCAAAGTTACTGAAATCATAGGCCTTTTTTGCAAAAGATGGCCAGATGAAATGGACGTCGCATTAGGGACATAGTTTTAATAGTTTTCCGAATTGTGTCATATAATAAAATCGTATATGAAGAAGAGATGTAGTGATACATTGCCCGAGCAGGCTTAGGCATATATATGAAGAAGGACATGGAGAAGTAATACATTACTTGGGGAAGCGGTTTTGCATAGGCACTGAGAAGGACATACAAAACAGCTTGCATAGGCATGAGACTTAAAAGAAACGATCATAAAAGAAGACACAATATCATGTTCAATCTTTAAGGAAGACATAATTAGAAAAACATAGAATCCGGAGAGTAGTAAGACATCAAAAGCCAAACTTAGCAATGAGATTATTGATAAATTGAAGATCGTTTTCCAGTTTAGTGATGACCAGTTTCTGCTGAAAGATCTCAGCGGACTGTTCTGCTGACTTTGACTTCAAACTTTGGACTTCGTCTTCAATAGCAATATCCCAGTGTTTGCATCGGTGAAGACCGTCATTCTGCACAATAATAAGTTATGAAGATGTAGAGTTCTTGGAAGGGCATATAATACTAGAGCCATGCTGCGTAGTTACCTAAAAAATGTTGCAAGTGAGCCAAGTATGGCCTATTTGGTGAGCTGGTTGTCGAACAATTTTCCCACCACAAGGGCATGTGCTTTGTATTCCTTGGTCACTATCCACAACCCAATAAACATGATTCATTTTATGAGTGACATCTCTCTCGGAAATAATATTAGGGTCCTCGTTAGGATTGAATGAGTCATCACTCATGGTTAACTAAAAGAAGGAAAAAAGAAGATAGGAAAAAAGGGTAGAGTTGTATGGGAGAATATGCGGGGAATGATATATAAAATAGGATGAAGAAATATAGGAGATGAATTGGCAGATAGAAAGATGGTTAAATTCTGTAAATAAGGTTTAATGTTTAAAAAGTTGGAAATAGTTAAAGTACAGTGTTGTGGAAGTGTGCCATTTAGGGAAAAGAATTGTATGGCAAAGAAGAAAGAAGTGTTTGAAATTGCAAAAGAAAATGAAAATAATTAAAATAGAAAGGAAGAAAGAAGTGTTAATCAATAAAAGAAGGCAAAAAAGATGATGAGATTAGTCAAGATGTCAAATCTGTGTCATGGTGTGTCATAGAACATAGAAAATCGTAATGGAATAGTGCACGGAGTTCTTTTTGTGGAAACAAGTGAAACAGTAGATAAGATAAAAATTCAAAAGTTCACAAATGTGGTCTTAAAGATGTCCAAAGGCAAAGGAAGGTGAAATTTAAGTAAGTACAACGTACTTTCAGTAACCTAATAATAAGTAAGAAGAAACAACACAAAAGAGTATTAAGTTCAAACTTGAATGAGCTGAATAAACTCTTCGAATATGTGAATGGTGTACTACATCCCTAGGTTATCAACCATGTCATCTATGATACCAGTGACCTCCTGACCAGATGCAATCGAGTTCAATAAAACAGACAGCTAAAGGACCACAATCGCCAAACCGTTTATTTTGAGAGACGTCATCATTCCTGGTCAAATCAAATTCTGTTAGGGGAACAAAATCTGGGATGTCCATAAGTATGTCTTTTATTGCTATAAGCAAGGCGTGTAAAACTGGAGACATCAGCTTTAGCATTTTGGCTTTTGAAGTATGCGAAATGAGAGCGTCCAAAACCTTAATACTTGAGTCTTGTAAATGAATAACGATTGCGATCCAATGACTCTTTCCCCCCTCCCCCATTCATTAAGCAGTAAACGTAGTCGACATTAACATACCACTTAAGGTTACTGCTATGGTTGTGAACATTGCCCTTGATGTAGTGCTTGATCAATTGGTTCCAGTCAGCAGTGAAAGGTTGTTTCCTATTCCTCATAGTCGGGAAATCTTGGAGTAGTAACCTAAGGAACCATGAGTCAAGGACCACAATTCTGCTTTGGGCAAGTAGGGCATCTTTCTTCCTCCATAGTAGGCTTAATAAGGATTTAAGATGCCAAGAAAAAAAAAATAAAGTTTTTCAAGAACTTCATTTCTTCAGTTTTATAGAAGATATCCGCAATTTCAATCAAAAAGTCAGACTTAGAAGCCGAGTTGATGCGGCCATCACGTGGGTATCTATCGATTGCAAATAGCCTTTTTAACAGCCTCTGGACATTTACTTCAGATTTGGTTGGGCTAGAAGACGTCCCTTCGGTTTGCCTACCTTGTTTTTTTGCCGAATTGCCTGCAGCAGCGGTCGCAAACATACCTCTCAATGACCTCCTAGGCATTGGAAACCCTAAACAGACCAAAAAAATTTCAAAGTTATATGTCTACGGAAGACATCCATGAAACAGAGAATGTGTTGAAATTAGCAAAGCCCTAAATCGCGAAATCACAATTTCGAAAGAAAAACACTGAAAAAATTGTAAATTTGGGATAAACAAAACTCTAAACCAACCTGAAAGGATAAAGACCGAGAAAAATCTACGGGTACTGCTGGGTATGGAAAAATTAGACAACAAAATCCAAAAATTGGACAAAATGTGTCATAACAAAAGGAGACAAGTGAAAAAGGGTTTCGTAAGAGGACATCCCAAAATGGGAAGGGAAAAATAGAGGAGAAATCGTCAAGTTTCGGAAATGGATTTTGTTTTGAGAATGAAATTAGTATCAGCATTCTCAGAAAAAATCGATGAAATCATAAAATCTATCATTGAAGTATCAAACTTTGACGGCGAGTTTGCAAAAAACTTTCGAGTTTATAAACATGCAATCTGGAAAGAGAATCTGGACTGACCTGAATGAATCGTGTCTCTATCTTATTCGTGACAGTTAAAATAAAAATGCTCGTTTGGAGAGATTTTGAGAGAGATGGTAGAATATGAGTGGGCAGTTGCAGAGTGTTTGAATAATAAGAACGTTGGTGGTTTGAAAAGATAGAGACAAGAAAGCAGTTCCATTCGAATGGAGTAAGTGTCAACCGTTAATCTTGGGGTAAAATTGTCATTTCGCAAACTTGGAAGTGGTAGAATTGCAAAGACCCGGATTTGTAGCATTTTTGCCTATTTAAAAATTAAATGGGGTGCTGAAATCAATTTTTTGTTATAATAATTGATTTTGAAAAGGTATTTTTACCAAAACCACTACGTTTTATCAGCTTTCATTTGTAAAAGGTGTTATTATCTTTTTCCTTTGTTACAAAAGAAATTGGTGTTTTTTAAATTTTGTTTCACAAAAAAGACCTTTTCACTCTTACGTAACATGATTTATAACACGATTTTTGTCCATAGAGAAGCTCCTTAGACTGCCACGTCAGATCTTTGTCTTTCGTTTTTATTATAGGCTTAATCTTTTTTTTCCGCAAAACGATTTTATACATATGATGGATACAAATTATTGGACTCCATATAGTACAAGAAGTAAAGGCCAACATCAGCCAAGTCGAGCTGGATCGAAGCACTAGTCATGTGACCTACAACGAAAAACTTGGTGAGGAAATGGGCCTGATCTGTGGCCCAAGAAGAAGGACCTTCAAGAAACCGACATCTCATTCAGCCGAATGTCACGTGGTCGCCTAAGAGAAGTCCCGCCACGCACTCCGGTAAACCAGCAAAGGAAAACTCGCCGTGAGACGTTTCTCTATCCATTTCTTCGCTCTGAAATCAACTTCGACGTAGATTTGTGGTTCATACCTTCCTGTAAAGACACCGAATCTTAAAGAACTTCTAACCCGGTAGAATTAAGGTAGAGATTTCCACCGTTGAAATACTCTGGTGCCGTCGAGTCCAAACTATTGGTCAGGCTTGCTCACATTCTCCTCATGCGTGGTGAAACGACGGAGATTTAATTCTCGAGCTGTGAATTCTCCACTCAAGCAAGGTTGAGTTCCTCTGTTTCCGGTAATAAGAAGGTTAGGGAAGGAGCCACCACCTGCAAAAGTGAAAATCCGGCAAAAACCGTTTCTTAATCGGAAACTTCATCGAATTTATAATCAACTCTGGAAAGGTTAAGAGAAGATCTGAACAAATACTGATAGATACCAAAAAGAAGAGAAAAGAAGAAGAAAGGCAGATTAAAACAAGGAAGATGAAAAACATAAACACAAAACACAAAAATAAGAAACATAACCGACAAAGTCAGAAGATAACCAGCAGACACACTCCAGAACATTACCGGCCAAGCCAGATCAATTCGATTCACGGTGTCAAATAGCTCAGCTTCCTCTCTGAAAAGTTGATTTTGGGAAGAGAGGAAATAGCAAACGAACCACTGTAAATTCGAGAGGAAACTTTCTCTAGAGAGAGAGAAGTGTTTGACACGGTTAAAGCTATGATGTGTTTTTTATTATAGGCTTAATCTAAACTTATCTCTTCTAATTTTTTCTAATAGGAGAATAATAATATAATCTACGCTGTAGTTTTACAGTTTTTAATTGACTAAAATTTATGACTCCATATCCTATTGGGAAAATTAAGTAGATAATATGTTTTGAAAAATAAATTTAGAAACTAACATATAGTTTCTGAAATTAAGTAAATAGCATGGCCCATATAGTGTAATTATACCAAATTAAGTTTGAAATAATGACTCATTTGTTTGATTGGAAGACAAAACATTAAATATAAAGTCCACGCATTTAATGTTTTATCTCCGAATTTATTAACTGTTATCGCATAAATTACCTACTAATACATATATTATATAATAATATAATAGTTAGCAGTAAGTATATCTACTATAATAAAATGTATAAAGGTTAAAAACTGTAATATATATAAGATTCTTTGTTAAGAGTTAAGAATAATTATATATTATTGGATACAATAATAATTAAATGACAAACAATTCTAACACATATAAGAACTTAGATTTAGTGGCTCCATCACACCATAATCTCCGCGTGACGGACTCAAATAATGATGGTAACCATCTTGAGTGCTTAAATCAATAGTTTTAGATAAGTTAACTGATAATTAGATAATTATCAGATAAAATAATAGTTATAGGTCAAGTATTTCTATGTTACCTGATAAATAAATAGTTAGATGTTAAAAGTTGTAATGCATATAATAATTTGGTATCACATTTATACATCATACTTTCAACTCTAAAAAAGAAATCAAATATATTATTTGATATTCATTTCTAATAATCATATATTTGATTAACGAGATATATTATGTGTTAATACAGATAAGTTAACTGATAACTAGATAATTATCAGATAAAATAATAGTTATCAGTTAAGTTTTTTATATTACTTAATAGTTATTAGATAAAATAATATTTATTGGTTTATTATCTGAAAATGTGTCAAATCATCTTCATCTTCTTCATGAAAGTTTAAGCTGATTACAACAATGGCGGTTGTTGTTAAAAAAAATTTCATTTTTTCTTTTTTGATTTTTGAATATTTGTTTCATATATCCATAGATCTATCAATAAATAATCGATTTTGTGTAGAAAATGATAAAAAAATATTATTTTTACTTTCAAATTTATTGATGTGTACACCAAAATCATGAAAAAAATCATGAAAATCATGATGCATCTTTTTTTATAAAAGAAATTATGTTTTATTGTTGTTATTAAAATTGGTGGTTCTAATTAGAGAAAATGAAAAAGAGAAAGTGAGAAAAAAGAAAGAATCGTTAAAGAAAAGAGAGAATGAGAGAGATGAGTAGAGATAAAGCATTAAAGGTTTTTAAAAAAAAAATAGTAGACTTATTATAACCTTTTCATTTCCTTAAATACCAAAACTTTTTATATTATTCATTACAATTTATCTATCCTATTTGGTTATTAAATTTTATATTACTAGTCATTTACGAATAAACTCCAAGCGTATGCATTCGGTGTTAACGACGTGAGGACGAGTCACATGTTTGTCAATAATGGTAGTTAGGATTTTGCATTAAATTTGCCAACAATAATTAGATGAATGATGAATTAATGATAAATATCCACTCTAAAAAGCTTTACTCTGAAGCAACAAATTTTTTTTCGGAGTTCTCTCTAAATCCGATAAAATTCTCGGAGATTTCCTCTCCGATAAACCTCTTTTTCACCTCTTCTGATTGGTAAAAACACAAACCCAAACTCGTGACTACTAGTCTTTTGCTAATCGCCCAACTCCATTACTCACCAAACAAACTAGCGAACTTCATCGGCGAAATTTAAAAATCTTCTCTTCTGTACCTAAGCCGATCGCGAAGATTTCCTACTCGTGATGGTGTGTTACAGCCTCTCTATTGCTCCGATCATGGATCCACAAGTCGTCGAGAACCTCTAATCCATGGCGATCGAAGATGAAGAGGCGATCGACCTACCGACAACTGGGAATTACTCAATCGTCTCTTATGATAAACTAATCCTGATATATAAGATCCTTAGTCCAGAAAAACAAAACATGGCTAAGTTGATGATAGGATTACCTAGAATCTGAAGAATGCAAAATAAGATTAGAGGAACGGTTATGGGGAAAAACATCTTTCAATACACATTTCAATCACTAGATGACCTTCAGGAAATTAACAAATTTAGCTATTGGAATTTTGAGGATTGGGATATATCTTTAACTAGAATGGACAAAGATTTCTCTCTGGAAAAACTCTTAGCAATCCCAATGTGGATACACCTCTCGGATATCCTTGTGGAACACTTCACTTATGACTTCTTCACAGCCATTGCTTAGCCAATGGGGGAAGTGATAGAAGTTGACTATGACCCAAATGAAACTCACCTTCACTCCTTCGTTAGAGTGAAGATCCTCTTTAACGTTTAAAACCTAATAAGAAAGAACAGAACTTTTAGAATGGCCTTGGGAGAGACTTTCACTATCGAAGTGGAGTTTGAAAGGTCAAGAAAACATGTAACCTTTGCCACAGACTAACCCACAACGATGAGAAGTGCCCAAATCTTCAAGCCACAACAGTGGAGGAAGGTGTCGCGGAGAAGGCAGAGATCCCCAGGAATCGAGAAAGAAGCCCCATTACACGAGAGACAGAGCCTACAACTGAACCTGGGAGAGCTCAAAGTAGAGAGGACGATGATTCACCAGTACATAACAACGATGATCTTCAAAAGACTGAACTCCACATAATTGCAAATGAGACCAAGAGCACAATGGATTTTGAAGCTGGTAATAACACCAGGGGAGTTCCTAAAAAGGCTGGTCTAACTAACAAGCTGAAAAGGAACAATTAAACTATGTTGGAATCTTATGTGAACATGAGTGACATTATTAATAAACTAGGAGACACTACAGATATGGAGGCAGGATGTTCCAAAGGAGGACAATTAACCATCAATGAGACAGCACTCACATCCACTGTTGGTAAAAAGAATTCATCAGATATGGGTCTAAAAAGAATCAGAAACTTAACCATGTGGTCGCTGCTAACACTAATGAGGCGAGGTTAGATTCTCAATATGGTCTGGTGGCTTTCCAGAAGCCACCCAAACAACAATGAGCATATTAAGATGGAACTGTCAGGGAGTGGGGAGCACTCTGACAGTTCGACGCCTCAAAAAAATACGCAAGAAGCTATTTCCAGACATATTGTTCTTCATAGAGACTAAAAATAACAACCTACATATGATATCAGTACAAAATTGGACAGGCTACGACCATTTATTTACTATAGAACCCACATGACTGAGCGGAGGTTTGGCAGTCATGTGGAAGGACCACATTAATCTCACAGTAACTCAAGCCTACAGCAATTTCCTAGACTCAACTATGACTATAGAGTCCACACAAGTTGTAGTAACCTTTATTTATGGACATCCAGTAACGAACCTTAGACCTAAAGTGTGGAGGAGAATTAGGCTATTTGGAGAAATGAGAAACCAGTCATGGCTCCTCATTGGAGACTTCAACGAAATTACAAGCAATGATGACAAACTTGGGGGACCTCCCGGGACTGAAACCTCTTTCTCTACTTTTAGGTCTTTCCTCGGGAACTGTAAACTAAGAGAAATAACCAGTGTGGGACCCTGGTTCTCTTGGATGGGAACCAAGAACAACAATTGGATCCAATGTAGATTGGATCGCAGTTATGTCAATTCTAAATGGCTGCAATCATTTGCTAGGACACTCACTTCCTACCTTCCCATTATGGGGTCAGATCACAGGCCACTGTACACCACATTGATGTCAGAAAACTCTGACTTCCATAAGAGATTTTGCTTTGACAACAGATGGGTTAGGCGTAAGGGTTTTCATGAAATGATCTGAGGGACTTGGGCTATGGAAGCTGCTAATCCGCATCTCTCTACTCTCGACTGTATTGCAGAATGCAGGAAAGAAATCTCTCTCTGGAAAAATAAAAACAATACACATATCGGCTCGCAGATTGAAGTAACTAGAAGCAAACTGGAAGAGGAAGTTAAAAAAACACACCCAGATATGTAACTCTTGGATGGCCTTAAATAGAACATGATCTGCCTGATCAATGAATAAGAAAATTTCTGGAAACAGAAAAGCAGAGTTAGATGGCTCAGAGAAGGGGATCAGAACTCAAGGTTTTCCATAATTTTGTCAATCATAAAAGAGCAAAGAATAAGATGATATGTCTGAAGGACATGCACGGTCTCCTACAGTTTGAAGAAGGATCCAAAGGTCAAATTGCCTCTGAGTACTTTAGGATGCTCTTTCAGTCTGCATCACCTATTGATATTCTTGAAGCTCTCAGTGATATGGAACCTAAAGTGACAGAGTAAGTGAACCATATGCTAGCTGCCCCTGTTACTAGTAACGAAATTAAGCAAGCAGCCTTCAACATCAGGGGTGATAGCTCACCAAGACCAGATGGGATGACGGGTAATTTCTTTCATACATATTGGGCAATTGTGGGTGATAAGGTCATTCAGGACGTAAAACAAACATTTGAAAATGGCCATTTCCCTAGAGAATATAAATACACTTACATCGCTCTAATCCCCAAAATCCCTAACCCCTCAGACATAAAAGACTTTAGGCAATCAGCCTCTGCTCGGTCATCTACAAAATAGTGTCAAAGATCATCAAAAAATACTTCAAGTTATCCTGCCACAAATAGTTTCAGAGGCACAAGGGGCTTTCGCGACTGGAAGATTAATCACCGACAATATCCTCTTAGCACATGAAGTCTTGCATCACCTAAATACACATAGGGATGGTCAAGAACATTATATGGTTGTCAAAACCGACATGTCAAAAGCCTATGACAGGCTAGAATGGGATTTTTTGGAAATCACCCTAATTAAACTAGGCTTCAAACCTGACTGGATTAGGCTGGTTATGTTTTGTGTCACCTTGGTTACCTACTTAGTAATAATCAATGGATCTTCTTATGGATACATAATTCCTGAGAGGGGACTGAGACAAGGGGACCCATTATCCCCCTTCCTCTTTTTCTTAGGTACGGAAGCTCTAGTTCACATCATGACAAAGGAAGAAAAGAAAAAGAAAATCTTTGGAATTCAGTTCAACTCAACAGGTCCAATGATCCAGCATTTTCTATATGCTGATGACAGCCTTTTCATTAGCAAAGCCAACTCCTAGGAAACCCAAGAACTTAGAAGATTTTTTAAACTGTATGAAGATATATCGGGACAATCTATTAACTTAGATTAATCAGCTATTGCATTTGGGTCTAAGGTGACAAATGAAAAGCAATAAGAGATCAAGGACATACTTAACATTCCTTCATGCCATGGCATTGGCAAATACCTTGGCCTTCCTGAATGTTTCAAGGCTCCAAGAAAGAAATGTTTGGCTTCATCATTGAAAAACTGGCTTCTAAGGTGGACAACTGGTTCTCAAAGGCATTATCCCAGGGTGGAAAGGAATTTCTCATCAAAGCAGTATCCATGGCATTCCTTGTCTACGCTATGTCTTGTTTCAAATTATCCAAACACCAGTGCCAAAAAATGATGAGTGCAATGACTCAATATTGATGGAGTTCGATTAAAGATAAAAAGAAAATCCCTTAGATCTCTTGGAAGCAAATGTGTAGACCAAAAAAAGAAGGAGGGCTCGGATTCAGGGACCTTGAGAGTTCAACCAAGCTCTACTTGCTAAACAATCGTGGAGAATTCTTAGTAAACTCGACTCCTTGTTGGCCCAAATCTTTAAAGCTAAATATTTCAGGCAATCTAATTTTCTAGACAATGGTACAGGAGTTAGACCCTCATATGCCTGAAGAAGTATATGTCATGGCAGAGAACTTCTGACTAAAAAACTTCCCAGACAGATTGGCAATGGAACAAGTACATATGTGTGGACCACAAAATGGATCTTCCACCACCAACCTAGACCACCCATTACCAGAGAAGCTCAATTCAATGTATGCCTTAAGCCTCAGATCTAATATTAAATTATGATTGGGACATTAACAAGGTCCATGATACTTTTCATGCTGGGGATGTCAGAAGAATCTTGGACTCGCCCCATGTACATCGGAGGAAGACTCATGGATTTGGTGTTATAATGCATTAGGAGCTTACACTGTCAAAAGCTCAATTCAATGGCTGCCTTAAAGTCTCGAATCTAATACTGAATTCTGATTAGGACATTAACAAGTTCTATGATACTTTTCATGATGGGGATTTGGTGTTATAATGCATTAGGAGCTTACACTTTCATGAGTGAAAATTGGCTGCTTAAGCAGCCTACTAACACTCCCACTGCTACCAACCAAAACAACAATAACTTTATCAAGAATATGAAAGCAAAGATCTGGAAACTCAAAGTCGCTAACAAGATTAATTTATTCCTGTGGCGAGCACTCTTTGGAGTCCTAGCTGTCTGAGAAAGACTTAAAACCAGAACAATAATTGCGGATGACCTATGCACCATCTGTGATAAAGGTTCTAAAACCATTAACCATTGTCTTTTCATTTGTCCTCCAGCCAGACAGATTCTAGCCTTGGCCAATATTCCCACCCCAAATGGAGGTTTCTCCACAACTTCCGTGTATAACAACTTTACCTTTTTAATGGGTAACCAAACTAGGGACTGCAATGCCATGACTAATCTATCTAGATTCCCTTGGGTCTTATGGGCTGTTTGGAAGGCTAGGAATTGTAAGGTCATTCAAAGTATCACAACTAATCTACAGGAATTAGTTAATGAGATGATGCTTGAAGTGAATGCTTGGGAACAGCTTTCACTTCAACCTTCAAAGAGAAACTCTGGCCAGAATAAGGTGACTGTTGGACACTTGGAACTCACAAACAACAGATATGAGCACCTAGTAAACTGGACAATAAGTTGGGACCCCTATACTGACCTGAATGGAGCAGCCTTCATCCTTACTAAGATTGGTCATGACACTCTTCTACACGCCAGACATGTCCTGACTGGTGCATCCTCTCTCATCAACCTGGAATTCTCTAGTCTGCTCTGAGTACTTAAGTCAGTTTTGGAGCTTAGATGCTCTAAGGTTGTCATTGATATTGATAACAGAACCATATTTATGCAATTACCAATCATGATGCTTGGCCTAGATTCAAAGCCTGGAGTAAGAAGATTCAATCTGCTACCAACCTCTTCAGTGACATTCACTTTAGAAACATCATGGCAAGGAATAATAGGAAAGCATGTGCAATCGCCAAGAGTGTCACTAGGGATGGGAGGTATTTGGATTACTTGGAGAGGGGGGAACCTTCTTGGCTAAGAAACCTAAACTAAAGAGCATGTGTTGGGTCTGCTTCACCTAGTATTTAAGAAAAATCCTTCACCATCTAATTCCCCAAGTTCGAGGCTCGCCTTCTTTATCTCTTATTCTATTAGTTAAGTAAATTATTTTACACTATCTGGGCTTCCAAGTGTTTTGGGCTTCTAGGAAGAGAGAGCTACTCCAATTAACTACTTGGGCTTAGGTTAGTCTTCTTCCCTTGATGAAGCGGATTCGGGCTTCGAAACTTAACCTCTAAACAACCCATTATCGTCCCCTCCCTAGGTGGTCTATTAGCAAAATATGGCTTTTGGCCATTTTAAGTCTGCAGCCCATTTACTTCCTACGTAGGCCCAAACTATCGTAGGTAGCTTTCTAAGCCCAGCTTGATTTGGCCTCTAGTTTTTGCCTTTTCAGTTTCCCAAACCCTGGGCAATCATTTTACTATAACATGAGACATAGATATTTCCTCTTCCCTAAAAGTGCATTCCCTTTGCTACCCAATACCTCCTCGGCATCCAAATATTCCATTAGATATAATCATTCTATTTATGCCTTCTCTCTCTCGTAATCATTCCCCTAATTCCTATTTTCCTGGTTTTTCCTTTGTTTTCTATGATTAATCTCTCGGTTTTAACCTAAATTAGACACAACCAAATGCCACTTGGCACTTAACCCCTCAATTCGACCAATCACCTTCAAGGGATTTGGTCTCGAGATGTTCTATATCTCTAAGCATGATTATAAGGCTTAATCCAATTCTTCACGCTTCTCTGCATGCGGTTTCTCTTCTTACGAAGAGAACTATCCAATGGAGTGGCGAGGTAGGCGAAGAGTTGCGGGTTTCTTCGCTATCCAAGCCATTATAAGTAGAGACATATAGCTCAGTGTTTGTATCACAAAAGCAACACAAATGTATAATAACCAGTGGCAAGCACTGAACCAGTTCCATCTAGGGAGAAAGGATCCCAAAATCTTCTTACCAGCACACACATACGAGGAAACAATGGTGAAAAACAAAATAAGTTTAGTGGCAATGCCACTAAATCGCTGGGAACATAGCACACAAGAGCTTGCGAAAGACCTTCCCAAAGATTGTAGCCTCTAGAGTTCAGTCAAGGGCTGCTTGATAGAAAAAGATCATGCTCAATTCTTTTTCGAGTCAGAGAACGACCTCAATGCTATTTTGAGGATGCAGCCAGTTGTCTACAATGGCTGGCTTGTAGCAATTGAAAAGTGGGAGGATCATCCCTTCTCTACATTTCTCACAACGGTGCAGTTGTGGATCCAAATATGCAACTTTCCCCTCTAATTCGCCTCAGAATCTGTTGTAAGAACAATTGCTAGCTCGCTGGGAGAGGTTCTAGAGGTGGATCTTCATGAAGGTTCGGTCACTAGACCATTTCTCATAAGGGCCAAAATCAAGTTCAATATACTTGACAAGCTGAAATACTACAAAATTGTTCACTATCAAAATGGTGATTTATTTGAGGTGGAATTCTTCTATGAGTGGGTTTTAAGATTATGTTTTAACTGTCAAAGGCTTACACATAATACTTGCTTTTGCACTACCTAATCACACCAGTCCACATAGGCACGGAGGACAATCTCGGCTCTGAAAGTCAAATCTCCTCAGACAACCCCTTACTCTCTACGTCACTGATGACCCAACCACCTTGCTCCAACCCTGAGACTTCAATAGAGAACGATACTACGACAACCTACAACATCAGAATCATAGTTGATGATATTCTGCTCAATGTCAATGACACTTTCATGTCGGATGTGAACTCACTTCCCTTGGACATTGAAAGTATTTGCACGGAAAAAGCTTATATCTCTGTAAAAACATCAAGTGACGCAGCTAAGAGGAAAAGAGACTCCAACTCGGGCACAAAGCATCTGAGGCTATCCACCAACTTAGTAATCTATGTTCTTCATCTTTGGTTTATAACTAATTACTTCATCTTTGGTTTATAACTAGTTATCTACTTTTGGTATGCTTCTGCTTAATGTCGTGAGAAGTTGATTTTGGTTTACCAATTACTTGTAAATATCTACTTTTGGCCTTGTGGTTTCATACCACCTTTATCTAATGAATTTCGTTAAGTGAAAAAAAAAAAGATTTTCTCTCTCTCTATTAAAAAGTTTCAAATCAATCTATTAAAAAGTTTCAAATCAATGGCACTTGTCTAATATAAACTAATTAGAATTTTATATTATGCATATCACAAATTATTGTTACTTCCAAATGCTTTTTGTAGCGATGAAGTTTAAGTTTGGTATCTCAATAAGGTCTCTCATTATAAGACAGCATTTACATAATACTACAAACCGCCACATTCTCTCTCTCTCTCGTCTCTAACCTACTCAAAACTACAGACCAAAAAGATGGATACAACCCGCAAAAAACAAAAACCAAAACAGACGAGACCAGAACTGATCACAAGATTTATTCAGCTCAAATCTTAAGCCATGTTGTTTCCACAATGAACGAGTACATTCATCGTTTGCTTTTTGTTCCTTGTACATGGCAAATTGTTAAAAGAACAGGAACTGGTCTTGTATTGAGCTTAAAGAGCTCCTCTTGACCCATAATCTCATCTCATCTCCAGCTTCGTTGTTAAAGATCTAGAAACAAGCAATGAGTGTTTTCAGGGGTAATCAATGGAACCATTTAACAAATGTGTTTCAATGAGTCTTCATACCTTTACTGTTTAGATAACTGTTTAAATCAACAGAGAGATTGGGACTTTTTGTCTGATTTTCAGGCGACTCGCAGACAACATGAGGATCTCCTGTGATGCTAAGGTTTTGTGAATAAGCTGAGTTCATCCGTGGCTGACGATTCAGAAACATGTTCAAACTAGAGGATGCAACTCCTGGAGCTTTTTTGGTCTTAGAGAAGAATCTTCTGCTCAAGAAGAAAAGTTAATCAGTACTCAGTGGATAGGAATAAGTGCAATAAGGCCTAATTGTAAGTTTGTAACAACAATTGTTTCATTAATGCACCTGCCCTGTCGCTTGTCACGATACCTTTGCAACAACAGTTTTCTGTTTGCCTGACCCTCCACATCTTCAGAAAGACCAACAAAACACAAGAACGATGTTTAAATCAACAGGATATCCAAGTCATATATCAAGCAGAACAAGAAATTCAAGTTTAGCTGTCTAAAGTAAATAAGATTAGCATAGCATGTACACGTGAAAGCAGCAAAACCAAATTGAGCTCTCAACTTTTTTAGGTATTATTAAAATAGTAACAGACTTCTATAATTTTAAGGTGATATGAGCACTGATTGTACCAGAATCACGAGAAGCAGTCGCCTTTTCATGGCCATATTGGGGAAGCTCCACCACCTTCTCTGCAAAGCCAAATCACAATATCAGATGGTTTTAAACAAGACTAGCATCTAAATTAACCTCACAAAATGGGGCAAGAGGCATCAACAGACGCTGAAACAGGTTAGTATATGTATCAGCACCATGCCACATTTAGACAAGCTCATTTAGTCATATAAAATGCCTCCTCCCTACAACTTAAAAGTCGTATTTGGTGAAATAAAAAAAAGATCTATTCTTTCGACAAACAAGCTTGAAATCTAGCTCCATTCGCTTTTTCCAGGTAAATCATACACTTAAAACAGAATCATTTAAAGTGTGAATCATACTATCAACTGAAAAAGAAGATCAAAGACTTTAACAAAAGCTTACCTTTACTCATGGGCTTCAAAATCATTCTACTAGAAGCAAAAATGCGATTTTCAGGCAAATCAATTGAATTGGCTGCAAAGTGCATGATTGACTGCGCCTACAAACCAATATATATATATATAGGGATTCATGATCAAAACCATGCCATCAAAATTTCTATTCTCAGGCTGGACAGAATGATGTTAATTATTTACCTTTTCAGATGGTACTCCATCATATACATTCACTTGTCCACTATAGAATATCGTCATTTGCCCCGCCAATGCACTTGTTTCAGCTGGGCTTCTGATGCAACATTACAGAAAAGTGCTTAAACAACAATTACATAGTAGCAACACCTGTGTTGAAGCTTTTGTACATGGACTACCCTAAATTTCTTCTTAGTAGAACTGAGTAGAAACTAATATTCACAAATGACGAGTCCAAAATATTGACCAGTGGAGTGAGTGACTGATTATTTCTTTCCCTAGCAATGATCACAGCAAGTCATACCAATTTATTGATACAGAACCAAGAATCATCTAAAAACATCAACTACAGATACAGATCAAGCCTCTATCTGACTCTTTTAACCTAAGCACGCTCTGACCATTTCATCATCAAAGCCATGATCAAATACAGAAACTTTCCTATTTCTAAGAATGTCGAAGCAAATATTTCGTAAGATCACAGACTTAAAGTCACAATGCATTGTTCTGTTCTTGATTTAAACAACATTCGAGCCGTATAGAGACAGAAAGATATGTATGACAAAAATTTCAAAAGAGAAAAATGTAAACCTGGGGGAAACTGTCGTCTTGTAGCTATCTTTCTCCCCAACAAACTGGCCAGAACCGCCGGAAAACTCAGCTGATCTTGGAGAATCCTTTCTGTGGCCGTCATCTTCTGGCAAAGGAATCCGGCCACAAGCTCCGAGGTCGTTGCTTGGCTCAATCGACGTTGTTGTGACCTGTGGACATAATAAAGTACACAGAGCGAAAATTCCCGAAATCAGTAAGCAACCAAGGAACTTATATTTTTCACTTTCCTTTTCTATGCGAATCGACAGGAAGTAAAAGCCAAAATCGAAAAAGCTTACACGAGGTGGATTAGCAGGTTGAGAAACAAGGATCTTGCGGAGGATTCCGGCGCCGGAATCATCGCCGGGCTCAAATAGAGCTTTAAGGGATAAAACTTGCTGGATCGCCTGAGATTTGTTCCACGAAGGCCTGCGCATTCCTGTATTGACACGTGTCAGCCGCCATTCTCGGGAAAAAGAAAAAAAACAAGAAAAAAAAGCTCGGAGAGAGTAGACAATATGAAAATTGACCAAGTAAGAGGTTCCTCTGCAAAATCCGAGAGGATCTTCGTGCCGGAAAAGGAAAGAGAAGAGAGAAAAACCTTTGTCTTTGAGGAATTTGCGACAATCTTCGCGTGTGAGCTGAGAAATGTCTTCTTCAGTGAGAAGCTTGAGAGGCTTCTCAAGTATAGACTTCGCGGGAGAGAGTCCAACATCCATAGCTTTGACAGATTCCGGCCAAAACGGCCTCACCGGAAAGAGAGCAGTGGCGTAATGGTAATAAATGGAGGGTTAGGGGGCAAAGAATAGGAGAGCGAAAGAAAGAAAGGAAAAGAAAGAAAAAGAGTGAAGTCTAATAGTAATAAGTGAATGGGCTTCAATTTTAGGGGAATGGTTTTCGGAGCAGGAAGCTCCCTAGACTGCCACGTAAGCATCTCATTAATCTTCTCTCTATTACGGCTGCTAAATATCCTCCTATCTCTATATTTACTTAATTGCCAGAATTTATTTTATTTTTATCTTCTCAATGACTGTGTTTACTAATTTTACATTTTTAAGTCTCTAAAACTTGTCTAGCGTACTTGAGGTACCTGGAGCTGTGGAGCACAACTTCATTGTCAATAGATATATCGTTTTATTTTGAATCTGATTGGTGATATCGTTTTTAAATTAGATATCCTGAAAATTAATAAGTAGTTGAAATGAAGTTGTTTGAAAACAATCGCTTAAAAATAGTAGTTGGTTAATACAGTTTTATAACAAAGATCATTTGAAAATTAATATTGAATTGTGACACTACAACGTTTGAATAGTGTAATGCAATAAAAATTAGTATATAAAATTTGATTTAGATAATTATTATAGAAACTATGCAATAACATATAATCTAATATTCTTGATATAAAAATACTTATATAGATTACAATTATTCTTTTGAAAATAATATTTACATAATAGTAACTCACTATTTTTTAAATTGAATTTGATCTGTCTATAACATATTTGTTATTTGGTTACGAATGATTGCCACATATGTTCATTTACTTGTTACTTCACACTCTTCTATTTCATCAAAAAAAAAAATGAATTGTATATGAGAGCTTTGGTTGTCTTGGAAACATTTTACGTGGTAAAGAAATTATGGAAGAAATTTGTAATATTAACTTTATTATTAACTTCAACTCATAAATGATCGTTGTTATATCGCAAACTGCAACTAAGTGGATCTTAAAGTCTCTGACCTCTTTGAAGAGAATTCTGTAAGATGGAGCATTGAGAAGATTATAAGACACATTCTGGAATAGGAGAACGAAGTGTTACAAATTGCGTGGGTATGTGCAATAATTTTGAAAAGAGACAATTCATCTTTGTGTGGAGATTTCAAGGAGATCTCATGTAACTGTGGAAGAAGGTAATAGATTTGAGCATAAATGCGAGCCTTCCTTTGATAAATTTGATACTACGTTTGGTAGACAATCTTCAACGTGTGGTAGAGTTAGGCAGATTGTCAAAAAAGAAGAGGAACACGTTGACTACGTTTGGTAGACAATCTTCAACGTGTGGTAGAGTTAGGCAGATTGTCAAAAAAGAAGAGGAACACGTTGACTACGTTGAAGAAGATGCAGAAGCGGAAATGAGATTTGACTACTGCGAGGATGTAGATGGTGCAAGCTTTGGTGATTAAGACTTCATAGGTGTTCAGAGGAAGTGTAAATAAGAAGATAGAAAAAATCTACCTCTTAAGAAGAGAGATTCGACGTTTGATGATGAGTATTTAGACATCGAAATGAGGTCACTTCAATTAGCTGTTGGACAAATTTATCCCACAAAAGACATCAAGGTTGAAGACATATTCTGTTTTACATAGGTTTGACTTCGATGTCATCTCTTCATTGAAGATGTTATTGGTTGTGAAATGTTGGGTTCAAAACTGCGCTTGGAGAGTCCTTGCTTCACGCCACGATGCTGAGAATCCGTGTTTTTATATCCGGATCTACTGTGGAGAACACACTTTATCCATTACAAAGAGGTTATCTCGGGCACGTCAAGCAACGCCTGATATTCTTGGTCATTTATACTTGGATTTTGTTGGTGGTGTTGGTCCATTTGTTTTTCTTTGTCATGTTGTTGAATCACTGAACAAACGTTTTAGTTTGAAGGTACAATTCCTTCATGGTCGAGTTTGGCATACGTATGATAGTTAATGGTAGATTTTGGGTGGATCTATGAATCCTTTGTGGCAGAGTTTGGTAGAGATTATTTGACTTTAATAAAGTTTGGTTGAGCTTGTTAGTAGAGTTTGTTAAAGGCAGTTATATCTTTGACCCTATGTTTGCATTTTGTACAGTTTAAGTATTGGAAGACACATCGTACTTTAAAGGAAGCTTGGGCTATAGTAACAGGAACTGTAGATAATAGTTTTGAAAAATTTTCCTCGTATTTTTATATTATTACAAGAGCAATTCTGGGAACACTTATCAAGCTGGAAGTAGACGAAGATGATATGTTCAAGTTTTTATTCATTGCATTCGATGCAAGCAACAAAGGATTTCCATATATGAGAAAGGTTGTTGTTGTGGATGGAATGTTTTTACAAGGAAAATATAAAGGGACTCTTCTCACGACCACAATGCAAGACGGAAATTTCAACATTTTCTCTATGGCTTTTGGTGTGGTTGATACCAAAAATGATGAATCACGGGAATGATTTTTTAAACTACTTAACCGCGCCATTCCTGATGATCAAGAATTGGCCATCATTTCAGATATGTATAGATCAATAGCCAAAGCAATAACAAAAGTGTATCCGCTCGCCGCTCGGGGTATTTGCACTTACGTACCACTTTTTCCCAGCGGAAGCCTCAACACCATCGCCTCCTCCATCATTTCCATCTCGGGTCTCACTTCCACGAGACCCACTTTGATCTGCAGCAGACTTCTTAGTTTCTTCCAAGGTCAACACCTCTAGTGGTTTTGTTTCCAACAACATAAGGAGGCGTTGATTGATCAAGTTCTGTTGTGCAATGCTTTCCTTAACCATTAGGAGGCATTCATTGATCAAGTTATGTTGTGCCATGCCTTCCTCAAGCATGCGATGCCGCTCATTTGTAACTGCATCGTCTACTATTTGTTCATCCACTCGCGCAAGCCGTTCAGCGATGTTTGACAAATTCTGCAGCATGTCAACCATCATTTTCTTATCCTTCTCCTCCCCTTGAGTTTTTACCTCATACCTCTTTCTCCATTTCTTATCCTTCTCCTTCTCTTTTTCTTTGGCCGTCTTCTGAAAATCGGCCAAAGTCATATCGGGTGCCAAATACAGAGTTTCCTTCTTCTTCTCTGGCTCATTCACCTTTGACTTCTTGGAGGTGAGAACCTCACGATGCTGCTCATCGGCCTTCCTCTTTGTAGAAGCCGGGACAGTCCAAAACGTCTCATTTAATGTCCCAATAAGTATGTCTCGGATCATTCTGTCAACTTGGGGATCCTCGATAGCTCCAGGCCAAGCAAGGTAGATTTCTTCGTAAGGCTTTCGAAGAAAGTGCACCACGCGAACCTACAAATGAACAAAACAATGTCAGATGTCAAAGGCATACTATATCTACAAAACTCTGCTAAACCAAGTTTCAAGTCAACCAAACTCTACCAACATCTGCTACTCTACATCATAGCTCTGCCAACCAAAACACCAAACTCTACCAATATATGCTACTCTACATCCTAGCTCTGCCAACCAAAAAACCAAACTCTACCAAGTAGAGAAGCTTATCTTGTTGTCGGCAGATGTCCTCTTATCAAATCTGAAGACATCCTCAATATCTATATCGCGGGTAGTGCGTGATGCCCACTGCAGAAGAGGAATCTCACCTTCTCTCTTCCTCCATACATTTCTCCTAGTTGTAGGATATGCTCGAATGCCCATACTAGAAGCACATGCACTAAGTCGTGCAGAGTGTACGTTGAAGCTTGTAGTGATGATGAAGAAAGCAATCTAGCCAAAGCATCAAATGTTACTCTGCCCCAAGGATGCCTCTCAAATCTTTCCGGATCCATGACCAATTTTGTATGGTAGACAAGGATCCGACTATTCGCGTGCAAACCGAAAATACCTACGTACAACACAACCAGCAACCCCACCATCTTTCTCTTGGCAAGCGACCAATCCTTGCATCCCCTTAATATTGTGTCAAGATCAGCCATGTTCGGGCCATCACCGTGTAGCAAACCATCTCTGTCCATAAATCTCTTGCAGCTAAATTTGCAGCATTAGGATCAGGCAATCCACAGATGAGCTGCGTGATATGCTGAAACTCATGCAGAAAAAATCTAGTTGGACGACCATCGGCCAATACCCACAGCTCACGCGTCTTAGCTGTCTCAAGCATATTACCTAAAAGGTGTTGCAGATGTTTGTTTGCCCATGTGAACCTTGCGCCAGCAAACTTTAGTATAATACCAAGTTAAAATTCCTCTCAATGTCATCGTATGCATCAGCGCCAATAAGACTCCTCATTGTTGTAATTTTCTTCAATGTGCAATAGTGGTTAATGCTTTTGTTTATCATCAAGAGCTTTCCTCTTGAAACTATCCTCTGAGGGTACTTCTCCTCCTTCGACATAGTTGTGGAAAAGAAACAATAAAACAGTTAAAACCAAAATCGGCCAAACTCTATCACTATATAAACTAACTCCACCAAACTCCATCACACAATAAAATACAATTACCAAACTTTACTAACTATAACTACCTTTTCCAAACTCTACTAACTATAACTACCTCTTCCAAACTTTGCCACTCTATAACCTAACTCGACGAAACTCCACTAAACTCTGCCAAGCAATAAAATGCAAAACTTAAACTCTGCTAAGTGAAAACAAACTCGACCAACCTGTAAAAAAAGTACACCTAAATCTACCAAACTACCATCAAACCTTCCGAAATAGACAAAAAGAAGAACAAGAAGACAATCCCAGAAATTCTATCAATCTCTACCACATTACAAACTAAAAATCAAGACAAACCCAAAAAACGACCAAAATCTATAATTTACAAACAAAGAATCGAGACAAACCCACAATATTTAAACCTTAAAACTCTCATACAACATATACTTTGACCAAATAATGCCTTGAATCGTTAAATATGTAATTTTAGGATTCAAAATCTCTCAAATCTTAGGAAAACAAAATCAACATCAATATGCTACAAACCCTACGATTTAGAGTTCGAAATCGCATAAAAACTACTACATTACCTTCAATTTGAAAGAAAACGACTGTAGAAACTACTGGAGAAAGTCAAAGAAGAAGAAGAAGAAACTGAGAAGGTGAAGAAGAAGAAACTGAAGAAACCAAAGACGAAGAAGAAGAAAGTCGAGACAAAGAAGAAATTCGAGACAAAGAAGAAAGTCGAGACGAAGACGAAGAAGAAGAAACCGAGAAGACGAAGAGAAGAAAAAACTGAACAGTTGAGATGAGACGAAGAAAAAAAAAATTATGACAATTTTGTAATAAAATAGACAAGTGACTTTTCCCTTCTTTCATTTTTTCAAAAATTTTATGAACTATTCTACCCATTACCCAAGTATTCTAATAATTATTTCTAATATTATTTTGTCTCCCTCTAATTAGTAACTGTTTTTTTCCATATGCATACATAATATTATTCTGTTTTCCTATATATACATAATATTAATCTGATTTTGGAAATTACACAAATCAACTTGCATGTCAAGTTATTCCAACACTAAAGCAAATATTATTTTGTTTATTTTTGATTGTATACTACTTTAGTCTAGATGACCAATAATCAATTCTTGACTGGTTATGGTATAAACAATTGAATATCAGGTCAACTATACGTTTATTATTTATCATGTTAAATCAATCTAGTAATCGATAGCTATATTTTCTGATGGTTTAAATTATATTTTAGTCGTATTATATAGAATTTATCATTGATTTAAATTCACATCGCAATACGAGAAAAATATGTACTATCACAATGACCATATATAAATCAAGTGATTAAATTCACATGTAAAAGGAAATGTCTCAGCACATGAAAACTGAAGAATGAAGAGTGGTCATTTTCGAAAGTGAATACCAAAACGATTGAAAATACAGGAGAGTAATAAATTGACAAGACAAAGGAGGACAAATATTTATTTTCACATGAGTCTGACCAACATGGATTCTACCCTATAAACCTTGCTTGTTCTGTGGCATTATTACAAGCCTACTCTATAAAACTTACATAAATTAAAAATATTGGGATTACGTTTTTTTATTCGGTTTTACAACATCATAAAAAAAATATACTAAACAATAACAAGATAAATCATATAATAGAGGAATCCAGGTGAAAGAAGCTTTGATACACTAAAGATTTTAGATAGGTGTTTGATAAGCAATTCCGAATCAAAAATTAATTGGAGACTAGTCTAGTTATGTCGCCACGAAGGACAATTGAACTAACGTGGAAGACTTTTTAGTCATCGAATTTTTAAAACACATGTCCATAAGAGAAAATCTTAATGATATTTTATCTCAAAGGGAAGAAAAACTTAGACCTACATTTTATCTAAGAGAATGTAGGCTAATAGTAGATCTAAATATCCTATATCACAGTATAGGGTCCATATGAAATAACTTGTGAGCTAATCCTAATGGATTTTAAACTTGAGTAAATAATTAAAACAAAAGTCCGATTACATGGGTCATTGTCAAGCTCGTAAAGAATAACACCTGAAATCCTAATAAAGATGCACCTTTGGAGAAAGAGAGTGAGTGTGCCGGTGGCGCTGACGTCATCTCCGACCATTTTAAAGCTCTCTGAAATCTTACTTGAGGATCCGTTTCTGAACCAAATTGTTGTGAAACATATAAGCTTGCTGTGAATTATAATATTGGAATCATATCAGAACTATAAATTTTAATTAATTTGTTTGAAGGGCTTCCAATATACAACATTTGATATTGTAATTTACGAATAAGAGCTCATATTTGTAGTTGACCAAAAAGTTTCAACTGTCTGTCATAATACAATTGTAATCGGCTGAGTTAACCGCCCGGTAAAACTGATTTTTCAGTTGGTAAATAAGATCTGCGACGTAAATTACTCAATTCAAGAAAAGGACGTAAACTACTCAATCACAAGAAAATAAGATTTTGGAATTGTGACAAGTGGAAGAAAAAAGTATAAATAAATGAAAAAAACACATATGGAAATAGGAATAGTCGTTATCGAAGGAACGGATCCAAGTTGGTACCATGCTCTTTAATCTATAAAGATGCATCACGAATCTGCCATTTCTAACGACACCATTCACCAAATCATACTCAGATTTTTTAGGTTTAAAATTATACTTTGTTTACCTTTAAATGTTGTAATTTAAAACAAAATAAAAATTAATATTGACTTTTGAATAAAATACTTAGTTTTGTTTATAAAATATGAAAAGTAAATCTATTTAATATTTTTAGTTTTTGTAAGTAAAAATATCAACAGCATAAGTTTTACAATAAAACTTATATTTAGAATATATTCATTTAATTTTACCAAATTATTTACATTTTGAAATATTTTATTAACTTTTGTTTCTGACAGAAATGATTGATTCCTACTCTAACTTTAAACTATTACATAACTACACAACCAACTTTGATAATGTGTTATTTCCTACACAAATTTTGTTATCTCATAGTAACATAGATAAACTATCATTAGACATGTGAAAATACCATAATCATATAATTTTCAGTCATCGGACATTAAAATTTGTTATCGCTAGCGTTAACTTCACTCAACCTTCTTTTTAAAACCACAACCATACATCTTATTTGTTACTAACAAAATTTAATTTTAATTTTTGATAGTTATGTAATCAAGTATGCCAATTTCATCATTTCTTTAAGGATATATGCCGGCTATGAAACTAAACATACACTACAAGATAAATTGTTTTTCTAAACGGCAAAAGCTGTCTGAAATATGGTTGGTGTGGCCATTTTCGACGGACTCATTCATGTGCAATCCGTCTAAAATGTGTAATTATGTGTGGGGGGAGTTTAAACGTACCGTTGCATGGATGTTAAATATTTGGGTCCTTGACGGGCTTGTCACGGAAAACAAGGAACATGCCACTCATCTACAGGTGATAATAAATGAGACACTACAAGAGGCAGAGAGATGGGAGACTATGCAGAAATTGGATCAGGATAGACCAGACATCACACCCCAATATAGTCACATAGTGAAATGGGACCAAACAACAACCTGAATGACGGAGGTTTGATCATTCAGGTGACTGATGGTGAAACATTCCTACACGCCAGACATGTCCTACAAGGCCACCTTCACGGATGACTCTGGAATTTCTTGGACTCATTTGGGTACTTAACAGTCTACTAGATCTCAGAATTATGCAAGTCATGATTGAAATGGATAACAGAACACTATATGAAGTGATCACTAATCCAACTTCTTGGCCAAGACACAAACCATGGACGGCTAGAAGCTTAACTGGGATATTTAGAAATATCCAATTCAGACGATCTTGACCAATTACAACAGGAAAGCTACAACCATTGTCAATAGTGTGATCAAGGACAGAAGGTACGTGGACTATATAGCTAGAGGGGAACCAAATTGGCTCAGCTACCAGAATGGTTGACAGTGTGGGAGGGAGGAGGTTCTGAGAACTCCCAATGAAAATACTAACCACACAAGGCAATTAGGTAACAACCTTCATCCCTTAGGCTGACTTATTTCAGTCCAATTTTGCTGGGTAATAGCCATAATTCTTATCAGACCCATTTCTAGTAGTCGGTCCTTGGTCAGTCCAACTCCTTTTACTTCAAATCTGATTCATGGGCCTATTCCTAAAACTTTGTTTTTCGGCATTTCCTGAGTAGAATCCGGTACTAAATCCATTTGCTCGGCTATTGCAAACTCAAGTCTAAGCCTAATTTTAAATCCTCTACACCTGAGCCCACCAAACAATAAACCCTTCTGATTAGGTTTATATACACCATAATAAATTATAAATTCTCTGACGCTTTGTCGTCCTAGTCTACTTTATATTCCCTACCTTTTTAATCATTACCTTTTATCCTACTCTCTTTACCAATCATTCCCTTTAATCTTATTTTCTTATGTTTTTAGTTTAATTCTGAAATCCTAATCTTTATAAACCGCTTTCATTATCCATAAACCTTTGCCATTTGGCATCTGTTGGAAAATCTGGCCAATCAAAATCTTATTGCTTAAGTCCCGAGAATTCCAAAATCACTTAGTGTGATTCTAAGTCGGCTTGTATGCCCTCACGCTACCTTGCATGGTGAGTCGAGTTTCCCAATCGGTTTCATCCAATGAAGAAGCAGGACTTCAGAAGAGATTCAATGATTCTAGTATCCTTGGTTGGCTTTTAAGGTGTGAGCCAAGGTGGAAGTTGTCTTCATCACAAATCCAACGGAAATGCACAACATCCTGTGACAAGCACTTAATCAGTTCCACCTAGGAAGAAATGATCCAAAGATCTTCATACTTGCTCATACTTATGAAGAAACCTTAGTGAAAAACATGAGAAGTCTAGTGGCAACGCCACTTAAACGCTAGGAACAAAGCATACACGAAGTGGATGAAGAGTTACCTAAAGACTGAAGCCTTTAGAGTTCAGTTAAAGAGCTAATGATTGACAAAGATTTTGCTTAATTTTTCTTCTCTTCTGAAGATGATCTCAACTCAATTCTCAGTATGCGGCTCATTCTCTACCATGGTTGGTTTGTGGCGATTGAAAAGTGGGACGATCATCCCTCACCAAGCTTCCTCTCAATTGTCCAACTATGGGTTCAAATACGCAATATTCCAATCAAGTTTACCTCGAAATCTACTATAAGACTGATCGCTATCTCTCTTGGCGAGGTGCTGGAGGTGGACCTACATGAAGGCTCTGTCACAAGACGGTTTCTAGTAAGAGCAAAGATTAAATTTAATATTGAAAACATGTTAAAGTATTACAAAATAGTCCACTGCCAAAATGGAGATATGTTTAAGACTGAGTTTTACTACGAATGGGTCTCTAGATTTTGTTTCAACTGCCAAAGATTAACTCACAACACATGCTTCTGTCCTTACACTCCACTGCCAACTGATAAATCCAAGGCCAGTGGGAACAGAGGACCATCATTGTTAGGAGAACCACGTTTCATCTGATGATCTCTCACTTGATGTTTGCTTTTTACTCTCAATTAATTTCAACAAATACAAACAACGATCATTGCAAGTATTTGAGGATCGAATTCGCAAAGAACCTATAACTAATACAATAAGACTATAGGATTATCACTTAAGCTAAAGCAATCCAAGATGAACGAAAATAAACTACAATTACTACTACTCAACCTAAACCAAAACCAAACAAGCATAAACTAAGCAAACTTGAACTCAAACCAAACTTAAACAAAAATAGAGCAATAAAGAAACAAAGACAATTATACAAAAGCGAATGGTTTTAGGCAAAGTAATTGATCAAAGGGAAAGATAATTAACAAATGATTCAATAAGAAACCATTAAGTTCAACCTAGAACATGGAATACAACTCTAGACTAACCCACTTTCATAGCATTAACCACTTTACCAATCAATCAATTGAGCTAAACTTTCATTTGCCAATTCAAAGATCAATAAGCATTACAAACAAGTCCATTAAGTTTACTAATCACCCTAACTTTATTTCTCAATGGCAAGGGAAGAAAAGCTCATAAAAAGGTCTCTCGGGAATTTCATTGAACATTTCTCGGGCAACAAAATTCCTAGCTTCTAGATTCAAATGGCCATTTTAATCTAGCATTAAGGCCACCTAATATGAAGGATCTAACAACCTAAGCATCAAATATCAATCATCTAAACCTAAGATCTACCAAGCCATCAACCACTCTAAAAACTACTCACACATCACAACAATGGAACACAAAACAAAAGATAAAAAGATAGACATAATGAAAATAGAGAAGAGATAGGATAAAGAGATTCTTCAAATAGATCAAAGAAATGATCCAAAGAGGATCATCCAAATGAGTCTCTAGTATTCTCCCTCAAACTCTCCCTCCAATATGTTCTAAGTGGCTACAATTAAAAGAGTGATTGAAAATTGAAAAAGAGATCTCAAAAAACCATAAACATTTGGGTTTTAATGTTTTAAAAACGAATTCGGGTTCACCCGGGACAAACTGGGTCAAACAAACTTAAGTGAAACGTGTGCAAGTGGCGTCGAGATGGTGAAGTCGGTCTAGGGGTTGATGTCCCGTGCTTCCAAAATGCTTCAGGTCGTGCGTTCCTGCGCCGGGTCCATCGGGTTAGGACGAGGGGCGACATACCGTGTGTCCGCAAGCTTTACCGATCTTGCGTCCTGGGTCGGACACTCCACGTCGGGCCGAGGGGCGAATTCCCGTGCCTCCCACAAGCTTACATTCCGTGCGTCCCGGGTCGAGTCCTCCAGGTCGGGTCAAGTCTCGAAGTCTCCTCCTCTCGGGTCATTTTCCTTCATTTCTTCATGTTTTGCTCCACCAATTTCCACAGTATGAAAGTGCATCTCATTCCAAAGTCCTCAATGCTTCAAGGTGTGTCCCAATTCACCTAAAATGGACTCAAAACAAAAAAAATGCGATTCGATCTATCTAGAGCTCTAAAATGTAAAATGAACCAAAAGCTAATCTAAAATGAGGATTAAATAAACGCTAAATGATATGAAATGATGCAAAATGATAGTAAAAACTAAACTAATATCTACATATATCAACTTCCCTAGACTTACTTTTTGCTTGCCCTCAAGCAAACAAATTAAAAACCGAAAGAGAGGGTGAGAACGGGAACTCAAAGCCAAAGCGAAATTACTCAAAAATTAACCTCAATGTCCAAGTTAGTAATTCTAAAATGCAAGTGAGCAAGTCTACTTAAAAATCTTTGTCATACTCTTCACAACTCAATCAAAGTTTCACCTCAACCTAGACATGCATTCAAATCAATCATTCCTTTTGACATTCTTTAAGTAGAACCATGAATCAAGCTATGCAAATTCAATGAACTCGTTTGGCTAAGGGAAAAGCTTAAGAGATAAAAATGATATCTTCTTATATGTGGCTCAAAATGTTCAAATCAAGGATCTCTCAATGAATAGAATGAGCTTTAGAAGAATGCTAAAGGTAAAAGCCAATAGATGCATACAAGACTAGAATCTCATCTACCCAAATACACAAAGATCAAACTCAAACCTAAGCTATGTCTAATCCCAATAATGATCTTAAATTCTACCCTTTCTTACAAGGCGTTTCCCACTTCTTTTCCATCTTTTGGATATCTCAAAGCTTCAACACTTCATTTTTGTTCTAGGAGAGGGGTTTTTAAACTTATTGGCATCTAGTGGGTTTGGTACTTCACTTAATACTTTGGTTATACTATCTTTTCATTCTTTCTGTTTCTCTTTCTTTTCCTTTATTCCCATTAACCATTTATCCTTTTCATTTTATTCCAAAACTCTTTACTAGACTATCTTTTCTTCTTTTCATATACCTTTTCTCTCCTAAGATTTCCATTAAACATTTTTTTCTTTTCAATCCCTTTTTTCAAGCATTTTCCTTACTATTTCTTGTAAACTCAATACACATGTAATACCCAAATCCAGTATCAAGCTCCCACATAGTCTTATTTGATTCAAAAAGCGTGAATCAAAACTACATGAGATATTATTCTTGTCGGCTCAAACATAACACTTTCTACCAAGCTCATTCCGAAATAAGGTCTCACACACACACAATGATCAAATGTGGCTTGAAAGAAGATTAGGCTAAGGGTAGGAAAACTGATCCAATAAATAAAACCGGCTACTTGGATCACAAAGAGTGGTAAAATGGTGAAAGAAATCCAAGTATGTATGTGTATCCATGAGTTCAATCACAATGCATAGCTATGATAATTGCAAGTCAAGATTAGGTTATAATAAATAAGGAATGATCTCAAATCACAAAATGCTTCAATCAAAGTAAGAACTTAACTGAGAATTCAAAGCATGGATCAATCTTACTTTAACAAGCTCTTTATGCATCAAACAACTAATAACTTGGGCATTGAACCTAACAAATGGATCATCAAGCTTATATCAAGGCAATCTCATCATTGTTCCCAAATGCAAATGCAATGCAATCCTATATGACCATAACCTTAAACACTAAACAACTGCAAACAACATAAAAAATATTTTTGGGTTTTTGTGGTTTTCTAATTTTTTGGCTTTTTTATTTTTTATGCAATGCAATGACTCAAACAAAGAAAACAAAACAACTCAAACTAACATTACCAAACCGGTCACCTCCCCCGGACTTACTACTCACCATCTCGGTGAGAAAGCAAAACTAAGAAAGGGAGACCTCAACAGAGCAAAGCAAAATTGAAAACTAAAAACTATGTACAAAGTGGTGAAATTAGTACCTTGTCAAGGGGAAGATGCTCCCGGTAATTGAGAGGGATCACGAACGGTCTGATCATAGTAACCTCCATCGATGGATCCATTCCAATCATCATTTTGAGCTGCGGACGTCTTTGTGGTGTCAACCTCATTATCGTCACTAGAGTTACCCACATCTTCTTCACCATTTGCTTCATTTGGTTTCTCACCCAAAAGTTCTCACACCTTACGTTCCAACCAATCAAACTTCCACTTTGCGAGCTTTGTCACATGCCGATGGAACTTGAGAATAAACATAGATTTTTTCTGAGCCGTGGTTGGTTTGAAGTCATACCGTGAAAGGGTCCATGTGGCCATGTCCATAGTAGGTGTAGGTAGTTCCCGAGATAATGGGGGAGCTGAAGGTGCTGCAGCTTTAGAGTTCTTGCCTAGGTACTCCAAAGCTATGTTTTCCACAGAGTCTAGAGAGGTGTGCTTGGGTCACGGAAGTTAGAAATTCCTTAGTTCCCTGTTGCGGTTTAGATAGGAGAACCTTCATACGCCATTAATCATTTCTACAATCCCACACTGGGCAAAGTAGTTCCCCTCAAGACTGAGACATCGTTGATCACAACGGTAATGCACGAAAGGAATCTTAACATACTTGAAAATGGGCACTAACATTGTTCCTATAACACATATTGGTTCATTAGTATTGCGCGCCTGAAACCTGGTTTCAGCATAATTCATTTGCAAAAGCACATCCGAGGTTCACATCATCTCCTAGAAAGTCTTCAAAAAGAGGCCCATCATCGATTCCAAGAGCGGGTAAAGCCCTTTGAATAATAGACACAACTCCCCAAGCTTAATAGTCCCGCTCTCGAGTCGTCCATAAAAAGTGTTAGCAAGAAACTTAACGACCACACTAATTATCGGGTTTCAGATCAAACTCATCTTTGGAGGGTTGGTGGTCGTTCTCGTAGCTATGAAATCCCAAAAATCATCTACATTTTGGAAAGTCAGAAATTGAACTTGGTTGCCATAATGAAAGCCATAAATCTCATAAAGTTCCTTGATGGAGACCCAGTAAGTATTGTCGTGCACCTTGAAACGAAAATACCCCTCATTCGGATGTGGCTTTCTAGACTTGTCATAAACCAATGCCACCGTAGCAAAGATTTTACGTGGGAGCTTTGGAAAGTTGTAATTGCGGAGTGTTGCAAACTTCTCCAACCCCATGTTCTTGATTAATGCATACACGTCATCTTTAATGCCCATCGAATCCAACAAAGGATCATAAAAGAAACGGGTGGGGTTTTGTCTTATGTTGAGTTGCACCTCAACCTCATTCTCCTCTTTTGTGAAAGCAACCGCCATATTCTTGCTCTCATTCTCAACCGTCTTATCTTGCTTTATCTTAGAACCGGAGGCTTTGGTTTGTGGTCTCTTTCCCGCTCTCTTAGAGGTTGCTACCGTTGTCTTTTCTTTCCCTTTGGAGGTCTTTGAGACTTTGGTAACTTGGGTCCGAGTCTTTGGTGGCATTGCTCCTACAAAACTCAAATAATAAGTAAAAACCAAGAACAATGCCAAGAGTTGCAAGATGCTACCAAACAAGGATAAATCAATTCAATTTTAGCTCTTGGCAACATCAAAACTATTTTAATACCTTAAAGTGCTACCATAAAGACCAATCCATAATCATTTCCAAGAAATTCCCAAGGAAAAGAAAAGTCAACTAAAAGTCAACAATTCTCACAACACATGATTTGTAAATGTATAAATTTGCAAGAAATGATGAGTTCTAGCATTGAAGTACAACAAATCCTTCCTAAGAGCACCAAATAGAATAAGTTAAGACACAAATCAATCATTTTCCCCAAAAATTTTGAAATTTTTTGTCACTATTCACCTCAAGAACTCTAATTTTCTAAATTTCATTTTTAGCTCATGATCTTGTGCAAATAACCTCTAATGATGTAACCTAACCAATATATAATTCCTTTTAACTCTAATAACTCTTATTCGAGCTCAAAATTGCAAGAAATGAAAACTTAGAGAATTTCAAAACTGAAGCTAAATGGAGCTTTGAGAGCGGAAATCATACCTTTGAGTTGTAGAAGATGAGTTTTGAAGAAAGAAACTCGTAGAGATTCACAAAATTTTCAAAATTAAAGAAGAAAAAAACTTGAAGATCTTGTGGGAAAGATGAAAAGAAAGAAATGTTGAAGAGAAAATGGTGAAAAGGGAGAGAATGGTCGAAGGGGAAGAAGAGTGAGAGAGGGGGATGTGTAAAAAATAAGTTTTAAGTTAGAAAAACTTACCTTATGTTCGTGGGGTCGGGGTCGGGCGGGTCGGGGTCGTGGTCGACGTCTGGTACTTCCCGCAAGTATCGGGTGCGTCGCACGTTGGGTCGGGGTGGGCTATGTCAGGGTTGTGGTCGACGTGGGAGGCGACCCGTGAGGTTTGGGTGTGGCGCGTCGGGGTGGTTGGGTTGGGATAAGGCTTGACGGTAGGAATTTCCCGCGTGGTATTATGGTACGGACGTCGGATGGGTGGAGGTCGGGTTGAGGCCCGATGGTAGGAGCTTCCCACAAGGTATGTGGTATGTGACGTCAGGTCGGGATATGTCGATCTCAGGGTCGACGCAGATGCTTCCTGCGAACCAATTTACACACTTTTTATCCAACCTCATTGATGCAACTCCTTGTTTAAACTCTTTATCCACCTAGATCAAAACCATCATAAAACACGCAAAAATAAACAAAATGAAGAAAAATAAAGCTATGTACAAGGATACCATGGGATTGCCTCCCAAGTGCGCTTGTTTTACGTCTCAAGCTCGACGTTGTGCACTATTTTTTATGCGGCAATAGGATCGGAAAGCATAATTTTCTCTGCTAACGCGTCCTAAGAATCGGCTAAGTAAGCCTTGATGCGTTGACCGTTTACTGTGAATTCTTCTCCTGAAGGATTTTGAAGTAGAACGACTCCATATGGTCAGAATGTATGGTCAGAATGCGTACAAGCAGCGTCGAGGTGGTGAAGTCTGTCCTAGCGTCGGGGGGCGACGTACCGTGCATCCGCAAGCTTTACCAATCATGCATCTCGGGTCGGACACTCCACGTCGACCGAGGGGCGACATCTCGTGCTTCCCGCAAGCTTACATTATGTGGGTCCCGGGTCGAGTCCTCCAGGTCGGGTCATGTCTCGACGTCTCCTCCTCTCTAGTCATTTTCCTTCATTTCTTCATGCTTTGCTCCACCAATTTCCATAGCATGAAAGTGCATCTCATTCCAAAATCCTCAATGCTTCAAGGTGTGTTCCAATTCACCTAAAATGAACTCAAAACGTAAAATATACAACTTGATCTATCTAGAACTCTAAAATATAAAATAAACCAAAAACTAATCTAAAATGAGGATTAATGAATGCTAAACGATATGAAATAATGCAAATGATAGTAAAAACTAAGCTAATATCTACATATATCATCACTCAGGTCCGCTTCCTTGGTTATTCAGCCACCAAATCATCTCACAGACACAACCAATGAACTGGATACAACAACATATAGTATCAGAATCACCATTGACGATTTCGTGGCTAACACCAATGAGACTTTCATGTCTGATGTCAATGTGCTACCTCTGTACATTGAAGTTGATCTCCCCAGAAGACTAAGCCAATCCGTAGAGACATCCGCAGCAACAACTAAAAGGAAGAGAAGCAATGACACAGAGGAAGCTTCGGACATGAATGAATCGCAGAGCGCCTAATCAACTCTAGGAATGTTTCTCATAATTGCTTTAACTCAAGTTTTTTTTATGCATCTATCTTTTGGTCCCTTCTTTTGGTTTATCTTGCAGCAGTCTATGCCTTGATGATCTATGTATCATCCTTTGTAATCGGTTATGTTATTTTGGTCTTTGAACCACCTAGTAATGCTATCGCTATTTTGGGGGAAAAAAAACACAATACCGTATATTTTTATGCATTCTTTTGGTTATTTTATATTGTTTTTTTTATTTATATCTAAACTGAGAATAAAAATTTCAAAATAAACAACAATGCCGTTTTAAAATTGCATTCGGGTACTATAACACATTTACAGTTTTTTAGTCAAATAACAAAAATAAATTTGATTCTTTAGTAAAATATAAAGATTTCAGTTTGATTCAGGTTTTTTTCAAATATTGACAGGGTCGCGATAACAAATTTAATGTCCGGTTAAATTGTATGATTATGATGGTTTCACATATCCAATATCCAATAATAATTCATGTATGTTACTATAAAATAACATACAACCCTGATTTGTATAGAAATTAACACATTATCAAAATTTGAAGCATTGTGTATTAAACTTAACTATTTAGTATTTACGTAAATCGTATACGTATTTTTCGGTTATAAAAATTGTAAGAGTTATTTTGCCCATTTGTTATATTTTTTTATTTTAAAGGTAATAGTGATTGAAAACTGAGACAGGTTATGTTTGTGCAGGGAGAGGGATCTCGAGTGGGTGGGTCGGGTACAGAGAGGATGAGTCAGTAAGTCAGGACCTGTTTCCTCCTTTGTAGGGACACTCATCTATGGGCCTTAAATTTTCATAATTAGGCCCATTTATATCTTAATCAATCTTTTTCCTTGGGCCTCATTCGTCTTCCTTTGATGGTGCCGATAATCGAGACGACCGCAACACAACCCAACCGTATATATTAACCTGTCTTTTTGTGGACAAATCTTTTTCTTTCTTTTTTTTGTGATATGGATGGTCTTAATAAAATAATACAAGTGATCTTTATTCTACTAGCAGGCGGTAAGTCCACATAAGACATGCGCACTTACACAACCAGAGATCGAATCTCACCGCCTACATTATATAGGAACTTAGTTAATGGGCGATATGTTGTGGTCCAGTGTTTAAAAAAAAAAAAAAATCTCATGATTAACCATTTTAAAAGGACTAGCAACAACCCATGTTCCGCATGCTGACATAACATACACATAGTCAAAGATTTATTCACGAATATGGAGTTTTTCAATCACTTTTTTGTGTGATCTTATTGATCATTGAAAATTCTATTTATAGTATAAATTTTATCACGTAGAATTACATATATATATATATAATAATTATAAAGCCAACCGGGATTTGTGTGCCTGTCTACGTATATCCGAATACGATCATGCTAAAAGAGTTGAGACCTCTAGACGGTATGAGAAAATGAATAGGAGAAACATGACACTAAACTATATCAAAAAACTGAAAGTAAATAATAATAAAAGGGAGATATTTATCAATTCAATTCACAATAATTTTTTTGAAATATAATTGTAATGAAGGACTGCAACCTAAAAAGAACCATCAAATGGTTGCCAAATAAAAAAGAAACATGAAAACAAAAACCTGACCAAAAATTTTCCATAAAGCCCAACCTATTTATTTTGCCTACTCCCTCAGCCCCACTCATTTGCTCCTCAATTAATCATTTCTTTTTCGTAATTGTAATTTTAAATTTTATACAAAATATTCTTAATTATATTAAATGTTCATGTGTACATTCTATAGGGATATAAGAAAAAGAAAATAGAGTCAAAGAGAAGGAAAACAAAAGAGATAACAATTTGAATTTAATATTTGGATTGTAAATCCGAGCTCATGAGTCTATTATACTGTTCACAATTCCACACATACGGACTCTCTCTATCTAAGTTTCTTTTTGACTTAAGACCAAATGAATAAAAACCCCAAACCTCAAACACATAAACCATTTACCCAAAAAACAAAAAACAAAAACTCTCTCACAAAAAAAAAACAAACAAAGACATTACTTGTCTCTGCTAACGTGCGCATCTCTCGCCGTACTTGCTAATGGGCGCCTTCCGTCGGCGACGTCATCGCTTTCTTTTCGCTGCACTCGCCGCATTTGCTCTCCTCCACCTCTTCTCCTCCGCAGTCTCCGTCCGTAAGAACCTAATCAAACTCATTTTCTTAGTTTACTAAATATTTTAGGATTGATTATTGAAAAAGGGTACTTTAGTCCATTGGTTAAGTAAATGTGTAATGGAGAGCTGAGTTAACTCGGTGCTTAAAATTAAACCAGGTGGTGAGAGAACCGGGTCGGATGTACCAGATCGGTACGTAGAGGATCAAAAGCGGTATGGTGGACCGGGTTCATCACCACCGACGTGTAGATGGAAGTGTGGTAAATGTAAGCCGTGTAAACCGGTTCACGTAACGATTCAACCCGGTTTAAGTATTCCATTGGAGTATTACCCTGAAGCTTGGCGGTGCAAATGTGGAAACAAGCTCTTCATGCCCTAACACTTTCATTTCATCTAATTGTTAGTATTAAACAATTCAGAAATCTACTTGAAAGGTGTTTTCATTCTTTTTGTTTATCTTATTTCTCGTTCTTTCCCCATGATTAGTTATTGTAATGAAATCTACTTTTATGTTAATATTAAAAAAAAACAAGGTCATGTGAAGAAATGAGGACTTTGGGAAAATGCAAATTTTTTGGGGATGATATTACCGAGAAAGAGAGAGAGACTTCGTCCTTATTTACTTAAATGACATTTGTTTCATTGTAGAACTAGAACCAATTAATATAAGGTAGTGTTTCTATTAGGGGTGCGAATTCGGGTCGGATCGGGTCGGGACGATCGAAATTCGGGTTATTCGGGTAGTACAAAACAGATCCAAAATAACCAAACCAAAAAATCGGGTCGGTTCGGGTCCGAATTCGGGTTGGATCAGATTTTTTTTTTCTTTTTTCTTGCAAAAATTCTTAAAAAATCCAAAAATCCGACCCGAACAGTCCGAAACCCGACCCAAATTTCGAAAAATTGATTTTTATTTTTATTTTTTTGGAAAAATTCTATAAAAACCCGACCCAAACCGACCCGAATTCGGTTTGGATCGGGTCGGAAAATCCGAGTCAAGTCAAATTCTCAGCCCTAGGTTTTATCTTCACTTTTTAATGAGAAAATCAAAACATCAAAAAATTTTGTGGTAAAAATGCTAAATAAGTATTATCCTATGTTTATTTTTCAAAATAAGCCAAAGGTTATAAAGATACATAAGTAGGCAGACAAAAAATAAAACATAAATTAATACAAAAGACCGAAAATCCAGCTAAAGCAACCCGGGGATATGAACACATCTCCTGCATGGGAATCTGTGGCTTCTCCTTCTACTACCAACCAGATTTCAAAGTATATCGGAGTTTTGTAGATGGTTCATGGAAAATCCCCAATCTTCATTCAGCCGTTGGTTGGATCTATTTTCCTAACTCAGTTAAGGGAGGGTGTATAGCTGCCTTTGGTGTTTGTCGGGTATTTATGCCCGCATTGCGAAGTTAAGGCCTTGTTTTGGGTAATGGAGTTCTTCATATCTCTTAATCAGACGGAAGCTGAATGAATTGTACATATGTCTTGAAGATTTTTTCGCAACCAGATGAATTGTTCAAACCCTATCAGAAGTTTAAAGTATATATTTTTATCTTTCTCTTTTTATGTAATTATGAGATCCTTGCACTATAAAGATAATACTCCCGCCCGTAGTATTAAAGAGTTGACCAATAGTTCAACTTTGTAAAAAATATTTCAGTTTCATGAGTTTATAATAAGTATTTAAGTTGACAAAAAAAATAATAACAACAAACTGCAAAAAATCAATAGACTAATGATACAAAGATTTTGTATAGTGTCATTTATTTTATTTGTTTGCATCAGTTTTAATTGATACAACATCTACTTATATCACTTATAAAGTGATTCTGAAAGTGGTGACTCAAATAATTAGTGTCAATTTAAGCAATTGATGCAACTATTTTTATCATACTATACGTGATGTCCCGTGCGGTTGTAAAAGATGGAATAATAATGTCATTTGTTATAAATGATGTTAAATCACATATAACATATCATTTGTTAACGAGTAAATCTATATAGTGTCATTTATTTAAATAATATAATATTACTGATGCTATACACATATTTTTTGTAGTGAAATAGAAGTAATGGATCTGATTGGTGATACTGTTTGAAACGACCATTTGGAAGAAAATGAGATGTTCATTTGAAAAAGCTTGTTTGAATATAGTGGTTGGCAAAAAAGGTTTTCAGACAAAAGTTTTTAAAGATTAATATTGATTGGTAATATTGTAACGGTTGAAATAGTATAATAAATAAAAAGTAGTGTATAAAATTTGATTAAAAATATTATTCTACAAATTGTGCAACAGCATATAGTTAACACTTTTGATATAAATATATATATATATATATATGTATTACTATTTTAAAAATAATATTTGCATACTAATGTATGACTACTTTTCTAAATATAAACGAATGATTCTTTTTATACAATCATAATGCAAATTATATATTGTTTTTGAAACCATAGTTATACGTACAATATAAAAATAAACAATAATACAAATGATGATCCCGTAAATAGTTCTGTTTGAAAACAACTTTTTAAACAACGATAAATAAATCCAAACGAATGTTCATTGCAAAAGGAGTACTAATTGATAGCAAAATAAGCAAGCCGTTTGCAAACGAATTTTTATATGTAACCAATTAAACCTCATACATAAGTCTAGATGACATTTTGAAACAGTCATTTCAAACGAAATACTAACTGGTAACAAAATAAACATAGCGTTTACAAATGATCTTTTAATTGTATGCAATCGATCCGGTATTTGTCAAAAAGAAACATAATTTTAGGTGAATAGTGGAATGATAAGATATTTGAAATGTTATAGTTATTTACTAGGTTCCGTAAAAATAATTACAAATTACAAAGCTTGGTAATTTTATTTATTTTTTTGTCAATTAGATTGATAAAATATGTTTCATATCCTAAATTTCACACTCTATAACTTTTTTAACTACTTTAGTAGATAGAAATCAAATATATGAAATCAAAATCATTAGTTGGATCACTATAAAAAATATCAGCAAAATCACTTGGTTTTTTAATTTTATTTTCATCATTTAAAAACAAAATGGTGTACTGTTTGTCAAAATATAAAAAAGATGCCACTATATAACTAACATTTGCTAAATTATTTAACAAAATTCAGCACAAAATTTGTGAGATATCTTTAACAATAACATTATTGTGAATTGCTCCTTAAATTCGAACAAATCCCAGTTAAAGAAACAAAAGAAAAGTAAGTAGTTAATTTGGCTGGATATGCATGTTTGTTTGGACCCATAGGTTTTGTCCCTCGACAGCTATATAGATTTCATTATTGCACTTTGATGATAATTTTGTAAAAGTCTAAATATAAACATGATTAATGTTTATATCGTACTTGCACGTGTAAGTATACAGCAGGACCATTTTTTACTATAAAAATGTAATGCTAGTAAATAAAATAAAATAAAATACAATAAAAAATTTATACGAACGTAAAAAAGTAGTAAAAGCATTTATGGTTTGGAGTTTTTCCCATTTTCACTACAAAGCCGCATATGTACTCCTGTCGTACTGCATACTCTGTTCGTTACATATAATTTTACAATATCTGAATTTACTTCTCTGTTTTTTCATAATTAGATGACCCAATAAATTCTACTTTTTTATTTTAGTATTCCAAACACTACCAACTGGTCCCATTATTGATTTTACAAATTTATCTCCAAAGATGGAGGGATTAAAGGAAAAGTTTAGCCTCTGGTCTCTATGAACTATGATGATGATAACATTTTTTCTACAATTTAAATTTTTTTAAATAAATTATATTAAAAATTTTAACTAAATTTTTCTATGCATTAAAAAAATTAACTTAAAAATAAAATTCTATTCAAACATCATTTTTTTTATATTTCTTTTATCTCCCAGATAATTGTTTTAGCAATATACATCACATTTTGAGGAAAATAAAAAAGTAAATTTTTTGAATAGAAGGATATTGTGTTTTATATGCATGATTATATCCCTATGTTGTAAAAGAAATTGATTTTTAATTCAATTACAATATTAAGATATCACCTTTTGTAAAAATTAGATTATATGCATGCCAAGACATTTCTAGTAATTGCATATGTTGGAGAGTGATGATATTATACTATGTTGTTATAATTTTTTAGAAAAAATGTTATGAAGGTAAGTTTGTAATATTTTGGTTGACAAAATTTTCTTTTAAATAAAGAAAGCATTATCGACATAAAATAGAACTTCGATATCAAATACTATTTGAAATACCAAGATAGACAATAAACAAAAGAAATAACTCAAAATGATAAAAGTTTAAATCAAACTCTAAACCTGATCAACTTTTTAAGGTTACATATATTAGATATAAAATTTCTGAAACTAAATTTAGGTTTCTGGTACGGAAATTTTGAATATGATTTATTATTTATCGTAATTTAAAGCTGATGTGAATTATTTTGCATATTATTTATAACTTTTTTTTGATAGAATTATTATTTATAACTTTTAGTAGAACATGAATTCAAGGATCTATGTTTATAGAGTTACGTTGAGTATTGATTATGAGATTTGAAATATTGGAAACATTTACTAACTTCTAACCACTGTCCTCTGAGTCGTGTGGGGTATTGCACTCGACCCACACGTTGACTAATAATATCCACTGCATGGCGTTATATCTTAGCCAACATCTTGGTAAGATTTGTTTTCTTTCCTTATTTCATATTGTTAGACAAATTTCAAACATTTCTAACTAACCAATTTGTCTTTTGGTTGAAATTTTTGGGGATTTGATGAAAAGAAAAACTGGAAATTTTTTTTCTAATTATGTCAAAATTTTCTAGGTACCGAGAAAATGCAAGTCATTCTTTTGGGAAAGACACTATCTTTAAGATTTATGTGCACAATCTCTTACACAATAGATCTCGTTGATCTCTAACGGCAAAAAAGACTCCATAGTCCATAGAATCGCTTCAAATTCGGTATACAATGGGGATAAGCATCGATAAACTCCTTTAGCGCTCATTCTCACACCTCTCGGTTGGTCTGAAAAGCAGTACCATCCCACTCCTGAAAAATATCCAGAGTCCTTTCAAGCTTGTTTGGCTGAACCTCAGAAAAAAAATAAGATTTCTCTTTTTTCTGTACTTGATACCATTCTCTAGCCTCATTTTTAACAAGCCAAAAAATGTCTTTTAGGATCTTCATCTAAATTACCAAAACTTTGTTATTTATTGCTTTCTAGATATTCCAAAGAATCCATAGATAAATTTTAAATCGTTGATGTTTGGTATTCTCGAGAATAAATAATCTAAATTCATAAAAATAGCTAGTTTCGGGAATACTCCTATTCCCGAAAGAATGTTAGATAGGGCACTTGTTAGTAAAGCTGGGGACATTCAAAAAGAGTGTGGTTATTATATACTCATCTTGGTAAGATTTTATACTCCTTTATTTGTAAATATTTTCTTATATCAAAATTAAATTTGCGGAGATGCTTATATCTTAATTTTATACGATATTACATTCTAGTGAGTTAATTGATGTTAATTTTATACTTTTGTCAAATGAATTAATTAATGTCCCATCGACTTGAAATACCATGAAAGAGTTATTGCTCGATAAAATATTTTTAGGTGATTTGCTCAATAACTATTTTTTGAATAAAAATAAAGAATATAACTATACAAAAATTTAAAACTAAAAACTAACCATATTCAATATTTTACATATATAGTAGTAATCAATTTTCTAAATATAAAACATCTATATAGTATAGAATGTTTATATAGTATAGTATATAATGTCTATATAGACACCAAATACCCAACTATTTGTTAAAGAAATTCAAATAAAAAAAATGATAATCCGGACAAATCACTTAAATCCAGGATACTCGTACCTTGTTTACCCTTATAAAAGTTGTTCGAACTATCTCAATGCCTTTTAAAAGTATAATTTGACATAAGAAGTATCAACACGTTGCAAGAAATAATCTCAAAGTATGAAATTGCTTCAATTCAAGCAATAAACAAAGCTAAATCTACAGTGACTTTTAACAAGAAAAAGTATCAACAACAGAAGGAGAAAATTCAGGAGAAAATATAGATCAATCAGATAAAGAGGATTTAAAAAATATTTGGGATTACCTAAACAATTTTGGAGGAGAAAAAAGGATATGTTCACATTCTACAAGAAAACACGCAATTTGCGACATCATTTTGTGATGGCAAAACGATATCGCAATATTGCAACGTACTTGCAACACAATTGCGATGTATGCTGACAACTCGCAATCGCGTTGCAAGATTGCGACGTATAACTGCCTCGCAATTTTGCGACTTGTTTGCGATGTGTTTGGAACAGATTTGCGATTCTACGTCCTTCATCGCAAATGCGTAGCAAATTAGCGATGTGTTTGCGATGCATTTTTTTCCTAGCAAATATGCAAGGCGATAGCAATGTTTTTGCGATTATTTTTCAGCCATCGCAAAGACATAGCAAATTTTTCCTTTTTCCCTATAAATAGCCCGCAATGTAATTGTGTTTTCACACCAAATTGTAGAGAGAGAAAGAATTCTTAGAGATAGAAAAAAAATTTCAAAACTTTTTTTTTTAATTCAAGAAAATGACGTCTGAACATGAAGTGTTCAAAGTACGGCGATGGATGTATAATCGAAAAGATCCGGAGACGGGAGAAGTGACGAAGAGTTTCGAGATGGATTACGAGGATTCATAAACCAAGCAGCTAATAACCCATTTACACCAAATGACGGTAACATCTTTTGTCCATGTGTTAAGTGTGAGAACACCAAATATTTGAACGTTGATATGGTGAAACGGCATGTATATAATAGAGGATTTATTATGAATTATTATGTGTGGTTTTCACATGGGGAGGGATATAGTCTCGGTGCCGGGAGTAGTAGTATGGGAGCGGGTGTTGATGATCAACCTATTGAAAATGCAAATTGCAATTATGGCGATAATATGTTTGAAAGTTATGAGCATTTGCAAAGTAATAGATATCATGATATGGTTACAGATGCTTATCATGGGTCCACTATAGGTGTTAGTGAAAATACTATTGAAGAACCTAATGCAGAAGCGAAACAGTTCTATGATATGCTTGATGCTGCTAATCAACCTATCTACGAGGGATGTAGAGAAGGTCTATCTAAACTGCCATTAGCATCTAGGTTGATGTCTATTAAAAGTGAAGGAAACATAACCGAGAGGAGTATGAACCAATTAGTGGATGCGTTTAAAGAGTATCTGCCATCAGATAATAATTCAGCTGAGAGTTACTATGAAATGCAGAAGTTAGTTGCGAGTCTTGGATTACCATCCGAAATGATTGATGTATGCATTGACAATTGTATGATTTTCTGGAAAGACGATGATAAGTTGCAGGAATGTCATTTTTGCGGGAAGCCGAGGTATCGAGCAACAAGTGGAAGAAATCGAGTGCCAAACAAACGTATGTGGTATTTTTCAATCACTGATAGATTGAAATGACTATACCAGTCGGAAAGGACATCAACGGCTATGAGATGGCACGCAGAACACACAACAAATGAAAGGGAGGTTACACATCCGTCAGATGCAAAAGCGTGGAAACACTTCCAGACGGTACATTATGACTTTGCCAAAGAGTCTAGAAATGTTTATCTTGGTTTATGCACATATGGATTTAGTTCATTTGGTTTGTCGGGAAGACAATATTCGCTATGGCCTGTCATATTGACGCCATACAATCTTCCACCTGAGATGTGCATGCAAAGTGAATTCTTGTTTATGACCATTCTAGTGCCAGGTCCTAGTCATCCTAGGCGATCTCTTGATGTGTTCATGTAACCTTTGGTTCACGAGCTGAAACATTTATGGTATAGAGGAGTTCGCACATATGATTTCTCGCAACAGCAGAATTTCAAGATGCATGCAGTTATTGTGGATGATAAATGACTTTCCTGCGTACGAAATGTTATCTGGATGGACAACTCATGGAAGGTTATCTTGTCCATATTGTATGGAATGGACTGATGCATTTCAATTAAAGCATGGTAAGAAATCTAGTTGGTTTGATTATCACCGTCGGTTTCTTTCTATGCACCACCCGTACCGGAGAAACAAGAAACTGTTCAAGAAGAACAAGGTTGTGCGCATTCCTCCTCCAACACAAATGTCTGGGGTTGAGCTCTTGCAGCAGATTGATTATTATGGAGCTGAGGAAACATGTAAACGTGGGGGCAATTGGCACACTCCAGCAAACATGCCTGACGGATATACACAATCTCATAACTGGCACAAAAAGAGTATCTTTTGGGAACTCCCATATTAGAAAAATCTCTTACTACGTCACAACCTCGATCCGATGCACATCGTTAAAAACTTTTTCGATAACATTATGAACACGATTTTGAATGTGCAGGGAAAGAGTAAAGACAATTTCAAATCTAGGTTGGACATCGCTGAGATATGTTCGAGATACGAACTACATATTACACGGGATGGAAAACAACCGATTCCCAGCTTTCGTTTGAGCAGAGAAGCGCAACAAGCATTATTTAATTGGATATCTTTAGATGTCAAGTTTCCAGATGGTTATGTCTCCAAATTCTCCCGATGTATCGAGCAAGGAAAAAAAATATCTGGTATGAAGAGTCATGATTGCCACGTATTCATGCAGCGACTACTGCCATTTGCCTTGCTTGAGCTTTTACCCAAGAGTGTCCACGAAACAATTTCAGGTACTCACGGGAAATATTAGCATTCTATTAATCATGTGCATTGTTCTACACAAATATTTATATGTGTATAATCTGTATGGAATTGTAGGAATTGGAGCATTCCTTAGGGATCTGTGTACACGAACACTAACAGAAAATGGCATAGCTCAACTAGATAGTAATATCGCAGTGTTGATATGTAACTTGGAAAAAATATAAAAATATAAATTTTTTTTTTTTGTTTTAAAAATATAACGACGTCGCAAAGATGTCGCAGCACAATTCGTCGCAAATATGTTGCAGAGCCTAAACGTCGCAACTACGCCGCAAAACAGGACTTCGCAAACGAGTCGCAGTAGCGGGACTCGCAAGCGTGTCGCAGTGCCCATCCTCGCAAGTGAGTTGCAAAACCTGCGATGCGGTTGTAATTACCATATTCGTCGCAGGTTTGCGATGTTTTTGTTGTGTCGCAAATCCTGCGATGTGTTTGCGATAATCCTTATTTGCGACACATGTATTGCGACAAATTTGGTGATGTCGCAATGGTGTTGCAAATACCCTATTTGCGACACCATTGCAACTCCTATTGCCATCGCAAAGTGACAGTTTTCTTGTAGTGACAAGCATAGTAGACAGGATACGACAAAAACGATTCAACTAGTATGCTAAGTACTTATCGCAAGCCGGGAAACAGATAATGCTTAAAAGTGTACTCAACTCTATACCTACATATGTCATAACGTGTTTCCTACTGCCAAAATCGAAGTGCAAAAAAATACAATCAGAATTAACAAGATTCTGGTAGATAAGATTATAAAAAAAGGAAATACATGTCTTAGATTGCTTGGAAAAAGCTGATAAAAGAAGAAAAGGATGAGGGACTTAGTTTCAGAGACTTACAAGCTTTTAATATGTCACTAGTAGCTAAGAACAGTTGGAGGATTTTACAGAATCCGGACTCTCTTATAGCCAGGATGCTGACTACAAAATTCTGCCTTAACATGAATTTTTTAGGTGCCACAAAACCATCCTTCTGTTCCCACACGTGGAAAGGGCTAATACTGGGAAAGGAACTCCTGAAATCGAAGCTGGGATGGGTAGTAGGTGACAGTGAGACTATAAAACTATGGGGTGAGAACTGGTTGTCAACTGATGACCAAGCAGCTCCCATAGGACCACCTAACTTCCACGAGAAAGATATATTGGTGGCAGACCTGATTTCATCAAAAACAAGAGAATGGGACACTAACCTCATAAGACAAGCCATTCCCCAGTCTGAAAAAGAAATCAAAGGTATAAAATTGAGTACATGAGGAGCTGAAGATATAAGAGTGTGACTACCTCAAAAAAAAGGATTTTACTCTGCAAGATCAGGATACTTCGCTGCACCTGAACTGAGAGAGGAACCAAAAAATCAATTGAACCAATCTATTGATTGGTTAAAAGAAGTCTGGATGCTAAAGATCCCACAGAAAATCAAATTATTCATTTGGAAAGTACTCCATGGAGCGATTCTTGTAGGAGAAAAGTTAATTGAACGACATGTGGAGGTGGATCCACTCTACAAACGATGTGGTAAGCTAGAATCAATAACACATTTGTTGATTGAATGCGATTTTACCCAACAAATCTGGAATCGGGTGAGTTGCTGAAAAGCACTTATTGATGCAAAAAAAATCTCAACATACTTATTCAATCCCAATACATCTCTCAATCTATTGAAATCTCATTTTACCCTTAATGAAATGTGAGTGTAAAATGTGAGTGATGTGGAGGAAAGAGGCCAAAAAGAGAGGAAAAATAGCGTGGGAAGAGAGTGAGGTGGAAGAGAGAGAAGAGAAATGGTTGGTGGAAATTTAATGAGAATAATTTAATTGGACCAATATAATTAAAGCAAGTGTATTAACATTTCATCTTCTTCTCTCCTCTCTTCTTCTTCCAACAAAAAAACCTCTATTGTGAGGTAATTTTCTATGCGTTTTTAATATTTATGCTTTTTCATTGTTTTGTATGAGTAAAATACAATGTAATTGGGTATTTTAATTAGAGAAATGAAGATATAAAAAAACTTTTGGAAAAATAATTAACTTCATTTATATGCACGTTAGGCTATGAAACTCGTTTTATTTGTCGATTTTGAGTGCTACATTGTTAGTAGTTGATTATTTATGGGTTCCATTGTTGAAATCGCACTGAATCTAAACTATAGAGAAGTCAAAAGCGGGTGTAGAAAAAATTCAAAATCGCAGGTACAACTTGGTACAACAAAGTACAACTATACAACTAAGTACAACTCGGTACAACTATGTGTAACTGTTTTATGAAATAACAGGTTTTTCTTGTATTTTCCTGTAGAAATACCCGATTGACTCACATATCGTTGAAGAGAATCCACTTGAAGAAAATCCGCTAGAAAGTAACCCGCTTGAAGATAACCTGCTTGAAGATAATCCGCTTGAGGGTAATCCGCTTGAAGAGAATCCGCTTAAAGGAGATGATGCGATGGGGAACGATAGGGTCAATGTTGGATGGGAAGATGGTGTTAATGTATCTGTGGGCCAATATTTCGGAACTAATAGAGAAATGTCGGGGAGTGCAAATGGTCAAGATGTTCTTTTCCAGGCGAAAGGTACAACATCTTGACAACTAATATTGTGGAATCTATTAATGGTATTTTTAGAATCCATTGCATGCACGATGTACGGATGCGGTTTTGTTGACAGTGCATGAGCGAAACAGTTACATGCTTTAATACTCTGTCATTGGACTTGATGGGTACACTTATTTGGTTGACTTGATAAGGAAAACATGCAGCTGCAAGTGTTTTGACGTAGACAAATATCCATGTGTCCATGCATTGGCAGCAAATTATAACAACAGGATGGGAGAGATCAATGTACGTGAGTTATGCTCCAAATATTATTGGGTGGAGATGTGGGCATTGGCTTACCACCAGACAATTTATCCAGTTCCAGATAAGAAAGATTGGGTTGTTCCCGCCGAGGTACAAGAAAAAACGACATTACCTCCGGTTTACGGAAAAAAAGGTAGAATTCAACAAACGAGGTTCCCATCAGTTGGAGAACATCGTGGAAGAGGTCAGAGACGTGGGTCTGGTAGTAGAGGACGAGGATCAAGTCAGACAGAGGGAGAAACAAGTCAAAGTGGGGGCGGATCGAGTCAAAGTGGTTGAGGCATGTTCGGTTGGTTTCGTAGTGGCTCTTAACTAATTATTAACGTAATTGTAATGTGTAAGGTTATCTATGTTTGTATAGGATCCATTGGAATATATTTAATTAAAACAAAAATTCAAGTTTTTATTTTTTGGTAACATATCACTAGCATTTTCAAATAAGTCCCTTATACTTTTAATGCTTGTTTAGATGTGAAGATGTTGAATTTTTCACAATTTTGAAAATCTGTTATTTACTAAAACTTTTGTTATACAACTATAGTGCATAGACTCTATTGATGCACTGTCACTGGTACAACTAAAATAAATTACGTTTTAGTATGGTACAACTAATTAAAGCTAAAACCACCAAAGTACAACTATGTTATGTTCTGGGTACAACTATGAATTTTGGTACAACTATCGGGCAAAAATTGCAAGAACGGGACATGTATTCGTCCGAGCCTTTGTGGATGTGGTCGCTTAGTGGAATTTTTCAACTTTTGTACCAGATCCTAGGTAATTTTTGCTATTTGTGTCAGATTTTGTTTTATACTAAGTACTTTTTTGCTATTTGTGTTAGATTTTGTTTTATACTAGGTACTTTTAGGTTTTATTAAATTAAAGTATTAAAAGAAATTAAATAATATATAAAATTAATTTAATAAAATTATTAAATTTTTAAATTAACGTACATTTTGGCTCCAACATCGAGATAACTAAGTACAAATATGTACAACTACGGTGCAACTAGGTTCAATTAACGTTAAAGTTCTAACTAAAATTAAACGTTAAGTATCAACTAAGTTCAATTAAACTACAAGTTCCAAAAAAGAATAAAAATAGTCAAGTTCAAACATCACAAACAAGCAACTTCTACTTCTTATGTTTCATCGGTCTACCTTCCGTGAATGGAGACTTCACGAATCTGGAGGGTACACGTTTCCGAGCTTGCGACTTGGTACGCATACTTCTAATAGGCTTAATCCACTCGATATCTAGCATGGGGATCTCGGGAGCTGGTCCGAGGTTGCGCAAACGGCTGCACATAAAACAAGATTTTATTAGTTGTACTAGCCATTTATCAGTTGTACTAGCCATTCTCAGTTGTACTAGCCATTTCTCAGTTGTACTAGTATTACCTAACCAATGTTACATGTAAATTTTACCAAACTCTACTTCTACAATACATACCGGATTCAAATCCTCATTATTTTCATCTTCACTTGGCCTTGCGTTTGAGAAAGCCCCTTTTAATCGCATCATATCTGCATTAGCAACATAAATGTCAACTCAAAAACAAAATATAAATATCATGTTAATACAAATGTCTTTGCTAACTAAACTTGCGAAGGCAGTTTCGGTCCAATTACGTGTAAATTTCGTGGTCAATGACTTGATCTTATTATTTTATTCCATTAGAGAGCAGTTAGAGTCTTCTACAACAAGGTTCTGTGAACTACATGTCGGAAATAAAATATCACACAGAGCAATATCATATGATTTTTGTAAACAAATCTCAATCAAAAGTTTTGATTTTTTAAACCCCAATCAACGATTCACTATAACAATCACATTATCTAAAATCCATTCATAGTTGAAATACTAGAAGAATTCCAAAAATATATTGAGCAAACAAACCCCTAAATCGCGTAAATCGCACAGCCACATGGATTTTGAAAACCCAAACCAAACTCTTCTCCCAAAATCGCGTAATCGCCGAAATCAAGTTAAAATCAAACACTGGAAGTAAACAACAACCGCAAATTTTCTTAATCACAGCAAGACTTAAAAAATTCACAAACCTCAAACCCTCTCGACGGAGACGAAGCCACAGAACGAAATTCTTTATCACAACATAATTTCGAAACTCGAAATCCTGAAGATGTGGAAGAGAGATGAAGAGAGTTCCGAAGAGAGATTGAAGACAAAATAATTTTTGGTCGTGGAGGGGAGGAGAATCGTGGAAGAAGATGGGTTCAGACTTAGGGATTTAGGGGTCCCAAATTGGGGGATGGGTGGGTCCAATTTTGTGGCTTTTGGTTTAAATCAAGTTTGATTTTGGTTTAAATCAATTTTGGTTTAGTGTTTGGTTTAATCAACAGGTTTTGTTGTAATTATAAAGAAAGTCTTCAGGTTTTTTTGTCTTTTCACCCAGCCAAACAGTGAGGCATGTATTTGAGCAAATTTTCTTGGCCAGTGTTTCTCAGCAATTGATCCTCTGGAATCTAGCACCCTTATTGCACAAACACATCACGCGGGGAAACTCTTCTTTGGGGTATGATCTACAAAGGACGATTTCAACAAATTAGAGTCTCCTATATCCACTTTTGATCTAATACCCATTTCTATTTAATGAAATATGAAAATCCGATTATACCCTTTTTTATTTTTAAAAAAAATTAAATTAAAAAAAAAATTGAAAAACAGCAATCCCGCAATCGGGATTACCCTTTTTTTTTAAAAAAAAAAATTAAATTAAAAAAAAAAATTTTGCTCGATTCTCTCTTCTGCTCCGGCGAGGACGTGGGGGCTTTGGCGACGACGTGCTCCGGCGACTCCGACGTGCTCCAGCGTCCTCTGATATGAAGGTTTGAGATCGATTTGGATTGGATTTGATTTAGGTTTAGGAGGGATTTGATTTATGTTTTGGATTTTAGGTTCAGAATTTGATTTAGGTATATGATTACGAACAAATTGGGGTACGATGCATAGGTTGTATGTAAAAGCGACATGAGGAGACTTAAATCCGTTTGAGAATTGAACCTGTGTGAGTTGTTTTGCTTTCGCATGTGATTTCGCGAATGTATAACTGCGTAACATTATTAGTGGTGTTACTTTACTGATGAAAATTGTATAACTGGGTAAAACTAGTTGTAATTTTACTTATATGGTTGAGTTTTTATATTCTGGCAGAAAAAAACGAGCCATGATGTCATTATATGGTTTCAATGCGAAGGTCATTCCGGAGGATGTCTAATGATAGATCATGCAGTCGAGGATATTACTTTGTCGGTGATGGAAGAGTGTCTATACAAGAGACTTGAGTTAGATGAAAGCAAGGTTAGATTGAATTTGAGTTTTTACCCACCTATGGTTGGACCTTCGGTGCAAATGAGTATCTCTGATGATGTGGATTTGCGGGGTTATCTATCGTATGTTGATGAACGTAACGGTAGATGTCAGTTGTTTGTGGAGGTCACAAATAGACCGGAAGAGGCTGAGCATACGTCGGGACAAATATCGAGAGTGGTCATAAGCTCGGTTGGTAAGAACTACGACGTGTCTAATGAGTGTGAACCAGAAAATCAAGACAATGCTATAACTGTGTATGTAGAACCAGAAAATCAAGGTCATAATTGTGTAGAGGATGTGGTTGAACCACAAGATGATGAGTTTGTTGAGAGTAGAAATGATATAGATAGTAGTCAGTTCATAGAAGAATGGGATGATAGTTTGGGGTTGAGATTGCATCAAGAATTTAAGAATAAGAAGTCATTGCAAGAAGCGGTGGATAGAGGATCATTTGGCAACAGCTTTGGGTTTCATATTAAAAAATCTGATCCAACACGATTGGTGCTACAATGTAATAAAGAAGGCTGCAGTTGGAGTTTAAGAGCTTCAAGGATTAAAGGTACTGAAATGTTTCGTATAAGAGAGTACAGAAAGATGCATACATGTTCTCGGGCTAGTCAAAGTGAGAGCAGCCACACGAAGAGGCAAGGCACAGCACAATTAGTTGCAACAGTTTTGGAAGAGGAATTTCCAGGACAGCTGAACACTCCAAGTCCTAAAGTTGTAATGGACCTTGTTAAGACAAAATTAGGCGTGAGTATATCGTATTCAACAGCGAGGAGAGGGAGGGCACTTGCTATAAGCAATTTGCGTGGTACTCCGGAAGAAAGCTATAAGATGCTGAAGTCGTATCTGTACATGTTAGAGAAGGTGAATTTGGGTACAATAACACATGTAAAAGTAGATTGTGACAGGACATTCAAATACCTTTTCATAGCTTTGGGTGCTAGCATTGAAGGGTTTAAGGTGATGAGAAAAGTCATCGTTGTAGATGCAACATTCATTAAGAACAGATATGGTGGTGTCCTAGTATTTGCCATAGCTCAAGATCCTAATCGTCAAAATTATCCATTAGCCTATGGTGTACTTGATGGAGAGAATGAGGCTAGTTGGACTTGGTTTTTCGAGATGTTGAAGACAGTTATACCTGATACTGAGGATTTGGTATTTATGAGTGATAGGAATACAAGTCTCATCAACGCCGTAGGTAACGTGTATCCAAATGCTTTCCATGGGTACTGCATATGGCATATGGCACAAAATGTGAAAACTAATGCTTCAAATTGCAACAAAAGTGTAGTTGGATGGAAATTCATGCAGTTGAGTAGGCATTATACAGAGGCTGATTTCAACCGTGAGTATTCATTATTTGAGAAGAGATTCCCATCTGCCTTCAAGTATTTAAAGGACACTTGCGGGAAAGAGAAATGGGCAAGATGTTTTTTCCCGAGAGAAAGGTACAACATAGACACAAGCAACAGTGTGGAATCAATGAACAGTGTGTTTAATGAGGCAGGAAATACTCTCTAATCCCCATGCTTGATACAATCTTACGAACATTTTCTAGGTGGTTTTGTGAGCGTCGCTTGGAGACAGCGTCCGGTAAAGGTTCCAACAAATTAGTGCCTTACGTGGAGAATCTAATGCATGAGTCATGGGCTGCTGCAAAGAGGTTACTTATACAACGACTAAACACTTATGAATTTGAAGTTGTTGGTATTGATGGAAAGATGTATTTTGTGAACTTGGAATTAGATACGTTGACTTGCACCTGCAGAGTGTTTGACATCGAAAGGCATCCTTGCTTACACGCATTGGCTGCATACATTCACTACACAAATCCAGAGGCTAGTGCGGGGAACCCGATTCAATTGCATCAGCTGTGTTCTAAATATTTTTCGACGAAGTACTGGGCACTCGCCTATATAAGGACTATATATTTAGTGCCGGATAGGTCTTATTGGGATGTCCCAACTGAAGTTACAGCCGTGGACATCTTACCCCCAAACCGGGTAAGTAAACCGGGTAGAAGGAAAGAAAAAAGGTTTCCATCCGCAGGTGAAAAAAGACGACGTCCGAGGGCGGGACAAAGTTTCCAACATTTGATATTCGGGGATTGAAGTCTTTGAGGCTCAACGAGGCAGTGCTAGGTCTTTAAGTTTTACTTAAGAAGTTGTTTAAGATTTAAGGATTGGCTTGAGACTTTTGTATCTATGTATTAAGAAGTGCTAAGACTTTTGTAATATACTAGTTTAACTCGGTTATACCCAGTTTTACAATAATAGTTTAACTTAGTTATACCCAGTTTTACAATACTAGTTTAACTCAGTTATACCAAGTTTTACAACAATAGTTTAACTCAGTTATACCCAGTTTTACTCAGTTTTACAATACTAGTTTAGATGAGTTATACTCAGTTTTACTCAGTTTTACAATACTAGTTTTACTCAGTGTTACAGAGTTTTACCATACTACAACTTCTAATCAACGTAAAATAAACAAAGTCCCGAGTTATAAACAGTTTTCAAATTCTTTTCGCTTTCGTTTTGGCCCGAGTAATACGAGGGCTTGGATTGTACTCCTCCAACGCTCGTTTCCTCTGCGGCTGGCACGTTCCTCCTACCTCTGCTTCCTCCTCTGGTACCTTCTCTGCTTCCTCCTCTGCTTCCTCCTCTGCTTCCTTCTCTTCCTCCTCTGGTACCTTCTCTGCTTCCTCCTCTGCTTCCTCCTCTGCTTCCTTCTCTTCCTCCTCTGGTTCCTTCTCTGGTTCCTCCTCTGCTTCCTTCTCTGCTTCCTCCTCTGCTTCCTTCGCTAAGTCATCCTGAGCCACACCACCCTACAATTGGACAAATATTGGCCAGTTATACACTCAGTAATAGGAGTATTACACAGTTGAACACAACTCATACCTCCTCTAACGAAGCTACTCTTGCTTTCAACACATCAATCTCCTCTCTCATCGACATCACAAGATCAACCAATTCCTCATAACTCGGGTTTTCTGGCCGGTTTTGTGTCGGCTGTGGGATTGATGCATCCCCATGAGTCGGCTGTGGGATTGATGCATCCCCTATGCCTCTCGCCTGTGTGTCTTCCTCAAACCATTTCTTGAGGACTATTGTCTTCCCCACTCCATAGATTTGCATCCAGTTGTCCACTACACGATCATTCCTAAATCCATACTCTTCTTCCGTGATGGTGGCCAGCATCTCCTCCTCTTCATCAGAACATATAGGAAGGATACTATCGATGTCCTGCAAAAGTAATAAACTCTCATTAATAGAATAACTGACGTAACGCTTAATAAATTTAAGTGGTACAACTCGTAAAACTAACCATGGTTCGACCGAGGTAACTGTTGATTTGTGGAAAAGAAAATCCTGATGTACCAATTTTTTTGAACCTAGTCTTGCACATCCTAGGACAGTCTGACTTTGCGGGAAGATGTTCCTCTCGGCAGTTGCTACTTAACTGTGAAATCGCCTCAAACGCCAATAACTACACGGAACAATACACACACAGTTGTACAAAGTTATTCACAATATTTCGAAGATATACGTAGTTTCACGAAGTTATATATTTTTATCTAACCTCCATAGGAATAACGAACCCGGGAATAGACCATCCGTCTCCAATAACTCCCCCTTTCCTTTCAAAATGCTCCAAAGTGTGTTTGATCTCACCTAGCATGTGCTCAAAAGTCCATCTCCCCCAAGGAAACTTATAGCAAAATGTCAGATCATCCACAGCTCTCAATAGGAATGGTTTTACATGCGTTGCATCTTTTCCTGTCTTTGTCGGAGCGTCAAGAACACTGCATATAAAATACAATGTTAACATCTTCAACCGTGCAGTAGTACGGTCCGGTACCATCTTCTCCAGTGCTGTTTTGACGTCTTTAAGTCTAATAACCTTCAGACCCTTAAAGTTTTGCTTCCAAAACCTGTCGCTCCCTGCACTTGTTTCGTAATCGGGGTTGTCATAGTATTTACAGTTTAGTCCCGATATCAATGCGTGCTCCCTAAGACTGTACCGGATTGGGATACCATTCACGATAAACCACACTTCTTTTCTTGTTTCGGTACGTGCCGTTCGGAGAAGGAGCATCCACATGCCCATTGACATGTGAGTTCTACCCATCGGCATATGGAAGATGTGCTTCCACTGAGGATGATTGTGAAACCACCTTGACTCAGAAGGTGTGAGCGGATGTCTCAAACTATCAAAGAAATCAAGGGTCTGCCGGATATAGCACCGCGTAGATATCTTCATCTTTTTCGTGTACTCCGACGGATTGAACCACATCCCGTCAGGAAGTTCTGCTGAGAACCACATCCCGTCATCACCCGCATCCTCTTCTACATTCTGCAGCACAAAAAAAAATTCCCAACTCAACTAAACAACTCAGTTATACTCAGTTGTACTAGTTCCACGCAGTTGTACTAGTTCGACGCAGTTATACAACTTCGATGCAATTATACTAGTTATACGAGTAACCGTTAAAGCAGTCATTACCACAAATCAGTTATACCAATCGTTACTCTGTAATACTACCTAGTTATACACAATTGTGCAAAAATACATACCTCGCCTCGTTCTTCATCCCCTCCTTCTTCTTCCCCAATTCCGGCAGTTGCATCTTCACCACCAACCTCGCCTTCTTCTTCTTCTTCTTCTTCTTCTTCGCCGTCCCCTTCTTCTTCTTCTCCGCTTCGCTCATCGTTCTCTTCTTCTTCTTCTTCTTCTTCTTCTTCTTCTTCTTCTTCTTCTTCTTCCCCTTCTTCTTCTCCGCCTCGTTCGTCGGTTTCCGTTTCTTCCTCGTCTTGTTCTTCTTCCCCTTTCTCTTCGACGGTTTCCGTTTCCTCTTCCCCTCCTTCTTCTTCCGCTTTCTCGACATCACGCTTTCGATTCACGTCATCCTCTTCACCAACCTTACGGTTATCTCTCCTCTTAGTCCACCGAGTTTTAGCCATGGTTGTATGCCAAATTGGGGTCCGAATCTTGTAAGAGAGGGGAACAGAGCGAGTAATTGACAAAGAAATCGAAATGAGAAGAGGATGAGGGTAGTTTTTCACGGTTTTACAAGGGAGATGGTGAGTTTCACGAAAGCAGAGAAGAGGGAAGTTTACGGAGAGAGGGAGAAGTGGGGGGAGACTTAGTTTAAGTCTCATTTTGTTTGGATCTGAAAGACATCCTTGTGGGCTTGGATCCGAAAGAGCCCAACTGAAAATTTGGGTGGGTTTAACCCAGAATCAGTAAGGTTATTTTGGTCTTTTGACACATTTAACAATATTTTATAATATTGTTAAAAGGTGGTGGAGTTTTGAGATCATTTTTAGTGAGATAGTCCTTTTGAGACAATATCCCCTCTTCTTTCAACCAAATGTGGAGGAACTTTGGACTATCTATATCGCTGCCACCAACAGGTATATCTTCAACCCAACAGGTTAGTGTGGCACATATAGAAGGCTGGGAACAATTTTCTCGTCAAGAATCGAGATCAATCGGCTTCGGAAATCCTAGTGCATGGAATTACGACAGCGAAAGATCGGAACCAAGCCCAAGGGGAATTAACAAGTCAGGTGAAGAAGAGATATATCGAAAGGAGTAGATCCAGACCTGAAACCGTTATCTGCTTCACAGATGCAACCTTTCATCGCGAATTTTCTTCAGCTGGAGCAACTTGGATTTTTAACCACAGGAATCGACTTCTAGATCCATTCACGGAAGTGTTCAAAAGCATCAATTCTCCACACATAGCGGAGGCTCTTGCAGTCCGATCTGCTCTCAGGTGTGCTCACACGAAGGGTATAAATCACTTGGAAGTAAGATCAGATTCTCTCAACCATCAAAAAAGGCTAGAATTACTCGAAGATCTGAGTCCTACGGGATGTATCCAATCTTCTTCCCTCATTTCGATTCAATCGAGTTTATGTTATCGATAGAGAATCAAACTCTGAAACAGATGCGCTTGCTAAAATCACTCTGCATTTATGTGATCAAACTCGTGTTGTTGGGGATTTCGTTTAATGAAATTGAAAAGGAATTGACAATAAAAAAAAAAATTGCCTAACATTTTCTTAAACATAGGTTTTAAGCTATAAATATGATGATCAAACATGGTAAGCGAATGCAACAATTAATGTGAAGAAAAAAAAATGGTATGAATACGGTAAAAAATGTCAAAAGAGTCGAAAAAAGGAAGAAGCAATAATAAGAAAGAGGAGCTTACAGAGAAGAGACTGATGTGATGGGTTTGGTTGGGTTGGTGGTGGACTGTACAGACATTGCTTCCACTTTCCTTTATAATTTTAACTCTCACATTTTTGTTTTTTTGAATAACTTTGTTTGTCCATTCGTCTAGGAAAATCAATGATATTGTTCTTACTAAAAAAGCTTTAGTTCAAATATTATTATTTTCTGTATAATGACTGGCGGTACAAAGTGAACGAGAAGAGACAAGTGTTGTTAGAACAAAACATATTCATTATAATGTTTACAGAACTAAAGTTGAATGGTGGTAGAAGTGTGACGATAGACCCCGGCCCGTGACATAAGCCATCTAAACCAAGGATTAGGGTCCAAAAATTATAGGGCCCAAAATTTTTAGTTACATCTTTTTTTTTTTATGGAACTAAAAGTCTTACAAGAATGCATAGTTGCTTTCAGTCGGGTGGTTAGGATGACTCAACTAATGACTCATGGCATTAGGGTTAGATTCCTCCCCACTACACTAGTAGATTAAAAAAAGATTTTAGGGTGTGGACTTTAGGTTATGGATCGGGTCTTTCGTGATCCAATTGCTGACAAAAAAAAGACTTACAAGAACAAGAAGTATTGACAAAATGAAGTGAGGAAATCTATTGAAGTGCAGAATTTTTTGAAAATAATGGAGAGTTGTTATCCAAACACATGAATTTCTTATTGGATATTGTTGACTATTCCAGTCTCAGTTGCTTCTACTGAAAGAATTTTTTTCAAGTTAAAGTTGATCAAAAATTATTTGCGATCCACGATGTCACAAAGAATACTGAATGGATTAGCCATATTGTTCATTGAAAAATACGTGCTTGAGAAGATATATTATGTGATTTTGATGGATGATTTTGTAGGAAAAAATAAAAAAAGATCATATTTAGTCACAAGTAGTTTAATCAAAGTTGTGTGTTAACTCGTAATTGAGATTGTTTCTCTTTGTATTTTTTTACATTTTTTGTTTAGTTTAAACGTTTCTTGTACTTTTAAATTGATATTTTTTTTGTTCAAAATTGAAATTTTTTTTTTAATTAGGGTCCTCAACAATATCAGACCGGCACTGAGTGAAGATTGATTATCGGGAATATAGAATTATACAGTATAATATCTACAAATTCATACTAGATAAATTAATATATAGGGCATGTTCTTTATACGATCGCTGCAACACGGTTCAACGATCAGAATTAGTCATTAAAATAAACAAAAAGAGAGAAAAAAAGGAAAAGGTGTTGCTGCGATCCACCTTTGTAGACACTGCGATCAATATTTGTAGATGCTGCGATTACTTTTGCTATAATGACGTTTACTGTTTCTACATAATTATATGTTAGATTATGTTTAGTTGCTTGTGTTATACATATCGCTCAACGACTATATATAGGCATGGGTTTTCGGTCAAAACCGAATAAACCGAAGTAGACCGAACCGAGAAACAATTGAACCGAGACCGAAATAATATAGCGAATAAACCGGTCGGCTAAAATCGAAATTAATTTCGGTTTATTCGGTTTGGATTTCGGTTTAATGTTCAGTTTAATTAAACAGAACATTAAACCTACTTTCATTTACGCAAACCGAATCATTTCTTCAGTTTCCTTCTCTCTCTTCGAATCCGAACTCTCTCTTTCTCTCTTGTGCTATTTTATCGCGATTCCTTCTTCCCTTCTTCGATCTTCTTTTGCTCTTTGTTCTTCCTCTTCCGTCGTGAATTCTGCGTTCCTTCGACTAGAAATCTTCTCTCAGTTCGTTCAGGTACGAATCATCCAATCGTTCTCGCATTTTTTGTATTTTTTTCCGATTAGGGTTTTATAAAATTTTGGTGATTTCGATTTTTTTCTAATCTCCTCTTCTTTTGTAATCTTGTTATATTTGTTTTCAATAGATTTTAGATTCTAATCGGACTTAATTTGTCCATTCGATTTCTAGGTTTTTTTGGTCCGATTAGGGTTTCCAAAAATTTGGGGGTATTCGATTTTTTTTCGTTTCTAATCTTATTCTTTCGTATTCTTGTTATATTTGTTTTCAATTGATTCAAATTGGACTTAATTTATCCGTTCGATTTCTAGGTTTTTTTTTTCCGATTAGGGTTTTCAAAAATTGGGGGTTTTCGATTTTTATGTTTGTAAATCACTTGTTTATAGTTATTCTACATATAATTATGTTCAATTGCATCGATTCGAACTTACTTTGTTCCGATTAGGGTTTTCGGATTATGAGTTGGGTTTTCGAATTATGTGTTTGTTGTGTGTGTTATTAATGGGTCAATTCTTGTTTGTTATGTTTTTGGGATATATAATTGTTCTGTGATTACTAACTGACCATTTGTTGTTTGAGTGTATGACCACAGATAGATTCAAATACCATTGAAGTCGATGGGCCACCAAGTCCAGAGCTTCAAATACCACAGCAATCTGTCGGCTCGAAGAGAGCAGAAAGCCAAAGGTCAGAAACCTCTATCTTACCACCAAAACCAAAGAAAAAATTTGCAAAACGGGCAACAGTATGGTAGCACTTTATAGTATAAGAAGATAATGTATTTGCAAATACTGTGGAGTAGAAATAAGTTGTGATAGTAAGACTGTAGGGACTAGTCCTATGAAGGGTCATATAGGTAGATATAAGATGTATAAGGATTTCGAAGATAGAGAGAAACAAAAGATTATATGTAGTGATTGTGCTGGTAATATGAAAGTAGTTAAGTTTGATCCGGTTAGTTTTAGGAAATCTGTTAATGAGATGGTTATTGTGAATGAGTTACCGTTTTCTTTTGTTGAATCAGAAGGCTGGAAACACTTATGTTTGAATGTCTTGTCTATTTACAGTCCTTTCTCTAGAAGGACTTGTGCAAAAGACATTCATACAATGTATTTGCAAGAAAAACAAGCCTTAGTTGAATTGTTTAGGATAGAAAAACAGAGGATTAGCCTTACAACTGACATTTGGGTAGCTCCAACAACTAGTTACAACTACATGGTTGTAACTAGTCATTGGATATATAAGAATTGGAACAAGTAGAAGCGGATTTTGAGCTTTAAGGTCATCACAGACCATAGAGGTGAAACAATTGCGGAGCAGCTTGCAGAGGTTGTTGGTGAATGGGGCATCGAGAAGATCTTTACTGTGACTGTGGACAATGCAAGGGCTAATGACAAAGGTTTGAGGCATTTTAGGGAACATATGAAGCTGTTAGGGGCAGACACTTTAGTTTTAGATGGAGAGTACATGCATATTAGATGTTGTGCACATATTCTCAATCTAATTGTAGGAGATGGGTTAAAACAAAGTTCACCTAGTATAGCTGCGATTAGGAATGGGATCAAATATGTTAGGTCATCATTTTCTAGGCTTAAGTCATTCCAGCTGAGATGTGAGACATGAAAAGTGTCAAGAGGCAGCTTGCCATTGGATGTGATTACAAGATGGAACTCAACATATCTAATGTTGAGTTCAGCCCTTAATGTGGGATCTGCTTTTGATATGATGTTGACAGAGGATAAGCTGTACTGTGTCCACTTCTTGGAAGAAGATGAGAAGACTAAGAAGAAATGAGTAGGTCCACCCACAGCTGCGGATTGGGAAGAAGTCCAACGATTGGTCAAGTTCTTGAAGATCTTTTACAACAGCACTCTTACTTTCTCGGCTTCAAATACTGTGACCTTTACTCTATGTTACAATGAAATTGTAAACATTGAGAGGAATTTGATGGCCAAGTGTACCAACAGTAATGAGGCAGTTAGGAATCAAGCATTCACAATGAGGGATAAATTTGAGAAGTATTGGGATGGACTTATGAATATGAATCCACTAGTTATTCTAGGAAGTGTTTTCGATCCTAGGAATAAGATGCAATTTGCTTCTCTGTGTTTTGATCAGTTGTATGGTAAGGATACCATAGAGTCTAGGCAGCTATACAACTTGGTTCTAGGTGTGGCAAAGAGGCTGTATGAAGAATATAGTTCCAAGCTGAGCAAACCATCACCTACTATTGTATATGGAGCAGGAGATTCAGATCATGTTGCAGCAGTTGTTGCTGAGTTGTCTGATGATGACGATGACTATGAGAGGATGAATGCAATTTACAGTAAAATGGTAACTTAAGAATATTTGAGGATGGCTGCAGCGAGTTAGACATTTATTTAACTGAGAAGACAGAATTAAGAGTGGTAAATAGCCTAGGATTCCCATATGATGTGCTTGAGTGGTGGAAAAGTAATGCATCCAAGTTTCCTGTGTTGTCCGAGCTTGCTAGAGACGTTTTAGCAATTCAAATGTCCTCTGTTGCTTCTGAGTCATGTTTTAGTACAAGTGGACATGTTTTGGATCCCTATAGGAGTAGTTTAACTCTATACATGGTAGAGGTCTTGCTCTGCTTGCAGCAGTGGTTAAGATGTGGGTATAAAGATGCAGAGAAAGTTGCAAACCTATCTCAAATGCTTGAAGAAGCTGAATTTTTTGAAACTCTTGGTTTGTGTTTTGTTTCAAATTTTACTTGTTTATATATTCTTTGTTTGCCAAGCTATGTCTCATTGTCTTCACTTGTTTTGATGTGTGCAGATGCAAGGAATCAAATGGCCTCCACTCAGACTTCTCAATCGACTCATTCAGCTCAATAGGAGTAGGATTATCAGCAAGTTTCATCTCTGTTTCATCTCTGTCTCATTCTTTATCTGTTTATTTTCTTCTCTGTTCGGTTTTTTTCGGTTGAAATCAGGTTTTTCGGTTTGAACCAGTTGTATACTTTCGGTTTATCCGGTTTATGTACCTATATTATCAGATTCTTTAAAATTTTGGTTCTATTCGGGTTAAGAAACCGAAATTTTTTGTAATTTCGGTTTGATTCGGTCTTTAAATTTTTCAAGAAAACCGAACCGATTAAACCAACTTCCGAACCGAATTGAACCAAAATTAATTTCGGTTTAATTCGATCATTTTATTAAAATCCGAATAACCCAAAAACCCGAATAAACTGAACCGATTAACCCAATTAAACCGAACGCCCACGACGAACTATTTAAAGAACACGTCCACAATTTTGGTCTCAAATTTAAATTTCGATAAAATTCATATAACAATATAGATTACTAATTCTACTAATTAATAAAGTTTTTTCGATTTAAAGTTCTTAATTATAGATGTTTGACTATGTTATCACTAAAAACAATTTGAGCTATTGAATAAAAATATTAGTAATAATTTGTGATATTTTACATACAATTTTGTTACAAATTTTAGTTATTACGATTCATCGTGATTCTGTTGCGTAACACTTTATGATAAAATTATTACTAGATTCATTTGTCACAAATATATTGTGCCTTTTTCTTACCAATATGCATTTGTGACACTTATATTATAACCATTTACAAATCATCACAATTTCGTAATAATATCTTTATATTGTGACAAAATATGTATTATATATTGTGATGAAATATTACGTACCAATACAATTTTTTTTTGTAATATATTCACTTAAATTAATTAAAACATATATTTATCAAAAAAATTACTCTTTTTACACGGAATTCGTATTTATAAGTATTTCAATGACATCCACAAATTAAAATTATTATCCAATCACTTCAAATATTATGAAGCAAAACCCTAAAAAACCTTATCCTTTTTGAGTTCGAGATGCTTTCTCTGCCATTAAATCCTAGAAGTCATCATTGTTGCTGCCAATGATTTCCTTAGCACCGTTCTAAGCTCCTCCGTGCTTCGTTCTTTTGGTTTTTAGAGTTTTTTTGCAAAGTTGAATTCAAATCTATGTTGAGGTTTGATTGGTTTCTTCTTTTATCTCGGTGGTGGTTTACCTTACAATGAAAAATTTATATTGATACGTAATATTTCGTGACAATAACACATATTTCGTCACAATATAAAGATATTATTACGAATTTATGACAATTTTGAAATGTTTACAATACAAGTGTTACAAATATATATAGATAACAAAAAGGTCACAATATACTTGTGATGAATGAATCTAGTAACAATTTTGTCGCAAATCGTTACAGAACAGAGACAATGATTGGTAACAAAAAAAAATTCGTAACAAAATTGTATATAAAATATCACAAATTATTATTAATATTCATAATCACAATACAATTGGCATAATAGCTCAAAATTTTTATAGTGATTGTGAGTTCTGTTTTTTGTTGGATGTCAAGTCTAGATTCTTATATATGATTTTTGTATGAGGTTTCACTAACCAATTGTAATGGTTTCACTCAACTCAGCTCATTTACAAAATGAGTTGTAATGCTTAGATCGTTTTGATCCTGAGTTAAATGGTCAGCCTTGTAAACTAATACCAAATAAATATATTAAATTAATGATAATAGTATTGTAAAATTTGGGAAAATTAAAAAAAAATCCTAATATAACATAATTCCAAATATAAAGATTGAAAACATATTCAACTTAAACTATTTTAAAAGTAAAATAAATAAAAATTAATGTGATGATTCATGAAAATATATGTTTCCAAAAAGATTGAACATACACTACAAAAAACATGTGTATAGCATCAATAATATGATATTATTTAAATAAGTGACACTATATACAATCAAAGATATATTATATGTCATTTAACATCATTTATAACAAATGATTATTATTACATCTTTTATAACCGTACGAGACACGTATAGTATGATGAAAGTAGTTGCATCAATTGTTTATATTGACACTAACTATTTGAGTCACCACTTTCAAAATCATTTTTATAAGTGATGTAAATAATGGTTGTATCATAAATGATAATATAGCTCTAATTTTGGATTAATTAATGCTCATTAAAACTTACTCACTCACCTAATTTTTGAGTTCAATTTAATTCATATCATTTAACTCATTTGTTAAATGAATCTAAAAAAACATAAACTATAGTTTACGCTCCTATAAAATCGAACTGATTTGATTCAGCTCATAAGCTAATAATCATTTTGAAAATATATTAACAGATGTATGCGTGATGTATAAGTTAAGATGATATTTAAATTGAGAACGTAATTCTGAAATTTAGTATCTTAATAAATTTTGTTAAAGCACTTAATGATATGGTTAATTTGGTCGGTTCAATAAAACATATAAATTAAACTAAAAATATCGGTTTTACGTGATATTGCAATATCAATTAAGACATACTTATCAATATTGTCAAATTTTTTTAGAAAGGATAAATTAACGTCATTTTAGATAAATCTTTGAAGGTTATATTTTAAGGATAATTGGCACAATAACTACTTTTAAGATTATAATTAAGAATATGCCTCAAAATTCTAAAGTCAATATTATTTAACATATTTTCTATAATAATGTTAAACTACCTTTTTAATTTAATTTTTTTTTGGTTTTCAATATCTTCTATCATCTTTCATTTTATTTATATTATATTTTTAATAAAAAATAATTTAAATTTAAAATTTCTTTTAAAAAACATAGATTTTTTTCTCTTGAGATTTAAATTTTTCAAAATGACCAATAATTATTATAAAAGCCAGATATGTTATATAAAATACATTATTCGATTCTACATATTCTATTTTATATAGAATGTCTAATATTTTTTATCAACATCAATTACACATAATTTTTTTTAGTCATCCCCTCTTCTACCTCTTGCTATTTTTCATCCTTCGTATAGTTGTACTATATAAAATAAAATATACAACTTTTACCAAACTAAAATTGCACCAATTCCAAATTGTGATATGATTTTGTGTATACTTATGGGTTTTCTATGCGGTAAATACAAACTATACATTTTTTATTATTGTGTCTTGTGTCTCATTATGAGTGTTCTATAATTATAAATGTCTAACACACTTATATTGAACAGTCATTATAGTAATCATGTATGATATGTCAATTATGTGATAATGTTATATGTTAGTGCCAGATTTTGATATAGTAATTTTGTTTTGTGTATACACATTATTTCTGTAAGATATGGAAGACGAGTTGCTTCCTAAGCGTTTGTTTGAGACTGGATTTGAACTATAAAATACTTTATATTTTTAAAATAAAACTTATAATATCTAACACTAGTTTACTCAATTTTATATTTTCTTGACAAACTTGGTTAGAATTGCAACTATGGTTACCATGCAGCATGTGTTGGGAAACATTAAGGAATGTCAACATGTAGCGAATAATGACCTGGCAGTTGCTGCGAAAAGCTATGCCATCGAGACTTTCACTTTATTCAATCTAGAAGCAATTCCGAAATAAAAAAATTTATAGTTTAACTATATAAGCAATGTAACATGTAGATCGCATATAGTTTATCTATATGTATAGTAAGTCTACGTGATGTAATTAATCAAGATCTATTAGTCAAATTTAAATATCTATGAATAAAATTGTGGAAAGAACTCGCAACTTGTGACGTCTATTAATACAGTGTAGTATAGATTACTATATAGCTTGACAAAAAAGGGGGGAGGGGTTCATTTAACTATATCAAAAAGAAGATTACATGGGAATTATATTGTTCATATAGTACGTCCATTCATTACATATATATCAACAAGCTATTTAATTCAAAAAAAATATGGAGGTATATTACACATCTTATAAATATACTTTGAATTTTACGGATATGAATCAGCTTCTTAGGGCGTACGAAACATACCAAAATATACCTATATTCCAGAAATCTATTATACTTACATGCCCATCGCTTTTCTCCTCCCTAACGTGGCTTAGTTATCATACCTATATGGGGTTCTTGCAAGATGCCTTGTTATAGCCTAAACCATAACAACCAGTGCATCTTATACTACACTTAGACCCCCTTCTTCTGAGATATTTTTGCGACATACATGTCAGCATACAACAAAATGTTGATAGTATTACTATATACTCAAAATAGAATAGAACATGTTTCTTGAATTCTCCTTGAGATGAAATTCCCAACTTCTTTGGCTTCCCGAGTGGCCTCCTCACAGCTAGGGAAAGGATTCCAATATCTTATTCTCTCTTATTAAGAAAACCGAGTTCCCCTCCAACAGATGGAATTTGGTATAACCAAACATTTTTGAATTTGAAATTAATAAACTTGTAGTTATGTTAGAGATTAGAAGTATGTACTTATATCTGAAAAAAATATAATCATAGCATAGCTTTTAATTTTAGATAAAAAGACTCTTTGTGCACTTATCTCCTCCACCTAAGCAAAAGTAGATTGAATTATATGATATTATAATTAAATAAAATGAGTGGGAAATGGCAAGAGGGTAAAAATGTAGAATTTTGTGTCATTGACTTAATTAGTCAATTAGGGGTGCTATATTCTTAATATATTTAACAAAAGTGGTTATTGTGCCAATTATCCCTATATTTTATAGTTTTGGAACTAAAAATTTTAATATTTAAAAATAATATTTTTGACTTATATGGCAGATCTAGAAATTATTTTAGTCCAAGGCACATTATATTAAAAAAAACTAACTGAAAAAAAATATTAATATAAAAGTATGTTTATGATAGAAAAAATTACTAAAAACCTATCCTACATTCCTCTATATTTTGGAACATTTTCATCACTGTTTCATTTGTCACTCTATCAAACAATTTTTTTTTCAACCAAACAAAATAGACAATCATTTAAAAATTGATCACCAATCCAATTTCGTAAGGAAGTCTTCACAATATTTATTGCAGAGAATAATCGTTTCACGGTAGCAATAGTTATCGGTAAAATCAAAATAATATATATTGCTAAATTGATCAATTGATTAAGAAAACTTATTTATAAACTAAGAAAATAATTAAGAAAACTTATTTATAAACTATGTAAACAAATGGTACACAAAACTTAACATACTAATCAATAATTTTAAAGTAAAACAAATAGTATATATTGCTAAATTGATCAATTGATCAATTCGTACGAAGACGTAATCTTTACTTTTTATGCAAAGTTATTGGTATATTTGTTACAATAATAAATTGATCAACTGCAGGAGTTTCTATGTGACTGCTTCCATTTTGATGTAATTAATAATAGAGGTGGTTTAGTGGTTACAACTGACTTATTTAACAAAAAGTTTAATGTAAATTGATTATAAAAAAATTACTTAGTGTAGACATAGTGATTATTTTTGCTTGTCCAACTTGGTAGAAGATAAAAAGAAATCAATTTGAAGGAATTATTTATAACTGTAAACAATGGCTGTGTGTAAGACTGTGAAAATTACCCGACCCAAACTGATTTTTTGAAAAATCGGGTCGGGTTATAGTTACAAATTCGGGTTAATCGGATAATGTTGGGATTAAAGTTCGGATAGGAAGTCGGGTCGGGTCGGATGGTATAACCCGATCGGGTTAATCGGATGTTCTTCTTTTTCGAATCATCCACTTTCTCGATTTCTCGATGGATTTTGTGTTGATGTCTTTTTGAATGTTGAAGTTTTGTGTTTATGTCTCTGTGAATGTTGAACCTTTGTGGTTATGTCTTTGTCGATGTTGCAGTTTACATATCATTCCTTTGATGTATGCAGCTTACTTTGATTTATTGGTTATGTATTGTTTTCTGGATTGAATTTTGGATCCCTTTGAAACTTCATATAAGGATTAGGCTGAAATGTCTCTTGACACTCTTTGTGGCGAGACTTGTTGTGAGTTTTGACTTTTGAGCATGTAATGTTGTTTATCCCTTTCTTAATTCCTGAAGTAACTTAGTTGATAAACCTAATCATGAGAACATAGAAACAATATTGCGTACAACTGCTCCTGCATCAGGTCATTGCACATCGATTATGATTGTCTATTTTTTTCCTCTGTTTTGTTTTTGTTTCCATTGGATTAGCTAATGGCTAAATGACTGTTAAATGAGGTTATGAAATGTATATTCATGTGAATATGTGTCTAGTTAATCAATCACTGTATTCGTTTCTTATCTTGTTTTCAGAAACAATTTCACTGATTATTTGATCTTTTCTCTAAGTTTTTTTTCTCTGCTCTCCGATTACAGCCATAATGAAGTCTTACAGCCTAGTCACAATATCAGTTAAGCCCAATTCCACAGTATTAGCCTATTAGGTTTAGAGATTCTTGAAACTGTAAAATTAGAAACAATATTTAGTTGATTTGGTCATTGCTAGATCGATAAACTCTTATAAGCTAGAAGGTCTCTTTATCCAATCAATTGATCTCTTTTTGGTTACCTTCTTGTTCACATTCTTTCCAACACATTTGCATCATCCTTTATGTGTATGCAGCTTACTTTGGTTTATGTGTTATGTTTTGCTTTCACAATTGGATTTCAGATTCCTCTAAAACTTTGGCTTCTAATTCAGCGAATTGCGCCAATTCCAATTTTAATTTTTCGGCTACCTGTTTCATAGCTTTAATTTGAGCGGCGGAGTCCCTATGAGAATTTAGAAAGCCGAAGCTTTGATAGAAAAAGGAATCCAGAATGGAATGATTTTGACTATCGATATAGAGATTAGGTTGATTTTTCATAATCTCTCTGTTGTGCAGGAATATTATGAGTTAGGAGCATGTAATGTTTCCATTTTCCCTTCCAAATCCTGAAGTAACTAGTTTGATTAAATTAATTACACTCGTAACATGAAAACAGCATTGACTACAAGTTTCCATTGGATACTAATACATCTGGTTACTGCACATTTAGTTATGATTGTGTGTGTTTCTAAAGTATGTTTTGGAAACTAAATCGGTTATTTCAGATACTAATTTTTTTTCTGAATTATCTGACCCGACTTGATTTTGTTGTCTGGTTATTTCGGTATACTTCCTCCTTCAGTTAAATACCTGAATTCTGATTGACTCAACCCGACCGACCCGAATTCGCAGCCTTAGCTGTGTGTCAACGATGATGACTTCTAATTTTTGTTTTTGATAAATTTGTTTATACATTTAAGTTTTTGTGTGGATTCTTTTGTCTCAAATAAATATGGGGTATGGCATTTTTTTTTAAATATTTTGGGCCTCGGACATTTTTTCTTTAGTAACTAAATAAATTATATAAAAAATAAATAAAAAACTAAATTTGAAAAGAAAAAAAAATTTAGCGTGGGCCACGTGCCCTAAGCCTTTTAGCTTTGCATCTGCCAATGTGACTATAGATTACCAGAACTATATATATATATATATATATGATTATAGACCAAATATGATTAATGACTTAAACTATTTTATTTCAAATACTTATAATACTATTATAATAAAAATGATACATATAAAAATTGAAAACTTAAAATTTTTTTGGTTATCTATAACATTATAGTTTGAAAAAGAACATAACAAATGTTTTATAGAGTTGAGTTTTAGAAAAATTTTACTTTAAAAGAAACCATACACTAATATATTAAATTTTATATATATATATATATATATTTAAATTTAAATAATTATTAATTTATGATATTATTAAAATTATATTTTTATATAGAAATTTTAAAGTGATTATTACATTACTTCATGTCTCGTATTATTTGATGTTTAAGATTTTTTACACAAAAATTAAAAAATCATTTAATTTTTAATATTTGCCAATTAAAAATATTTTAAATTTATTAGTAATTATTGCAACCAATTATAAATTAATCTACATAATACAAATAGTCAAAATAGATAAAAGAATGTAGTTAATTGCACATTGGAAACATCAAATAATATTATACAAAAAAATTTCCTTAAAACATTATTATATATGAAAAAGAGAATATTAATTATTAAATTTGATCAAATTTTATATTGGCATGATTTGAGAATAGAAAATTTTATAAATTTATAATGTTTATTATTGATAGAATATTAATTTATGGAAGTTGTTCTACTGCATTCTCATTGTCCTCTTGATTCGATTATGCTTTTTGATTTTTTTTAACACTATTTTCGATTATGTTTATAAACAGTATCATTCACGCAAGAAGTTTGTCGACATGGGAATATGAACTTGTTTTTATGATTGCTAATGCTAATCCTTCTTACTACGTTTTGTTTCCATTATTTCGTTTTTATTTTATTAACATTTTATCCGTTCGTTAATATTGTTTGTTGTTCAGTAGATATTTTATGTTTCCATGTATCTTTATTAGTCAAAACAGAAAATTATATAATAATTTAACATTTCGGATATGAATTATGAAAACAAGATGCATATAATTAATCATAATTACGTCGTTAGTTTTAATAATTTGTTTTAGGAATCATAATAATATTAATAGATAAATAATGGAATGAAAAGGTTACAAAAAAATGTGGTTACTTTTACCACACAAAAAAAAAGAAAAACAGAGAAAAGAGAAGTGCATTGTCAAATCTATCGCATCATATGATACTTTTTTGTATTCATATAATTTTAGATAAACATCAGAGAACAGTCTTTGAGTAGGCTCATAGACACCGTCCTACACTTGGAAAATTTCAATTAATTCTTCTCTACCTCAACTTTATTATTTTTATATTAAAGTTTTTATACAATCAAATAATGTAACGTATAAATTCCATTTTCTCTTTTGTTATTTGTAGAAGAACAAAATGGGCTTTTTAGTTAGCCCATATAGTTTCCAATGAACAGTAGTAATAATGTTAAAGACTCGGCCCTCTCGTTTTATTATTGTCTGAGATTATTAGTTTAGTTACATAATCATACGTTCAAATGAGCTGGAATCACACACCAAGCCCAATATAAATATTCATAATAAAATACTTTACATTAATATTTTGTTCATATCATCTTTTTTTTTTTTTTGATAAGTGGATAACAAATATGACGTATAAATGAACAACTGTAATGTCATTAGCATGGTTGGTGTTTTAGTAAATATTGAAGATGCGTGGAATTTTAGTCATCTCTGGAAGAGGAAAATACGGAACTAAGCAGCTGAGCTGAAGCTGGATGAGCTGGACGAGTTGTTGTTCATAAACAAGTAGTTAGGTCTAGGCATAAAATCCAATATTTGAAGTTCGAATTGAAACTGACCCAAAAAAAGAATTGAACATAAATCGAATCCGACAAAATATCCCAATAAGTCTTTAATTTGTGTAGCCGAAAAATCAAACCCGAATTCGAAGCGGAACCGAATCAAGAACCGAATGTTATCCAATATATTTTTGTTAAATTTAAACTTTTTTAGACTTATTTATAGTAAATCTTTACTAATTTTGAAGTTTTATATTAATTTATATATAAATATCTGAATTCGAACTGAATCCAACCCGAAAAATAAAAATATGCGAATGAGTCTTAAATCAATGAAACCAAAACCGGATACTCGAAAGAATCCGACCCGAACCCAAATGCCCAGTGCTATGAGTAACAGATTAACAGAATTGAACAAGTTGCTGTTTTCGGAGAAAAGGAAATATTTCGTAATAAAAGAATTACTTATTATGAATCTGATTAAATAGATTCTAGGTTATGTTCTCGACCTATAAAAAGCTCATGGAAGGTGGCGAGGCCACCGAAGGTTTTTAGAGAGATTGGAGGAGTTTTGTTTAAGGTTGTAAGAGAAAAAAAATCTTTGAGTTGTAGTAGTTGTTTGAGTGTTAGTTTTGTTTTTGGTTTGGTGAAAACTATAACTAAACGGAGTAAGATTTTTGTAGAAGAGTTTATTTTAATAAAAATGAATTCAAGTGTTAGATCAGCACTTTCCGATCGTAAGTGTTATGTTCTTGTCTTGAGTGGCGGATGCAGATGTTGAGTTAGTAGGGCATGTGCTTCATACAACTTATTTTATTTTTCATATATTTTCCTTCAGTTTTTTTTTTCTCTATTTTTTAAAAGAAATTTTAACAACATGAGTGCCCCATACTAAAATGCTAGATCCGCCATTGCTTGTCTCTATACCTTTTCAAATATGATGTATAGATTCAGTAAACCATAATTAAATTCGTAAAAGAATTAAAATATATGGAAGAACAAAGTTGAAAATATAAATAAAATAAAAATAATAATAACTATTTAGAGTTATAAAGTAGGCCATAGAAAACTATATATGCTTAGACAAAAAAAAACTATACATGTATAGTTTGCAAACAAGCGGAAGCTTTAATCCGTAGAGTGTGGTCCCAATTTCTATTCCCATGTAAATAAAGAGCTCACGACAAATAACACCAAGCCAAAAAAAAACCTCTCCCTTGAACGGCCAGCAGCACAATGATCACAAAATTAAGCAGCAGTTGATATACTATCAACGTTTAATTGATCCGGTTTGTATTATAATGACAGATTAGTACTCAAAAACAACCCATAACTTCCCTCTGGCTTCTGATAATGTACCTGCAGATATAAAAGCGATCCAAATGTGAGCCACGTGATGAAATTTGATTGGATAACTAGAGTATAAAGTAACGAAATAGTCTACCCTTGCCTTGACTTAGTGTATATACTTGCTTTTGCGTAAATGCATGCTACTGTTTTTATACATTTCTTGTAGATATTTAGTTTATACCGTATGTTGGAGACCTAGACATGGATTAGGTTTGTTTTGACGTCCTACTCTTTATTAGATCATCAAATTCCAACTCAAAACCAATTGATAATAAGTGAAGAAATTCATACTACAAAAAACAACTCATTTGCAATGGAACTTTGAGATGGAAAAAACAACGTTGCAATATTGCGACGACGTTGCAATGCGGTTGCGAGTAAATAAGAGACATCGCAATCACGTAGCAAGATTGCGACACAGATTGGCCTCGCAAGATTGCAACACCATTATGATGTCTCTATGTGGCGTTTGCGAGACATATAATGCTAGCGCAAAAGCGTAGCAATATTGCGACTTTGTGGCGATGAGAGTTCTCTCTAGCAAAATTGCGACATGTTTGCGATGAAGTTGCGATGTAAATGTTAAACCCCAATCTTACCTCAAACACAAAACCGACTACTGTATGAACGTAGGAAAGTGCAATTGGAATAGGCCGAGAATACATCGGTAATCGTATGTCAATTAGATTTACTACGTTTAATTTTTGGAATCAATCCCGAACATGTTATCTAAGTGTTTTCAATCACGCATCTACGCACCGCTCTTTGTATCATTTTCATTTAAGTATTTTGCGAGTCCACTACGTATCAATCTCATTCTCTATGCATTGGGAATGTTATATAAGTGTTTTCAATCACGCATATATGCACCGCTATACGTTCCGTTTTCGTTTAAGTGTTCTGCTACACCGTTGCGACATCGCAGGCATCAGTGTCATAATGGTCTCGCAAAATTGCGACATTGTGGTCTACGATGTCGCAAAGGTGTAGCAAAGCACTGAAACCGGGAAGGTAGAACCATTGAACCCGAACATTATCCCAAACACAAAATTGACTACTATATGAACGTATGAAAGTGCAATTGGAAGAGTCCGAGAATACATCGGTAATTGTATGTCAATTAGATTCACTACGTTTAATTCTTGGAATCAATCCCGAACATGTTATCTAAGTGTTTTCAATCATGCATCTATGCACCGCTCTTCGTATCGTTTTCGTTTAAGTGTTTTGCGAATCCACTACGTATCAATCTCATTCTCTATGCACCGAGAATGTTATATAAGTGTTTTCAATCACGCATCTATGCACCGCTATATGTTTCGTTTTCGTTTAAGTATTTTTTTACATCGTTGCGATATCGCAGGCCTTGGTGTCGCAATGGTCGCGCAAATTTGCGACACCATTGCGAGATCATTGCGACACCCTTGCGACATCCAAAAACCCTAATTTTCCGTCGCAAGGTCGTTGCAAAAAATAAGTTATACCCAAGTTTTGCTTCTTCTTCTTCCCTTATTCTCCTACGCGGCTAGCCTCTTTTTCGTTCTCCCTTCTTCTCGCGAATTCTCGGCATCTCTTCTTTTTCTCTTCTTCTCGTTCACCATTTCTCTTCTTCTCTTCTTCTTTCTTCCTCTCTTCTTCTTCTCTTCCTCTCTTCTTGTCCGACGACTTCCTCTCTTCCTCTCTTCCTCTCTTCTTCTCTTTTCTCTTCCTCTCCGTCCATTTTCCTCCGCTGCCGCCGAGCCCCACTGTAAGCCTACACCTTCAATCTAGATCTTAGATTTAGGATTTGAACATAGATTTAGGTTTTGAACATAGATTTAGGATTCAGATTGTTAGATTTAGGTTGTTGGATTGTTAGATTTAGATTTGGAATTGTTTTTGGATTTTACAAATTATTTTAGTATTTTAAATTGCTTTAAACTGATTTTTTATTTTAAAAACCTTTTTGTAATTTAAAAAATTAATATTGAAAATTTATAAAACGTTTTTTCTAATTAAAAAACGTTTATGTTATTTATAAAATTAATTTCTTAAATTTTAAAATAAAATTTATAAAAATTTAAAATAAATTTTGCAAATTTTTAATTAAATTATTTTTTTAAAACATTTCTTGTAATATTTTAAAACGTTTTGAATTTTTTTTAAATGTTTTGTAAATTTTAAAAACTTTTTTATTTTTTAAAAACGTTTGTATAATATTTTATAATTTAAAATCTGCTTGGAGAGGGCAAATATAGGCCTTTGCCGTCTCTCGGCTCGAGATCCATACCGTCGACGCCCGATGGTAGTTTTAGTTCTCCGCCGGGCTACACCCTTATACGGGACACTGATTTGGCACCGGCTGAAAATGTGTACGAGCCGTTACCGTCCGACGTTGTTGTGCGGATGGCTATCAAGGATATTCTGAACGAGTCCAACCATAAATATCTTACTAATGTCGTTCCACATCACCGAAAACTCTTTGGTATGTTTATGAACTTACAAATTTATTTATTTTGTAATTTAGGAAACAAATTTTAGTGTTTTGTTTGGTATAGTAGGTTCAATGACGACGGAGAACTGGCGACTGCCGTGCGGAAAATCTATGAAAGGGATTTTAAGGAATCGCATGCGAATTTTACACAAGTTCCAAACCACATCATCGATAGATGGTTCAAAACTTTTGCGGTAAGTTTTTTGTTTTTTGTTTTGTTTTTACCACCGTTTATGAGTCACATATTATTTTCGTTCGTAACAACGTTACCACTGGAGTCCCTCGATTACGGGTGAAGTTCGAAACAAGTTCGAGGAGGTGTTGAAGGGTCGGTTGTGCGACCAGGTTGGCCGTTGGAAGGCTAAATGGAGGACACACGACAACAAAGCAATGCCCTGATGGTTTGATACAAATGTTTAGGATGGTCTTGTCCGCTATTGGCAAGATCCAAAGTCCGAAAAGAAGAGCGCAAGTACGCGGATGGCATGGTTAGCTGATTCTTATGGCAACGGTCCATACAAGCATTGCTTCGGGGCAGACTTCATTTAAAGCCCAAGCCTGCAAGACGGTAAGTATTTTGTTTAATATATTTTCAATACATTATATAAAATTTTATCAAATACATATACTTTTTCAATACTTTTAGCAAGAAGAAACGGAAGATCCTCACCCTAATCTGGTAGAGACACTTTACCAGACGAAACGCAACAAGAGTGAAGTCTATGTTGACAAGAAAGCGGAGAAGATCTACAACGAGGTCATTGCGAAGATGCAGGAGCTGACTCAGGATTGCAGTGATGAGAGCATTGGATCAACCGTGCTTTCTACCGCACAAAAGAACCAAATATACGCCGAGGTAAGATTGTTCTAATTTATATAGTGTACTTTTCGTTTTAATTAGTTATTGTAACGTATTAATATACGTTTTTCTTATTAGGTCGCTCTCCGTAAAAAAAGGAGACTCTATGGGGCCGGTCGCTCGCTCGGATCTACGATAGACCAGTGTTTTACGCCGCAAAGATCTCAATCTCAAGGTTCTGCGGATTCTTCTGATATTGTATAGGTGAAGAATGAGCTAGCGGAAGAGAAAAATAAGATATCACAATTTGACGAGCTGTTCTTTTTTTCACGCAAATGACGACCAACTAGCTGCTAAGCTGAAGCAGCTGCACCCCGATGAGCCGGATCTAGTTCGGAGAACGCGAGACCCGAACAATTCACAAGACTTTTAGTACTTTTTTTTATAAACAATTTTAAATATTTTGTAAAATATTTTAATTTAAATATATATTATTTTAATTTCTATTTTCATAATTTATTAAATATTTTAAATATATTTTATTTTTAAATTAATTATATTATCAAAATAAAACCAATATTTTTTAAATGGGTGTCGCAAAGCAGTCCCAAAAACAGCGTCGCAACGGCCTCGCAAATAATGCCTCGCAACTGTCTCGTAAATGAGGTCTCGCAATGACCTCGCATAGGCTGTGTCACTAAGGTCTCGCAATGTACGGCCTCGCATAGGCTGTGTCACTAAGGTCTCGCAATGTACGGCCTCGCAATGATGTCGCAAACCTTGTGACGAATCTGGGACGCCTTTGTCCATCGCAGGTTTGCGACATCAATGCAACACCACTGCGACGAATGTAGTTTGCGACTAACCATTTGCGACGAAAATGTTGATGTCGTAGGGACATAGCAATTGGCCATTTGCTACACCCCTGAAACGCCATTTTCCATTGCAAATGACTTATTTTCTTGTAGTGTCATATCTTATATATACTAGTTAGGATCTCTTCCAACTTTCGATGTGGGATAATATTCCCTCTTTGCTTTCTAGAAGAAGCATTCAACAACATACTGCATCCTCTTACCCATCTTCACTCTCTCCATTTGTTGTGCTGTGAGGCAATTTGTTGCTCGTTTTCCAAAGGTATATGTAATGGATTGACATATTTCCTCTTTTGATATAAATTTTTCAAGGAATGACTCAAAATTTGGAAAGAATGATAGGCGTTCCTATAAAGAACCGAGAAGCTTGATGACAAAGGATGGGGGCGATGGATCGCAAAAAAGTTACGAAAGACTTCTAATTTACCAGGTGATTCTTTGGATATGACACATCAAAACAGATCAGATTGATCAATGAATATTACACACCATGATCGATCAATAAATATTACACACTATTAAATATTGACAAGAAAAATGAAAATTACTCTCAAAGTTCCAAATATAATAAACTAAGGCTTATGTTTTTTTATTGATGGGAGTGAACTCCATTAATAGAGAAAACACATAGAAAAACGTCTATAATAATACATGCTCAACATCTAGAAAAATGAAATTCACTCTCAAAAATGCATGTAAGAGAGAGAATTCGAAAGAATTAAATATTATCTTTGCTTTGGACGAAAATGAATATTCTTTGATTATTTCTGGGTTGAATCCAATTATAAAACAATTCAATTTGTAGTGTAATTCATTCTGGTCAGGTAGGAATTCGTCATTGAATGTGCGCTCTGTTTCGAATCTGGTAAACTAGAAATCACTTGATTTATAAACTGAATAACTCCTTCATTTGAACTCTGTTTGATCTTATTTTTCTTCGAACTGTTTTTTAATTGAGCTGAGTACATTCTCCAAGTGGTTTCATGGATAGAATCCTCCTAGTTGAGCTGATACGCTTCAACCAATGAACATATTTCCTTGATGATTCTGATATATGATTGCATCACCTTGCATATAATCTTTGATATACTTGGAGTCTTGATCAAAGATAGATACTGTTGTATCCAGGTCTCTGTTTTAGAAGGGATTGTTCGTTGTAATTAATCTGATTCGTTAATGCTTTTTCAATATCATAAAGGTTAGATTTCTCTAGTATCTTCTTGGTTTGAACATGGTAACAGACGAACAAGGCAAATGATGATTAATTATGCTTCTATCAAGAAACTAAGTTATAACGTCGGTTTCTGTAACTTAATCGTAGTTATTTGATGTTAAAATCAAATTTGAAGTCTTCTGAAAGATAGGGAGGATTGTTCGTCAAGCTGCAATTCTCACCGCAGTGTGGTCTTGAGGCTAACAATCTACACTGCAATTGCATTATGCGGATACATTATCTATCACACGAACCAGAGATGATGAAGAAACTCAACAACAACAAGTATATTCCTGCTGCGATTTGTCTTGATCTAGACATCTTCAATCTCTTCCTCAACCTTCTTGGTATTATGAGTAACACCCAATGAATTTGATTAACCTTATGTATCTAACGATGTCGTTATTGTCCTCACTAATGCCAGAAACAATCTTTTAAAGCAAGCCTGAATTGCATTCTCCTAACTAGCTTATGTAAAGATATAAGTCTGACACTTTTTGGTTTGGGTTTTAAGGTGGTTCCTTGTCTCTCAAGGAATCACTACAGTTGCTACATGATCCGAAATATTGCATATATATATTGAGGATTTTTTACATATTTAACACTATTTTCTGAACTTAATTTCTATGCTTTTAATTAAGTGTGTTATTTATATTTCTTTGGGTCAGTTCCAGATAAATAATATTAGACATTGTGCGTACTAAATTGTTTAAGCAAACACATGTTTAACGATCCTTAGTGAGTTATTTGTCTTTTTGTGAGAACAAAAATATGGACAGCTACTTTGGTTCATCAACTATTTATCCAAATGGAAATTTTCAACAATAATGAGACAAAATCGAAGCATATTTGATGTTCCCAATAAATATAGAAATAGAACCCATCCATTTTAAAATATATCTTTTACTTCAACTTTGTTTTTTTTATACAAAAAGACCCTCCAACAAAATACCTAAGAACATAAAAATTATAGATCAACCCCACTAAGTTTTGTTTACCCAAACTAAACCCTTCCCCACCATCACGTTGACTGCTAGGTCCCCTTTCATTCTATACCCAACCACAAACAAACAAAAAAACTGATTACCTTAAATAAACCCCTAAAGTTTCTCTAAGTTTAAAACTGACCCCATAAGTTATAACACACCCAAACCAAACCAGTCTTATAACGTTTATTCACATCCTAAACTTCCTCTCAGCAGCAAGAACAAGAAGCCTTGAGACACCTTGTGTCCACATCTCATATTCCCTTTGGCTCTTGACCTCAAATTCGACGTCGCCACGCAGAACTGTCTTCAAACCGAAGTATCTTAGACCATGCCCTCCCTCTAGCAAATGACGGCCGGGCCAGGCCGGGACATTTTTGATAACATCGAGTACTATGTCTGCACAAAATTGGAAGACAGTAGAATAATTAGTATAAAGAGTCTTCAAGTTCACATTCATAAAAGAGGAAAAAGAAAAGTAAAAGATTGAGTGCCTCTTTTGATTTGATCCTCTATTGTTACTTTAATCACATAAGCTTTTGCTTTTTCCTTTTTTCGTCTCAAATCCCCAAATCCAAAGCAGACCCACATCAAAGTTTTGAATTCTCTTTACCAGGTTTCACATATAATTGACTCATTCACAGTAGATAGTGACAAAAAGTAAAAGTTTTCAATATCAAACTAATTAATCTAGAAACATTCTTTATTTTAAAACCCATATTTAGAAGAATCATCTTCAATGTTAAATGTAATTTGGAGTAAATGATCTCTTACTTTTTTTCTTCTTGGTGAAGGCTCCTCCAACATGCCTGCTCTTCATCTTCAATGTAACCTTCAAGTTCAATTTTAAAAACAATCAATACAAATCTGTGATTCTCAAATAGATGCTTAAGCAAAGACAAAAGTGGATCCCATGACTTCATTTTCATCATCATTGTCATAAGAATGCTTTTTTTGTGAAGCTTTAGTTTTGTTTTCTACTTTCTCTTCTTTTCCTGCCGTTTGAAATCTCTTTTTCCTCATCTTTTTGCGTGTTTCATAGAACAAAGTTTACATCCATGTGAAGTAACTAAAGATTCCCACTGATTCACAAATTATTTGGCTCTCTTTAATCTTTTTCATCAGATCAACGATTATTTCTAAAGTGAACGAAACTCGAGGCACCACAGGAGAATAATCTTTACCTGATTCATCTTGTTGATGTAAACAGAAACTATTTTCCAATGAAGATCACCTGTAAAAGTCACACAACATTAGACAAGCGATCTAATAACTAAAATGTAAATTAGATAACTAAAATTCTGTTACCTTTGCGAGTGCGTTTGAGGAGTTCGCAACCTCTAGCGAGCCATTCTCTGCTACAAGTTCCCAAGAAATTCTCCTGTTGTATGAGTTCGCCACTGTCACCACTGCTTGAGCTTCCATTGCTACCACTAACATTATTGCTGCATCCTCCAGTAGACGTGAGACCTTTGTCCATTGGAATCACTGATGCAATGTTCCACACTTCCTTCATTGCTCTCGCCTTCAATGTCGCCACTCCTCTTAAAGCTATACCAAAATCACAATCAGATTAACCAACATTAAGTTTGATGCCTCCTTCATAAAGCTCCAATTTTGAGCTAACCATATATCTTATCTTTCGTTTTCTTCATCAAAATCAGAACTTTAACAATCCCCATTACAGGATCAACAAGTTACTAAACGACTGCGTTTTCCCTTCATCTTAAGTATAAAAATTTATTAAAACTCATAAACAGAGTTTTTTAAAGTACTAAACCTGTGGCTGCTCCGGCGGTGAGAGTCATGATATCTCCGGCAGAGCGAACATTAACGGCGGAGCTAATAACAGAGGCCAAATACTCTCTCTCAGCTCCCATAACTTCAGCAGCCTCCACACACTGAGCAGCTACAAGTGTGGCAGCGGAAGCAACCGCCATGTCGGTTTTAGCCATCTGCTCATCCTTCCCGGAGCTCGAAGACGCAGCGGTGGCTGCTGCTATTGCAGCAACAGCTGCAGCCACGCCGGCTACGGAAACAGCAGCATGAATCTGAGCGATGTGAGCACGAGTCTCCTCTTTTTTCTTCTCCCTCCGATCCTTAAGCCACCGTCCCACAGTCTTGGACTGTGTGGTTGTGGCAGTTATAGGTCCCGGCGTAGTAGCCGTTGAACGAAATTGGGAATTTATATTGTTCAGTGAATTGTTGTTTGCTCTACAAAATTGCTGCATTTCCAAAAACCATTAAGAATTAAATTAATCTCTCTCTGAATCATAGTATCAAATTAGGGATTCTATCGCCAGAAATGGATAAACTAAAATAGTGAAGCAAAATCTAAAAATAGGAAGAGTGATGAAGAAGAAAAGGACAAATCAAATCAAGTAAAGGAGATTGCTTTAGACCAAAGTGACACTAAAATAATATAATATACTCATTCAAAAATTCAATCTCCACAATCGTTAATGGGTTTAAGGTGTTTTTTTCCGAATAAACAATCCAAAAAATCCCGAATTTGAAATGATGAATAATCATCGGAAACAGTAGTGGGAGAAAGACATGATCTCTGGGTATGGTTGGATAAAGAGAAAGGTTCAAAATTTTTGTATTCACTGTGTCTGATGTACCAAAAATGTCAGTGAGGCAGTAAAAATAGAAAACATTGACATGGAGAGAAACGCAAAAAACGCCGAAACCAGAAACATGCTTTAGTGAACAATTAAAACCCAGATTTTCAATTTACTCTCTTAAAAACTTTGAAAAAAACAGGAACCTTAATGTCGTCGGATTCTGGAGGAGACACAGGAGGACTGTCGGTTAATGAACCATTAAGAGGACCACTACTGTGAGATAGCCGACCAGAAGTTCTCGGTGACACTTCTTGCTGCAAAAATTAAAATCAATAATCAATGAAGATGAGACAAAAGTAAAATCAAAGAGATGAGATGATGACAAACTTTGTGATTATGTTTCAAGAGGGCCCAGAAAGCGAGTGTGTTGATATATATACAACTTTATAATCATCATTTTTTTCTGATTAATAATTACAATAATTACGCGTGAAATTTGTAAGAATTCATGAATAATTTGTTTGAAATGTACCCGATTTGGGAAATTTCGATGATTGTAAAAGAGGCAAAAGAATTTGAGATAAAGTTTGACAACATCTTACTTAGTTTTGTCCGCAAATGCTCTGTTTTTATGTGTAATGAAAAAGACTTACAGAGTGAGACAAGATACGATCCATGACCATTTGAGAAGTTTCAGAAGAAGCAAAAGAGAAAGGGTTTCCGGAGACAAGTCCAGTCTCAGCCTCCTCCGTGTCGCCGCCATCTGCGGCGGAGATGGGTTCTTCTTCTTCTTCTTCCTCTTCGGTTTTGGAGAGGAGAATCTGAGAATTAGGAGGTGTTAAAGCCTTGGAGACTTCGAGAGCAGAGACACTCCAGGACCTAGCGAGGAACTCCATAGGCTCAAGTGGTGTCTCCGGTGGTCGGTAAACAGGGTCGTGTCGCCATGTTGCAACCATGGATTTCTCCATTATCACACAGAGAGAAGAGAGAGTGTGTGTTTGTGTGTGAAGAGAGAGAGAGGGAGAGAGAGAGAGAGAACCTTGGGAAAGAGTTTATGAAGATGGAAGTGAAAGGATGTCAATGGGATGCGATTTATAGAGTGACAAGTAACAACGAAGCTCTTCTTTGTCACTGCTTTTTCTTCTCTTCCGTTTTTTTGTTTTCTTTCTCTCTCTCGAAAATAAAAATAAAATAAAATTACTCCTATTAATAATATATGGATTTTTTTCATAAACGCCCAAGATTTTTTTTTTGAAAAATATATAATTTTATTCGTTTTTTGGTGGTATATTTCCCATAAAAATATTTTTGTTGTATGACAAATAAAAAGTGAATGAACTCAGATATCTAAAAATTTGTAAAATAACTACTGCCATTAGGCCACATTTTTTCGGTTTATAAATCTAAAATTTAATGTTGCAAAAACACAAGAAAATTTAATGTTGAAAATATATATTTTTGGTGTATGTGGATTGTGGAATAGAGAAAGAAATGTGTAGGAAAATGAACTTTTAATAGGAAAAACGAGATCAATAGGAGGATTTATGTTTCTTCTGTTTATTTCTCTAGAAAATGAATAAAAAATACATTCACACAGAATGGAATTGGAATGAAAACGATAAATCATATGTAATAGATAAATAATCCGAAAGGGGACAAATGAAAGAGACTTAGAGATAGAAAATAAACTAAAATTGAAATTGATAAGTGTGTTTCAGGTTTTGTTAACCTCTCGTCTATATATCTTCATCTCTCAAGTAACTACTTGGAGTCAATTTAGCTACTCATTAATATATGGATTATATATAGGAAAAATGGTCAATTTAATGATAAACTGGCGCATTTTTACCATTTTAAACTCGAATTCCTTCTCTTTCCAAAAAAAACACAAATTTTGAGTTGACCACGCCATTTTAGGCTTACCGTTAGTCAAAATTAACACCCGTTAATCATCGTCAGTTTGATTAAACGGGTCGTTAATTCAATTAACGACACCCCAAAACGCGGTCGTTTTGCCCCCATCCAAAAACTCAAATCCCTAAAATTCAATTTTGCCCCAAATTGAATTTTGTTTCTTTCTCTTTCTCCCCAATTGGAACAATATCGGCTTCTCTTCATTTTCTTCTCTGTTCGGTGGTTTTGGAACAAAACTTTTATTATCGTCTGGTTTTCTATGTTTCTTTAGATGATAAGCCTTTCTACTCTTACTCTTCTTGTGATTGGTTTTCATAGCTGAAAAAAAGTTAAAACTTTCTCAACTTCTACAATGCTTCACAAATTGCATGAGAAGAGATGTTTTCAAGAACATAAGCTACAACAAAGAGTAATTAAACGAATCAACCAAAGACCATAAGACCTATCATTAAGACATTGAAATCTTGAATTTCTTCGAACTGAAGAAGCATGACGAAGAATTTTATAAGAGTATAACAGAGGACTTACTTTTTTTTAATAATATCCATGTAAATTTTCAATTGAATTGAATTGAAGAGGATGAAGAAAATCGATTTCAACGGACAAGTGTTGAAAGAGAGATGATTATGTTTGGGATTTCGATTTCAAATTCCCGAATAAAATTAGGGATTTCGATTTCAATTTGGGGCAAACCATTCCTTGTATCGATGTTGGGGCAAATCATTCCATATATCGATTTCACTTCTTAACCGTTCTAAAACCATTCCTTATATCGATGTTGCTGCATCACCATTAAAGCTACAGGTTTTCTCTTACAAAGAGCTGAAACTAGCAACAAATGATTTCGATGAATCTAATGTGATTGGTAAAGGTGGTTCAGGTACTGTGTTTAGAGGCATTACAAGAGATGGGAAGCTTTTTGCAGTTAAGAGACTTGATTTCTCTCTGCAAACAGAGACTGAGTTTCAGAATGAGTTACAGATTCTAGGTGGGTTAAAATCGTCTTTTTTGGTTACTCTTTTAGGATATTGTGTTGAGACGAATCACAAGTTTTTGATTTATGAGTATATGCCAAATAAGAGTCTTCAAGAGCTTTTGTTTAATGAAGATGGAGATTCGTGTTTGAATTGGGAAAGGAGGTTTAGTATCATTCTCGATTTCGAAATATTAGAGGAGAAAGAGAAAGAAACAAAATTCAATTTGGGGCAAAATTGAATTTTTAGGGATTTGAGTTTTCGGATGGGGGCAAAACGACCGCGTTTTGAGCGTGTCGTTAATTGAATTAACGACCCGTTTAATCAAACTGACGATGATTAACGGGTGTTAATTTTGACTAACGGTAAGCCTAAAATGGCGTGGTCAACTCAAAGTTTGTGTTTTTTTCGGAGAGAGAAGAAATTCGGGTTTAAAATGGCAAAAATGCACCAGTTCATCATTAAATTGACCGTTTTCCCATTATATATAACATCGTATATGATGTTTGACAATAGTTTTCACGTCTAAATTTAATAACATTTATAAAACTTTTATATAATAAATTCAATAACTAATAGAATTAAACTGGTCACATAATCAAACTTAGCAAATGTGGGAATTCAGTAGATATTCATAATAACATTTTATATGCTAATATGGTAATACTTTTATCATTATCAAAAAATATTACTATATGATTATTTGAGATATGTATAAAATAATTATTTTACAGATTTATATAAAAATTAGTTCATTAATTTTCAATATTTTAACAAGTAATATTCACGAGCAATATCAAAAGTATTACAGCAATTTGAATTTTTAAGAATTGGCTATTAGCTATGTTGAGATTGAGCAATTTATCAAAAAATCGTTCAAAAGTATAAAAATGACATTTTATTTTCTCAAATAAAAAACAACATTGTTTCTCGCTTCTAGTATTATTATTAAAAATTCAGCTGATGGTTCAGGTTTTATACAATTTTTTGAGGTTAATTCTCTTTAATTTGTAATTGTATCCGATAAGAAAATTCGTATTAATAACACCAAAACAGAAATTAATTAGCCAAATATAGAAAGTTAGAAACTGTTACAAGATTACGAAAATAAATAATAGAATAAATTGGATAATGAAGTTGTATTAATTGAGTAATAAACAAATAAATAAAAATGTTAAAGCTGCAAAAGCTAAAAGAGGACGGTCGTGTTGAACTGATAGATATCTACGACATTGCTATTTGATCTTAATTATGCTTTAGCGAACTGATAATTATTGGAGGTGTATGGTAGAGAACCAAAGGATCGTCACAGGAGAAGAGACACAGAGTCATCAGTTTGCAGAACTGTTCTGATTTCATGCGTTTATGATTGTATGATTTCTACTATTCAGATATATCATCAAATAAGCCATTCATTGCACATTTTTTTAATAGATATTCTTAGATTTTGTTTTGATTAATTAAGCACTTAATGACTTATTAGTTGATCTTTGGTGAGACAGAGAAATAAAGTGGTTCCGAGGAATCCATGGGAAATGTAGCTGAAGCTCATGATTTCTCATGGTCCCAGCTAATTTCCACTACCATTATACTATTGATTTTTTCTTTTTTTTAGTAAGTTTACATGTAATAGTATTAAGTTTAGAACATATATATAGTCCGTATTAATAATTTATAATATACCTTTGTATTAAATTAATTTGACATTTTATATTTCCAATGAAAGTTTAATTCCATTTTATATATGTTGATTAATCATATTTTTTGTATGATGTTTTACTAGTTGAATAATTATTAAATAAATATTAAAATATATATATATATATATATATATATATATATATAGTATGCCTTGTTATATGGAGTGACACATAAAAGAGAAGGCTTGATAAGAATTAAATAGATGTGCAACTGGTCTTTGGTCTACTGGCAGGCGGTAAGTCCACATAAGATATGCGCATTTGCACAATCAGGGATCGAGTCTCATCATCTATATTTTGTAGGAACTTAGTTAATGGACCGGCTTGTTGTGACCCAATATTAACAAAAAAAAAATTAAATAGATGTGACATTTTAAATAAATGAAGAGCATTGGGCAGTAGAGAGAATGATATGCCAAATTAATTTAGTATATGTGGTTATGCGAATGGGTGGAAGTGTTGGGACTCCACAATTATCTTCATCATCAAAGTTTGGGTTGAAACTCCTTCTACCTATTTTCTATCCCCATTTTTGAATTCTTATCCCTCTATTTTATATACTCATCATCATTTCTATTTTCTTTCTTCGTTTATGTATGTCATCGATAATTTTATAATGCGAAAACAGTCAATTTAATATTGAATTTATCTGTTTTTGTCAAATTAAATACGAAGTTTTTTTCTCTCTTAAAAAAAATATGAACTTTACGTTGACTTTGCCAATTTAAAACTATAGTTAGTCAAAATTAACAGAACGTTAAATTCTGTTTAACTTTGTTAATGTGTAATTAGTTATAGTCATTGGGCTAAATAAAACACCCTATACTACTTAATTTTTCCCCAAATCCAAAAGAAAACCGTAATAGAAATTAGAAATTTATCTTCTCCCTCTCGAAAATTTGCTTCTTTTTTTTTGTGTAAAAAACTACTAAAAGCAAATGAATACCTGCAAATCTGATACTGGAGACTTGTCGCATCTGACCAGGAAAGAAGGAAGTTTCCGATGAGTTAAATAGATTCAAATTGTGAATATTCATATGAACATCAAACAGAGAATTTAACAGAAGTTGCTCTGTTTTAACAGCGTCAAAGCTTTCAAAACCAGAGAAATTTGGAAAACTGTTTGTGTGAGAAAGAGTTAAGGTTTAGAGTAAGAGAGATTGGAGGAGAAGAAGAGAGGAGATGTTGAGTCTCATGTGCAAGATTTTCAAAGAAATCAAGAGATTAATCATCCATTAATGGATTAAGATAAATATTATTGGAGAAGAGATCTGTTGTTGATGTATCGGAAGAAAACATATCTGGATTAGTACAATGACAAATTGAGCAAGAAGATGAAGAACCATCAGAGATATAAAGATCAGAATCCATTTTGACAAAATTCTCGATGAAAAAGAGAGACACAACAATTGAATCTTTTGAGTTATGTTCTTCCTTTTTTTCCTTGTAATTGAATTGAGCTAATGAAATGGTTACACAGAACACAAGAACACAAGTGAGAATCGTGATCTATGTTTTTTTAAAAAAAAATCACCAGAGATTTGCAGTTCCAGAGTTAAGTTGGTGGATTATGTTTCTTTGTAAGATTTTTGAATGCTTTTGTTGTAAGACTTAGTTAAGACTCCAACGTGCTCCATCTTTATGTTCATCTCCAACAAAAAACGAAGAAGATTGTATGAGAAAGGGACTGAAATAGACAAATCCAAGTGAGAATAGAAATATAGCTTAAATTCTAAGTGAGATTGATATAAGATTTCTGATTTCGATTAAGAGAAAAGAAAAAGAAAATTTTCAAGAGAGAAGAGAAGAAGAAAATATATTTCTCATTTGAATTAGAGTTTTCTTTTGGATTTGGGGCAAAATTAAGTAAAACATAGTGTTTTATTTAGTCCAATGGCTAAAATCAACTCAAACTAAAGATACACAAACGAAAGTTAATATTCGGTTAACTTTGAGTAACTGCGGTTCTAAATTGGTAAAATCAACCCAAAGTTCATATCTTTTTAGGAGATATAAAAAAAATTCTTATTTAATTCGGCAAAAATGAATAAGTTTAGTATTAAAATAACCGTTTTCCCATTTATAATTTATATGGTATTTCAAAATCTTTATTATAACTTTGTATCAAATTTAAGAGCTCCATATTTTGGTAATACAATTGTTAAAATTTCTTTAGTACTATATATGTTAGACATCTTGAAAAAAGTTGGTGTGTTTATGGAGAACATAAATCCATTTTGTGTACATCATAATTATCATAATGTTTAATTACTAGATGATCACCCGTGCTCTGCTCTGTACGGAATAAATTTTTATAAAAATTAAAAATGCATTTGTAGTTATTTATACGTATTTAAAATATTTATATGTGATATTTTTTTACTTTTTGTTTATTTCATAATTTGATTTGTATATAACAACTTATTCATTTTATATATATTTGAGAATCCAAAAATCAATTTATAATGATGACCCGTGTTTTACACGAAATATATTTTTCAATCTCTATTTACTAAGATTTTGATGCATTATTATGTTTGTATATAATTTTTTTAACTCATGTTCATTTAAGTTTTTAGAACTGCGTTCATTAAGTTTTTAGATCCGTGTTCATATAGGCTTTTAGATCTGTGTTTATTTAGGTTTTTAGACTCGCATTCATTTAAATTTTTGAATTTACGTCTCGTTTAGGTTTTTAGATCTGTATTTATTTTAGTTTTTATACACTTGTTCATTTAGATTTTTAGACACGTGTTCATTTAAATTCATAAACCCGTTATCATGAAATATTGTTATTATTTTATGTATATTATAAATTATTTACTATTAAATTAAATACCAAAAAAGTTTTATAATTTAAAATATAAACTAATTCTTTTGAAAAAGATGACAAATTGTTTTTTACCAAACACACAAACTCATCACTAGACCTGGGCGTATGGATATTCGGTTCGGGTATTTCGGATCTCGGATATTTCGGTACCAGGGTCAATGTCCCATTTGGGTAATTTTACAGTTTCGGTTCGGTATCGGTTTGGTATTTGTCGGGTTCGGAAGTTGATTGGAGATCCATACTTAAACCAAATTTTTTAAATACGGTTTGGTTCAGATTGTTGTCTCTTTATCAAAATTCAATCCAACAAATACAAATAAGATCAAAAATAGCTAAGTTGTGACTCTTGTAAATAATGTAATTCAAAATGAAATCAAAATTACTTAAGATAATACTATCAAATAATAACGTAATTTCCATAACATATAAAAAATTGTATCAAAATCTGAAAGAAACCAATAAAAAAAAGTAATAGTGTAGACTAGAAAAAAATAGATCCGCCCTGCAACATCCATGTCCTATTAAAAAGAAAACAAATTATAAAAGAAGTGTATTAACGTAAAGTTAAAACCATAACTAAAACTTTCTAACAAATATGTATATTCAATCACATATTTTAAATAATTTTTTTTCTTTTTATACTATATTGTAATCAGATACTTTAATAGGGTATTTATTTCTAATGAACAAAAATATATAAATAATATTTTGAAAATACTGAAATACTCGAAAAAATACCTAAATACCTTAATTTTTTTTTTAAAGTTACCCTAAATTCTCATATATGTTTACATGTTTTCGGGTCAATTGGGTATCTATTCGGATATCGGTTTGGTACCGAGTATTACCCAATACCCACGGATATAGATGAAGAATACCTAATAGATATTTTCTTCAGTTCCAGGTACTACCTGGTACCCATTATTTCGGATCAATTTCGGTTTGGTTTTTCGGTTTCGGGTATTTTGCCTAGGCCTACTCATCACATACACATATTTGTTTTTGTTTTTGTTACCAACAAATAAATAAGTTATTAAAAATTGAACATATATTAATATAATAAGTTTAAAATCTTAAATTCACGGGTAATCTTAAATTAGAATCATATTAATAAGTTTGAAGCTATAATTGGAATCAACTAAAGGAAAAGGAATATTCTAGAATTAGTGAATTCGTATTATACTAATCTTAGAATTTATCAACAATGCTATAATTAGATTTTATTTTAGAATACCGAAATTAACCACTAATTTTTAATGACATAGGATATAATATCCCACATTATCCTAAGGTTATTTATTTAAAAGATTACCTTTTTATTATATAGAGGATAATCAGGTTTCTAATTTTTATTATTCGTTTTTATTGACTTTATTTCCAGAGAGTAATTCACAATCCGGCACAAAACATTAGTCATATTTGAAAAGTTGACGAGAACATAATAACAACATGAGATGGTGTTTCTAGCAATGTATTGAGGTTTTAGACAATTATAGATAGTAAATAAGCTATCCAATTGTCGAGAGTTATGGATAAATTTCCTCCAAAAATTACCCGATCACAAATTATAAGTGCAATAAAAATTTAAAAAATGAAAGACAAATAATTAGAATTATGATACACATCAGAGTATTTATAATAAATCTTAGAATTAGATTTATTATAATCTAGATGTATGGTTCATTCTGTTTATTATCAATTTGCTCAAAATTGAAAATTCATGATTTCTAATATGATATTGGTCTAATATGATTTCTAATTCATGATTTCTAATATGATATTGGTCTAATATGATTTCTAATTTATGATTAAAATTGAAAATTAAAATTCTGTTTAATAATGGTCTAACAAATATATGACCCGTTTTTTTCAATAGTATTTTTAAGTTGATAGATTTGAATTACACCTACTAAAATATGAAATTAAATTTTCTAATCTAATATATATAATTTACAAATCATTTTAGAAATGATCTTTTGAATTGGAAACTGATGTTGGTAATATGTAAATTTCATTTTATAAGAAAAAGATAGGTAGAGTAGTTATTAAAAGTATTTATTCAATAATCCTGATAATATAATGATGTGAAAATCATAATACGGCAATGATGACGTTCAACGCCACTGAAGACAGGCCAAAGAGATTCCTTCTTTCGTCTTTCACCAACACAACGGCATTGTACGATCGGGCCAACATATTATAAATATTAACCATCACCTTCTTCAATTCTTTTGAGCTAATAAAACAAAATAAATATTTGTTAATGTTGAAGTGACATCAATATCTTCATACATATAGGTCGGTACTAATGATATAAGTAAAACTTTTATAAATTAATAATATTGAAACTTTTAAAAATTATTAATTTAGAGATGTATAAATTAATAAGTATTAATTTATATTGTTTTTAATTGTTAAAATTATTTTTAAAAACTAAATTGAGATCATTTTTAGATTAATTTTTTGAAACTTATAAGTTTTATAGGTTATGATTAGTGACCTTAAATATTTTATTTCACTGTATAATACTATTACAATGAAAACAATACATATTAAAATTTTGAAAACTTAAACAAATTTTGGTTATTTTTATGGCATGTTATATTACAATTTCATAGTTTGAAAATACAACACAACTGTTATAGAGTTGAGCTCTAGAAAAAAAATACTTTTTAAAAAATTATACTTTAATATATCACCTTATATATATATATATATATTTAGATGATTATTAATTTATGAAATTATTGAGACTATTTACATCTATGTTTCAAAATAATTATTATCTTATTAATTTATTAAATTTGATCAAATTTTATATTGGTCCAACTTGAAATCATAGAACTTTATTATTTTATAAAGATTATTAATTTATCGAGTATTAATTTTGTGGAAGTTCTACTGTATATAGAGGTCTAAAGCATTGTTAATTATTAATTGTTAATTATTATGGTATTTTCAATATTCAAACTTTAATCAAATGATATAATTACATATCAAAATGAGTTATATTCAATAATACTAATAAATATATTTAAATGAATGGTCGTGTACTTTTATCTAGGAGGATTTTTATTTCGTGAATGGCCATGTGGATTTTTATATATAATAAACACTATATAACTCTAAAAGATCATGCACTTATTAATTGTGCGGCTAAAGTAAAGCATATTGGTGGATTTGTTTGTTTTTTAATGACTATTAATAGTTCTCGATAATGTAATACTTTGTTTAAACTATTGTTTAAATTTACGTGATATTTAGATTTTTCTGAAAATTAAAGTATTAACTATTTTTTGAATTTACGTGATATTTAGATTTTTCTGAAATTTAAAATATCGGAGATAAAATGGGCGATTAGAATTTTGGATGGTGATGCGGAGGATGCGAATATGGTTGATGTTGGAGTGAATGGAAGGCCACTGACCCTCCTCCGTCATGGGCGGAGACGGTTGCGGGTTCTAGTGTTGGTAGTGACCCAATTCCAGCGTCACTAATCTCTTGTGATTTTGTGAAGTCGAAGTTAACGGTTTTGTTCCCGAATGGTCATGATGGTGAAGCAGAGGTTACAGTTGAGGATGATGTTTTGAAAGCAATGAGTGCGTTATGGGCTAACTGTATGATCGTGAAAATTCTTGGGCGTACTGTCAATATCTCGATGATGACGAGGAAGCTCCATGAACTTTGGAAACCAATGGGCTCGATGAAAGTGATTGAGTTGCCACATAACCTCTTCATGGTTCGGTTTGGGGTTGAAGATGAATATCTCTCGGCTGTAACATGTGGACCTTGGAAGATGTTTGGGAACTGCCTTCTGACACAAGCTTGGACTCCGTCTTTTGATCTGAGCCATCATGAAATATGAACTACTCTTGTTTGGCTTCGTATCGCTCAACTTCCTGTTAACTTTTATCATGAAATTTTTTTGATGGGAATTGCTAGTGGATTTGGGAAACCAATTAAGGTGGATGAGACTACTGAACCATGCAGTCTGGTTAATAAGACCACTTAAGAGTTAGATTCTGGTTAATAAGGATCGATATGAGGCCACTTATGAAGGTTTATCTAACATGTGTGCTAGGTGTGGTATGTATAGGCATAACATTCATCGGTGTCCTCAAGCTCCTCATGAGACGAAGGTTGTTGCTAGAAGTCCTGAGAAGGTTCAGGCAGTTCTCGTGGTGCATGATGCAATCGCTGCTGATAGTTGCTAGTATATTAGACCCAACAAACAAGATGTGTTTTACTACTATGTGCTTTGAAGTGCTTTATGGAAAGATTGTTGGGAATCTAAAGACTTGGAGCTAGCAGTTATGCAAGTTATGAACAGTCTTTTTGCAGAATACGTACTATTTTTGGTAAACCAAAGAGTATTGAATTGTTACAATCTCATTCTCAGACTCATAGTCAATCCACAACAACATCAAATCATAGTGGTGAAGTAGACATAAATGATTTGGCTGATGGTAAAGGTAGATATGAAAGAATTAGCTTGGTTTACAAGAGGTTGGTTAAAGAAAAAGGAATTCAACAACCCATTAATGAGTTGGAGCTGTATTTGACTGTAGAGTTTAACAAATGTTATGTTGAAGACAATTAAGCCACATTCGTAACTTTGGAGGATTTCGTTTATCAGGTATTTAACTAAATGTTTACCAAATGTTTTGTTGAAGAGAATTAAACAAGACTTGTAAGTTTATGTTCATAAGACTTTAGAGTTTAACTAATATGTTTCATGTGATTTTTGTAAGTATTGTAACTTGGCTTATTCTAATTCTTTTTTACATCAAATTGTAATAGGTACTTGAAGTGGATGCTTTATGCTCTTTGCTTTTATGTTTGTTCAATCATTATAGGTTCCTAACAAGATTTTGTATCTTTTTTAGATATCTATTATGTTTTGTATACTCTCTTTTGTAACAAAATGGTTATTTTAAGTGTTTTTGGCTGTTTTGGATAAAAAATAACCATTTGGAACCAAGACCAATTGGGAACCATGGATATCTCGCTTTATTCGGTTCCAATTTCAAGTATACATTTAGACCGGAACCGAGTATAATCGAACCGATTTTTGCTAAGTACCTATTGGTTCCATAATTTAGAACCGAAAGAACCGAGAACCACAAGAACCGAACCGAAGAACCATATGCCCATGCCTAGTTTTAGAAGTCAAGGGAGAAATGGATAACTCATGGAGATAGGAACTCAAAATATTTTCATGCGTTCACTATTGTTAGACGACGTCATAACCATATCGAGATACTTAAGGATGGATTAAGTGTTTGGATTTCTGGTCTCGAGCTTCTTGCAGCTATCTCGGTTGGAAGTTAAAAATTTCATGAAACTGTTTACATCAATTGAGGTGGAGAACTCTGTTAGAAAAATTGGTAAATTTAAGGCTCTTGGTCCTGATGGTTTCTAACCTGTGGTTTACCAGGAGTGTTGGGATGAGGTTGGAGCTTTGGTTTCAAAGTTTGTACTTGAGTTTTTCTATACGGGAGTACTACATGAGGGCACAAATGACGTCTTTCAGGTCCTTATTATTAAGGTTTTGAAGCCCAAATCTATTTCTCAGTTCCGCCCTATTAGTTTGTGTAATGTCTTATTTAAGACTATTACAAAGACTTTGGTTGGAAGATTGAAGGGAATAATATTGAATCTGGTTGGCCCTGCGTAAGCTAGTTTTATCCCTGGATGGCTGAGTGTGGATAATTTAGTAGTAGTGCAAGAAGCGGTTCACTCTATAAGGAGAATGAAAGGAAGACGGGGTTGAGTGTTATTGAAGTTAGATTTAGAAAAGGCCTATGACAGAGTTCGTCGAGACTATCTTGGGGATACTCTTAAAGTAGTTAATTTTCCCAGCTAGCTGGATTGGATGGATAATTGCGTCACCAACCCTTCTATGAGCTTGATTTGGAATGGTGAACGCACAAAGGGTTTCAAACCGCAAAAGGGACTCAGACAGGATGAAACCCTCTCTCCCTATCTTTTTGTTTTATGTATTGAGCGTCTTTGCCACCTCATAGAACATGTGGTTGCAAACAAGAGTTGGAAATCGATCAGGTTGTCTCAAGGTGGACCTCTTATTTCTCAAGTTTGTTTTGCGGATGACCTGATACTTTTTTGCTAAGGCTTTTGTCTCTCGGAATAAGGTGATTCATGGTGTTTTGGATCTCTTCCCGTCGCATCCTTAGATAGTAGGGCCATAAAGGGTTTCCCTAGGAAAAAAAGAAAGAGAATCTTTCGTGAGCTTAGTCGCCAAATTAGTGAAGAAAGTAGTATTTAGTCAACTGGGTAAGTATCTTGGTATACCGGTATTACACAAGATGATTAATAAGGACACTTTTAGTGAGGTTTTGGAGAGAGCCCAAGCACGTTTTGCTGGCTAGAAAGGATGTTTCCTTAGTTTTGCGGGGAGGATTACTTTAACTAAGGCGGTCTTGTCTTCTCTTTGGTACATACGATGAGCTCCATTTGTCTGCCAAAGTCGATGTTGCGAGCTATTGATAAAACAACGAGATCTTTTCTTTGGGTTAGTGAAGAAGGATCTGGAAAACAACATCTTGTAACTTGGAAAAAATGTTTTTTACCAAAGAATGAGAGTGGTCTGGGAATAAGGAAGCTGAGAAAATGAACAAAGCTCTGATATCAAAAATGGGATGGAGACTCTTGAATCGAAGTGGAGGGTTATGGGAGAAGTACTCTGTAGCAAATATGGGGTTAAGGATTTTTTGAGATGTGTCCTAGCTTAAGTCAAAAGGTAATTGGTCACCTACCTAGAGGAGTGTGGTCTCGGGTTTTAAAGATGTGATCCTCCCGGGTATACGATGGGTTATTGGAGATGGAAAAGAGGTGAAGTTTTGGAGTGATAGCTGGATCTTGAACTCACATCTCCTTGTTTTTACTACGAAAGATTTGCTTATTACTGAGTCATCTAAATCCTCTTGTGAGTTATGGACGGAGGGAGTGGGTTGGCATTTTGGTCTGATTGATCAATTCATTCCTAGTGGCTAAAGCTTCAGTTACTTTCAATGGTGTTAGACAAAGTAACGAGGTCTCGGAACAGACTAGCATGGGGTCATTCAGGAAATTGTTCCTTTAGTATAAATATGCTTACACTTTGTTGACCGATAATGTCGAACAAAGGCCGAATATGGGTAATTTTTATGCTAGAATCTAGAGTGTTATTGCTCCTTAGAGGGTAGATGTTTTTTCTGGATGGTGGCGAATCAGACATTTGAGTTCATCTTCGACTTGTCAAGTTTGTCATGGAGTGGTTGAATTGATTCTATACATTATGAGGGATTGTCCGGTGGCAGGTAGAATCTGGATGAGATTTGTCATATCGCGTCTTGGGAGTGTCTTCTTTCAGGTATCGTTGTTTGAATGGCTTTACTTGAATTTGGGTACACAATGTGATGTCTTTGGAAGTACGTGGTCGACGTTATTTTCGGTTATTGTTTGGTGAATTGGAAATAGAGGTGTGTGAATGTTTTTGGTTTCATAGGAAAGTGTCGAGACCGAGTAAAGTTCATGTGTAATAAAGGTAAAGAGGTGTCTCTTGCGCACACAAAGCTTGTAACGAGCATGCCTCCGGGTAATCGAGTTAGTCGTGTCATAGCTTGGACTGGGCCTTCGCGGGGTTGGTTCAAAGTTAACACGAATGGTACTTCTCGAGGTAATCCGGGGATGGCGACAGCGGGATAAGTTTGGTGTGGTAGGTTTAGTCTAAACATTGGCATTTGCTTAGCTCCGATGGCCAAACTCTGTGGTGCATATTATGGTATTTGTTTAGCTTGGGAGCATCATGTTCGTTGTTCAAAGATTGGGATTGACTCGGAATTAGTAGTGGGCTTTCTTAAGATAGGGATGACTGCTTCACATCTTTTATCCTTCTTGGTACGTTTGTGCTATAACTTTCTTACTAGGGATTGGATAATCTGTATTTTTCATGTTTATAGGGAGACAAATCATCTGGCGGATAGTTTGGCGAACTATGTTTTTTTTTGCCTTTACGATATCATTCGTTTATTTTAGCTCTACATAATGTTTCTTTAATTCTATTAGACGATATGGATGTGGTTTGAACTCTACGCCTAATTTGTTCTTGATAACAAATTTTGGAGGGTTTTCCTTCCCTCCCACGACTAAAAACAAAGTATAATGTTGTAGATTATGGTTCTTTAAATGTGAAAGTTTAACATTAAGTGTCTTTAGTCAAGTGGCTAAGTATTTTTTCTATTATCTTTCCACCCAAATTTGATTTCGAAAAATTGTGCTCGTTCTGTATTATATTGTAAAACCAAAAGAAAAATAATTGAGTGGAGTGAGTACTTTGGGAAATGGGGATGATAGATATTGAAGCTAAGGAGAAACGTAGTGTCATTGTACGTGAACACTCATTTTCCGGATATAGAGATGTTTCCAAAAATGTGATTTGTTGAAACTATAAAAATTAGACATAAATGGTACTGTAAAAGTTAGTGTCACATTTCTCTCAGATTATCACTGTAAAAGTTAGTGTCACATTTCTCTCAGATTATCACTGTAAAAGTTTTACTACACAGTAAAAATGAAACGTCCTAGTCTTTAGTAAGATCGTATCCTAACACACATTAATGTCAGTTACTGTTGTTGTGCTTATATGTTTGTTTTGCTTCTTCCTGTCTGTGTCCATTTCTGCTGGCCTTATGTTTACTTTTACCTTCCAATGTTTATCTTTGTAGCCTATCAAATATTCAACACAATGTTTCAACTGTTTTAATTTTTCTGGAAGTTACTGTTTCGTTTTGCAATGGGCCTTTACAGCTTATTGTTGGGCCACTCTTGCTACAAGCATTGGTTTTTTATTTTATTTTTTAAAATCTTCAAAATATTATTCAAATATAGTGGAGATTTATAAACAAAAAATGAACATGTGTTATAGATGCAAACGTGTCCGTAAAATTAGTGTGTTAACGATAGGTTAACAGTTGAGTGATGGAATAGATAGTCAATTCTGATTTGGACCGAAATTTTCTTTTTTTGTCAAGGGCCGATTTATATTGAAAGTTGTTAAAAAGTTAAATTATTAAGCAAAAATATTTGAAATTGGTGAAGTACTAAAGTTTATATTAAATCGGTTCGACGAAAAAGGTTTATATTGAAAATGACAGTTTTCCATCTACATCACTGTACAAATGTCTATGAAATTTGTGTATTAACAATATGTTAACAGCTATGAAACTAATAGTAATTATGATTTTGGTCTAAATTAAAAAAAAAATTGTTAAGAATGTAAATTATTAAGCAAAAGTATTTGAAATAAGCTGAAAGTTGATGTTGAAATCAGCCCGACAAAAAAATTCAGGTTAAAAATAACCATTTTTTTAAATATTTTAGATGGTTAAAACTCGAGTAATATATGACCAATGTCCCAAGTTCGATTACACCCGAGACCAAAAGAAGTCAGATAAATATCCTGCCAGACAAAATGTGATTTTATTTTCATGGGAGATCAAACCTAGATAACTTACAACATTTATCCATTGTTCTCTCCAACACTACTAAACCACAATTATGTTAGCAACGTTTCCCATTCAAATAAACACAAATACTGTCGAGATTTATAATCAAACATGAATATGGATTATATATGTAAAAAATAAAAAAGATTATAAATATATTTTTTATAATCTAGTGCATGGCTTTAAATCATGTATGTATACTATAAGAATAAGTGACTGAATAGTATTAATCATCTATAGCAAACAGAGAAGTAGGAAAGAAATACAAAAAATTCAACAAAAATAATGTAACAGCAATGGATTTATACACAAGATTCGAACCAAAAGTAAAAGGAGCTCAAATCAAGAATAGTCTCCATTGTGTTAGAGAAACACTTAGCAGAGATGCTATCCACAACAGTGATGATCCTCTTAGATGCAATCCTGCTGCTGCAATCAAACAAAACCTCAACTTTGTCAATACTTAAGATTTTTGATTAAGATCAAGGCATGGATTTTTAAAGGAAACAGACCTTGATTCTTGCTGTTATCAGGAAGAGCAGGTGGAGAAGATGACGATGCGTTTGACAAAGGAATCCCAAGATTCAAGCAGTCCATTCCAAGTGCACCTTCCAAACACAAAATAGACCAAATTTAAGTCATGTTTTTTCCGCAATTGACTATCAACAAATAAGAATGATATAGATTGGTTTTCTTACATTCCTTGTAACAAGGAAATGTGGTGATGTTCATGAGATTTTGGTAACCTTCATGGCAATCACAGCTGTATAAAAATGGTGTTGTCTTGTTGCAAATCCCTCCTCCACAATCTACCCAACTACAAGCTACAAAAAACAACAACGATTATACATAATACATACATTGAAGAAGCAAATGAGATCAAAGACCCAACACCAAAGAAAGAAAGTATGAGATTTACCATCAAAAAATGAAGTGGTGTTATCTTTGGGAGGTGTTTTAGATTGTGATGGAGAAGCTGCTTCACCACATGTTAAGTCTAAGGTGCCTAAAAGGATAGATAAATGAATGTATACTTAATACACTATTACAATCTCTGTAAGATCAAACAAAGCTAAACCAGTGATCAAGAGAGAAAGAGAGAAAAATTACAATTGGGAGTGATGCAAGGAAGAAACTTGAGGTGATGATCAAATTGCTTCCAACCATTGTCACACTCACATTCATACGTAAATGTTGCGTTTGAAGATGCTTTGCATTTCCCTTTTCCACATTCCACTTCTTTGCATATATTATCTGTTTTTGTTAATCATCATTAAATCTACCAACTTTAAATGAGGAACAATATACTAAATTCAAAATTTGAGAAGGACCCTTTAAAGAACATAACTCTTTACTCAAAACCCAACTCATAAAGATAACTTTTAACTCTGTCAAATAAAAAAAAGTCTCTACTTTTTTGCATCTCTAGTTTAAATTCCGGCGGGAGTTAAAAATCCTAAATTTGTACAGAATCGTCACTTAATTACCTAAAAATCAAATTTTGAAGAAAACCCAGAAAAAAGAAAATGATGTTTGTTCTAGTGGAAGAGGAAGAGACAAACCGAAAATAGGAGACAGAAGAGGAGAGAGGAAATCAGAAGTGGCTGTCTTCTGGTACATTAGAAGTAAAGCTGCAACGAGACAGAGTGTGTTCCTCCCAACAAAAGCCATGAATCTGTCTTCTTCTTCTCCGTTAATTTGTAAATATAAAGAAACAAATCTGAAAGAGTAATAACAAAAGATGATGTTTTGATTCAGTTAAATAAAAAGTTGGGGATTTGGTAATGTATAAGGTGGATCACTGATGTAAATAGTGATGTTGTTCGCTGAGATCTAATTAATTGCCTTCTTTTTCCTTAGGGTCAACATGACCAATTAATTAGTCTTGAAAATAATCGTTTATATTGGAGCAAAAAAAGTGAACAAATTAATCACTCATATCATTTTTTCCGAAAGTACCATTAATATTTAAAAAAATTATATTATTAATGATTCATAACACAAAAGAAAAAAGTATACCGTTATCTAAAATTAAACTCTTGGAAAAAATCCAAAACAAATTGCTATTTCTCATTTACTTGTTCTAATAATCGTATTTTTTAATGTTAATGTTGTATATTTCTTACAATTTTCTGCTATTGCTGTGTATATATCTTATATTATTTTGTAGATATATACGTTCTTTATTTTAAGATAGTTGTTCCGTAAAATAGGATACCAATTTCATCTATAAAAAAAAAGAGGATGCCAAACGTTCTATTAAGTTTATATTAGACGAATAAATGTTCTGTTAGTATTATAAATCGTCCATTTTATCATAAAGAATAAGCAAAAAAGTCAAAGTCATCAACCCAACAAAGACGTTTATGTATCTCATAATAAATATCACAAGTTCACAACTTTAGTCTCACGTCGAAGAACAGACTATGCTTAAGCAAATTTGTTTCTTTTTCTTAACAGTCATTTGGTAAAGTCGAATAAAACGATTATTACTTTTTAGTTTGGTCTATTACGGTTTTTTTCGAATGTAAATTTTGTTTTGGTTATTTGTGGAAGTGATCATGTTCTTTTTATTATGCTATAAGATAATAGATATTATCTCATTTTAATGTGGATTTTTAACAAGTTCCTTCAAAATGAAAGTGATATTAGCCTCCCTTCTATTTTTGGATCTAAACCGAGATCAATTCGACAAAGATAAAGATGTACATCCAATTTAGCTATCCACTATAACTTTAGATTTCCAACAAAAAGGTTAAACTAGAAACAAAAGAAACAACAATCAAAAATATCAAATTTTATGATTTTGCAAATTAAATATAAATTACGACTCGAGTCAAATAATACAAACTAGTATTGATCAAACTAATTTAGGTATGAAAATAGTCATTTTTAACAAACAATAATGGTTCATTAATTTCTGTTGCTCTTTCGTTTCAAAAATAATATTTTTAACGAATTTTCCAAATTAAATACCAATTGTGATTCAAGCAATTTGAATATGAAATTCCGTTAACCAAACTACTTTAAATATGAATTTTTGTTGCTTGTAAAATTAGATTAATATTGATAAACAATAACTGCATATTAATCTCAGTTATTGTTAGGTTAATTTATTATAGATTTGAATCTTCCATGCAAAGTTTAGAGTAAAAACAACAAAAATCAATCCTAATACTATATCATTATTTAAAAATTGACAAGTAAGGTTTCTAACAACGAGTCATTCCAATTTTTCTAATTATTTTTTACTTAAAATAATTAAAAATATATAATTAAACCCTAAAACTTCTCATCCTCGTGATTTCTGTGATATGCATAATTCCATTTACATTGGCCTTTCTCTCCACATTTCCTTCTCTTCGTCTCTCTTGCTTTTGTCACCCACTTTTTTGTTTGTTTTACTGTCTATATTTTCTCACTATTTTGTTTTCGCAAGGTAAACGTATTAAGCGTTAATTGCTTCTTCTTCTCTATAATACCTTTAATTTTGATTATTTTAATAAACGTTGATTGGATTAGACCCAAAAAAACGTTGGTTGGGAAATAAACCCAACAATATCGATGTGAGGCGTCACACACATAAACCCTCATAATATAGAAGCTACTTCAAATTACGTCAAAAAATCAGCTAATAAGTTTTTTTTTTTCAATTCAATCTCTTTTTTCTTCTAATTTCTTTTAAGGATCTCGATTTGTCTGATTTATGTTGTCGATATCATGAAGGTGACCGTCTAATTTATTTGCTTGGCTTAATTCAGAGGTAACAATAATCTCTGGACCCGAAAAAAGAAACAAACATCACCAATATCATTAAAAATTCAAGCTTTCTAACGTGATGAATTCATTTACTTACTACATCACTACTACTCACAACAAAAAAACAAAGGCATAATCGACGGCCAAAAAACTGTCGGTTCTGCGGTCAATTTTAAGCCGACGGCAATTGACCGGATAATCATACACGTCGCATGCCGTCGGTCTGTCCGACATTACATATCCCGACGGTTACCGTTGATTCATTTCACCGACGGAATATAATTAAAAAATTTTCCAAAAAAAATAAACAGGCCACCGGTTAAATACGGTTTAATATAACCGACGGCAACTGACAGTTTATTTAATTTTTTAAAATATTTTTTGAAAGAAATTTAATTAAAACCGATGAAAACCGACGGTATTTTATTTTTTTAAATATTTATTTAATTAATTATAATTAAAATCGACGAGAACCGACGGGCTTTTTAATTATTTTAATATTTATTGAATTTAATTTAATTAAAACCAATGAACACCAACGGTATTTTATTTTTTTAATATTTATTTAATTAATTATAATTAAAACCTACGGGAACTGACGGATAATCGGTTAAAAGTAATACAAACGTTTCGCATATGCTTCGCTGTTGTAACCAAAAATTTGGTGGAAGTAAGAAGCCATCTGTTCCCGTCGAGTCATATCTTCAATATATTAGAATGGCTTCCATTTTCCTCCATCACACAAAACAAAATTTACTCTCTAATTTGTCGATGGCAAACTATAGCGATCGATTTTGGATGGACGGACCACGTATGGATGAAGCAACTGGCACATTAACCGAAGAGTATGCTGCCGGGCTGAGAAACTTTATGGAGTTCGCGGCTTATCGGAGTGTAACGCTCGAAACAGGTAATATGTAATGTCCGTGTAACACATGTCAGAATTTGAAATTCATTCCTATTAAAAATGTGTGGAGTCATCTATACCGTAGAGGGTTTTTACCGAGTTACAAAATATGGTATTCGCATGGAGAAGATGGTACGAATATTAACTACGGTAATTATAGCGGAGTTGGTAATAGTAGTTTAGGTGGGGATATAGTTAACTCGGTTAATGTAGAAGTAGATGTTACTCTTGGTAGAAGCGGATTAGGTGGCTTAGGTGTAGAAACCACCATCACGGGTGAAAACAATGTGGGTACATTTCATATGGTCAACGATGCGTTTAGGGAGGATGTACCGGTTTTTACAGCGGCTAGAGAGGGGTGAGGAACCAAATATTGGTGCCCGTAATTTTTTTGCTATGCTAGATGCTGCGAATAAATTCTTGTACAGTGGTTGTGGTGAAGATGTGTTACCGTTGTCGAGTGCAGCTGAGATGATGAATATCAAAACAGATTACAATCTACCGGAGAGTTGTGTCAGCGCACTAACCGATCACTTCAGAAAATGTCTGCCTGTGGATAACACATACGCGGCATCATACAACAACATCTAGAAAATGGTTACCAGGCTAGGATTACCATATGAGACAATTGATGTTTGTACAGACAATTGTATCATCTTCTGGAGAGAGGATTCAGACAAGATCTATTTTCGTTTTTGTCGTAAACCTCGATTTCAAGATACAAGTGGGAGGAATCGTGTGCCATACAAGAAGATGTGGTATTTGCCTTTAGCAGACAGGCTTAAGAGGTTATACCAGTCAAACCACATAGCAGGCGCAATGAGATGGCATTTTGAACATAATGCAGCCTTCGGACGCAAAGGCATGGAAACAATTCCAAGCACTTTATCCCGAGTTTTCTCAGGAACCGAGAAATGTATATCTAGGGCTTTCCACATGCGGGTTCAATCCATTCGGTAAACATGGGAGACCGTATTCAGTTTGGCCGGTGATTGTAATACCTTATAATCTGCCACCAACTTTGTGTATGAAACAAGAGTTTTTATTTTTGATAATCCTTGTACCAGATCTCGATCATCCACGGAGATCACTTGATGTATTTTTGCAACCTCTAATTCACTAATTAAATCAGCTATGGGAGAGTAGTACATTAGCGTTCGATGTTTCTACTACACAGAATTTCCAAATGAGAGCTGTGTTGATGTGGACTATCAGCGATTTTCCAGCATATGGAATGCTGTCGGGATGGTCTACGCATGGGAAATTGGCTTGTCCTCACTGTCAGGATAACACAGAAGCATTCCAACTCAAACATGGACGGAAGACATCGTGGTTTGATTGTCATCGACAGTTTCTTCCTATGGATCATCCATATTGGCATAGTAGGTCGTTGTTTACTAAAAACAAAAAAGTCTTATATGGTCCACCGCCAGAAACCAACGGGATGGAAATATTAATGTAGCTGAGAGATTTTGGTGCTGAGTCAACTCTGACTTGTGGAGAAAATGGACATTACCCCGTCGATGGTGTTGGGTTGTACCACAATTGGCATAAAAAGAGTATTTTCTGGGAGTTGCCGTACTGGAAGGACCACCTCCTTCGCCACTGCTTAGACGTCATGCACATTGATAAGAATGTGTTTGATAGTTCAAGTAACACAATTATGAATGTACCAGGGAAAACAAAAGACAATCTGAAATCAAGATTAGATTTACCAGATATCTGTGATAGGAAGTCACTGCATTTGCGAGGGAATAACAATGTAGGGTCAGTTCCAATATTTTGCTTAAGTAACAAAAGAAAGGTAAAAATGATTTCTCTCTCTTTATAAATGATTATTATTTTAACCACTTAATTATACTAACAACGGTAAATTTGGAATATAGACTGTTTTTTTTACTGGATTAAAAATTCGGTCAAATTCCCAGATGAGTATGTTTCAAACATTCGAAACTATGTTGATAGTAACGAGGGAAAAGTCTGTAATATGAAGAGTCATGACTGCCATGTTGTAATGCAAAGATTTTTTCCGTTTGCTTTTGCCTACCTATTGCCTAAAAATGTACATAAAGCGCTTGCAGGTAATATCTGAACCCTAAAATAAAAGGATAATCAATAACTAATATTATGTTTATAATAACCTTACTACGTATTTATATTAGAGTTGGGTGCCTTTTTCGTGATTTTTGTTCACAGACTCTCACTAAAGAAGGAATAAAAAATCTTAATGATAAGATTCCTCTAATCATATGCAATTTGGAGAAAATATTTCCCCCGTCTTATTTTGACGTCATGGAACACCTTCTGATTCATCTACCTCGTGAAGCTGGTAATTACAAAATACATAAACGATCATATTCATTTATTTGATTACTATACTTTTTGAATTGGATCTTCGACAAGTTTTGTAGAGCTAGGCGGACCAGTACAATATCGATGAATGTATCCGTTTGAAAGATTCATGTTCAAATTGAAGAGGAAAGTCAAAAACTTGAGCCGTGTCGAAGGTTCAATTGTCGCTCAATATATCAACGAAGAAACTGCCAATTTTGCTTTGTTATATTCGACGTCCAACATGCAACGATGATGGAGGAGAGCGGCCAATCTATCCAGCTTTTGTACCAGATATTTTTTCCCAAATAGGCCGACTAAGTGGAAAACCAGTTCGTAGAACCCTTTCTTCCGACGAGATAAACCATTTGCATATGTATATTGCAACGAATTGCCCAGAAATAAGTGACCTTGAGAGGTATGTAGTAGTTGCTTATATATTATTTGATAAAATGTCATTATTAGTAATCCATTATTCATTTTTTTGCAGTATTTACATGTCTCAAATTCGGGAGGCATACGCTAATTTGATAGATGGACAACTCCAAGTAACAAAAGAAGGCGAGTTCACGAAGTGGTTAAAATTTTATGTGAGTTTCAAAAAATACTTAATATATTGTTATAATTTTGTATTGGGTGTTACCTTAAACTAATAAACATAAAACCAAAAATCACAGGTTACAGAAGCCGGAAAAATGGGAACAATATTTCCCACATGGCTGGCAGATTTTGTTGCAGGTCCTCTATTACTCACTAAAGCCTATCCTATGTACTTTACTCGTGGTTACGCTTTCAAGATTCTGAGACCAGGAATGAAAAAACCAACAAGTGACTATGGAATATCTTCCACCTCAAGCGATATGGTCTACTACGGAGTGTTGCGAGAGATATTGGAGGTTGAATATCCTGGGTGGCTTGGTTTAAAGTGCATAGTCTTTTACTGTGACTGGTACAATCCTATTTTAGGAGTCGGTGTACGTGTTGACGAGTTTGGTGTCACATCTGTACACTCAAGAAGGAAGCAGGATAAATATGATCCATTCATACAAGCATCGCAGGCTGATCAAATGACATATCTTCCATATCCACGAGTTTTAGCTCGGTCAGATGGGTTGATCACCGCTACTACAACCACTCCTAAAGGGAGACTATATGGTAATTCAGAGCACGATCCTATGCAACAAGCTTCTCCAGGAACACTAGTCCCAATTGACAGTTCACTCGGGGTAGACCTGTGTGTCGGTGAAACCTCCCAAGCATTCGAAACCGTACATGATAGTTCAGACGTAGAAGTTCCCGAATTTGGTGGAGAGTCCGAAGAGAGTTCAAACGATGAGCAAAATGAATTTGAAAGTGATTCAGAGTAAAATATATGTAATTGGAGACTTGTATAATATAAATGAATCGTTATATTGATAAATTTGAAAGATCGTTGTGCGATGTGTTTATCTACATTCATAAATTAAAATTAAAATTGTGACTTAACCTCTGGTCGTAATTAATTTTTGTTTAAATATTTATTAATTTGATTTTATATTAAATACAACCGATCCGTTATAACACAAATCATACAGTGGTAAAAACAAACAAATTTATTGGATATTACACACAACATAACAACATTGCAGATAGCTTATTCCACTGAAACATTACAAGAAACCTTAGCAAAAGCAGAGTACAAAATAAGTACTTAACAAAAATCCATTAATCTACATCTGAGTCTTGTACAGTTGCAATTTCAAACGAACTATTCGTGTTAGCTCCCTCGTCCTCTGAGTCTTGTACGTATGATTCGTACTGCACCACCATTTCTTTAACCCCGATTATCTGTTTACATGTGCACGAACTGAATAAACGATAATCAATTGAGTTTAGTCACAAATGCAAGGTGTGAAATTAGAAGATATATCGTAACGATATTTTGGGCCACAATGTTTATGTTGATAACCCTGCTCGAGAAACAGCATACAGCTACATCGAGTAGAAGTAGCACAGCTCCTACAGTAGTAGCATTTCTGTACTCGTCATTCTGGAATACGCTGCGATGCATAGTTGCCGTCGTTGTGCCTGATGGATCCTTAAGTGTAACTGTCGCATCTCCTAAGCCGTTGGGGAAAATTGCCGCAATAATTGCCACAACCTACAATTAATATTATATAGATTTCCACACCCACCCTTTTCACTTTTACAAATTGGTTCAACGGGCATGTGATATCAGCCAATTGTGTCTAAAATGGTGGAGTTCGATTAGTTGATGTACCTATATGTATGCAGGATGGTAGTCAATTTTACTCACAAAATAAAACAAATTTAACAATTTAAATATCACGCAATACCTTCACGTAGTAGGTAATCAATCATTGATGTCCATCGAATACTATTAAAATTAGCATCATACGCAGGTCGCTCATTATACACTTCACGAACAAAGTCATGTGTCGGCCTAACTTGGGAACATTCACCACGCAACACCTTTTTATCATGCGCTTTTTTTCGGAAGAGACCTAGTTGAAAAGGTCGGCCTGGGCCAGGGATTAGTGGCTGTTGGTATTGCGTTTGTTGAGTTTGTTGTAATTGAATAATTGGCGGAGCCTCCACGACATTCAACAGCTCGTACGTTGGACTTTCTGGCACAATTGTTTCACGAGGACGACGACGATTGTTCGAAATTTGTAAACTTTAACGGACTGCGATTTTAAAATTTTTGTTAAATATTGATGGATGAAAGTGATTGTGATGGTCAGATAAGCCACCTAATTTCTAGTTAAAAACAGTGACGTAGCATGCAAAACGTGTTCTACCAACTCCACAAAAATTTTAAAAAATTTAAATTATTATATATTTTAATTATATAAAAGAATTTGTAAATGATATATTAAATAAAATATTAATTTTCATCGGTTGTCTTCGGTTCAACCTATGGCAACCGACGGGATAAGGAGGGAAACATCCAGGGCCAATTTTTTGGAGGTGGTTGAATTTTCCTCCCAAAGTCCGTCGGTTCCCGTCGGTTAAACCTACGGTAACAGACAGAAATGCATAATTCTGACTATATTTAATATATATATTAATTTATATTAAATAAATAAATAATATCCCCGTCGGTTCCCGTCGGTAATAATTCCGGCTATATTTATTATATATATTAATTAATATGTGTTATAAAAAAAAATTAAAATTCTCGTCGGTTCCAACCGACGGGACCGACAGCTAAAAGGCCTTTTACGGTTCCCAAGCCTCTTCTTCTTCCTTCTTCTTCTGTTTTCTTCCTCGGAAAATTTTCTCAAATTAGAGGCACAACCACCACTTTTCGTGGCCAAATCCGGTGGAAACCACCCTAAATCTATTCCTCCTTCCTAAAATCATGTAAGTTTCTTGAAATTTCATAATTTTTAAGTTTTTCAAAAAAACTTTTTTGGCAAGATTTTAATCTAGGTTGATAGAAACGGATAGATAATTGGAATATAGGTTAGTTTCATTGCCAAAATTGTGGTTTGCATGTCGATTTCGGTTTGGATGTCATGATTTACTTGTTTTTTTTTATGAAGAACAAATTTTTTTTATCAATAACAATATGTTCCTTACAACATAACTATTTAAACAAAATTTTACAAGTTTTAGTATTATGATAGTATAAATTTTTCTACAACATTTGTGTGTATAAATATTGGTGAATATAAAATTATATATATATATATATGTATATATACTATTAAAAATCAATATATATTTTTCTATTTTTTAAACTAATTAATTATGTATATATAATATATATTTAGAGAAAGTAATATATATATCGTATATAAATTGTTTATACATTTATACACATTATTTATCAAACTAATTATATATATAAATATATATAATTTATATTAGTACGAATTTATATAAAAAAATATATATATATATATATATATATATATATATTTATAAAACATATTTCACTAAAATTTTGAAAAATTTATATGTTTTATTATATAATATGTAAATGAATAAAAAAACTTATATGTTTGTTACATATAATATTTATTTCATTATAAAACATATTTAACGAAAAATTTAAAAAATTTATAAGTTTTATTAAATATTATGTAAATTAATATGAAAATTTAAATTTATTTGATTTAGTTATGTATGTTTTGTAATTGATTAAAATAAGTTAAATGATTTAATATGATTTATATAAATAAATTTTTTGAAGTTTATATAAAAATATATTACCTATTTACTTATGTTTTAAATATTTTAGTTTCATAAAGTTTATAATTTACCAAGACATCTTATGATGACTTCCATCGCACGTATCCACCGGGCGTGCGAGCAACGGATCGTGACTCAGATGAGACTATTTTTCTTCATCTGAGTCCACCGACTGCGCATGATACCCAGCCTGACCCAGCACTTCAACCCCCCGCCCACAGCATTTGGCTATTGAGCAGATTTTGACTCAACCGGGATGTTCCCATTTAAAGACTCTAGATCCGAAGCTGGGCGAGGGATCTACATGGTACGAATACATATAATATTTTATTTTACAAATTTTTTAAATAACGGTAAAATAAAATTTCAATATTCAGGTTTCGCATCGACCAACACATTAAGAAGTTGGTCCGACTTATGATCCAGCAGCAGCTGCCTTACGCCTATTCATCCTTTAGCAAATTCCCTTTGGAACTGAGGGAATAGTGGTTCAGATCATTCGCGGTAAACATATTCTTCCTTACTATTTCAATTATTTCATTATCTTACAATATATTCTAATTTTTACAAAATTTACAGCAACAAGTTAACTGGACCGTTGCTGACACGCCTGAAGTGAGGCAGAAGTTCGAGGAGCAGTGCGCCACTTCGTACTCCAACCATGTGTACGCTTGGAAGCGAGTATGGAAGAGGGAACCATCGGAGTTGCCATACGGTTGTCCGGCTGATCGGTTCCCTGAGTTTATGGAGTACGGGAGTGCCCCTGCCACAGAGAAGGTGTCAGATCGAAACAAGAAGAATCGGCGAGCAGGACAGGATGAGATGGTTAAGGCGCCGGGAACACACAACGCTGGTCCTTATACTTTTGAGCATGTCGAGCGCAAGATGGTAAGTTATACTGTAAATTTAATTTATTTAATATTTGTTTAACCATGTTTGTTTGGTTGTGCAGACCATTAAAAATGGGTGCGTACCAGATTTTCTCAAACTCATGAAGACTTGTCACACAAGCAAAAAGTATGGGACGATCGACAACCCGAAGATTCGTGAGGTTGTCGAGAGGGTGGAGGATCGGATTGAGGAACATCACACCCAACTCACTCAGGATGGAGCGGGACCATCCATGCAGGTTCCTCGGGACGTGATCAACCAATTCGTCGTTGAGGTAAAAAAAAAATTTTAATTAATTTTATAAATTAAAAATATAACTTATTTTGTTCATCATTTTGTTTTATTCAATGTAAGAAGTACCGTGCACTAAGGACCGACGATTGGGTCTTGGGAAGCTAGTAGACGCTGATGGGATGCCCACCCGTGTTGGCCTCAGCCAGGGATTCAGGCTTAGTCAGCAGGAGCAAGAAGAGCTTGTGAACCTCCGTCAAAACTTCAAGCAAAACCGGGGCGGAGCTTCAGGAGACCAAGGCCGCACTACGCGAGACTCAGGCGAGACAGGCGAAGAGTGAGGCTCAAATAGCTAAACTTTTGGAGTACATAAACCCAGCACCATCCCCGGTTTTAACCCCGACCCAAAACCCAGGAAATTAGTTTGGACCAAGTAGTTTTAAAAAATGCATTTTGTATATATCTATTTTTTTAATGTATTTAATATTTTTTAATTTAATCTTAATTTTAAAAATTATTATTTTATTTATAAATTAATTTATTATTAAATTTAATTACAATATTAATTTTATTTTTTAATTAATTTTTAAGTTTCCGTCGGTTCCCGTTGGTTTGAACCGACGGCACTAAACCGATGGAATCCGACGATATTAAATCGACGGGAACCGACGAAACTAAACCGATGGTAACCGACAGCCACAAACCAACGGTAACCGACGGGAAACGAAAGTTTTGAACCGAGAGCTACCGACGGTATATAATCGACGGCCACCGACGATATATAACTGATAGCCACCGGCATCATATAACCGACGGCCACCAACGTTATATAACCGACGGTATTTCTCGTTGTTTACCGTCGGTTACAATCCACGGTTACCGACGGGATCGCGATAACCGACAACGCGTATTCGACAAGCATATTCCGTCGGTTGTTGTCGGTTATATGGCATAATCGACGGCAACCGACGGGATTCGCCGTCACTTATACTCTTGTTTTCTTGTAGTGACTCTTTTCTTAAGCTTGGTCTAGATTTTTTATTTTTACCAATGATGTATTTCTATAAACAATTTGCGATTGAGATTAATGAGGTCACACATGTTCTTGAGAGAATACAACCTAATAATACTGACCAACAACAAAACAGTAGACAACCTCTGGTTCAACTTCAGGTAATAACTCTAAAATCTTAACAAATCTCATTCGAAAAATTGCATACAAATTTATTTGTAAAATATTTTGAACCCTAAAATATAACCATTTAATCAATATATTTATAGTTGTGAAAAAAGAAAGATAAAATTAACTTAACTACCAAATTAACAGAAATATGGTCTTACTTTTTAAAAAGATACTGGGGATCTAAGACAATTGCCCCATTTGACCAAAAGGGAGATACGGCTCTGGATTGTGGTTATAATAGCAGATTGTAAATCGATGATAAAGCATATATCAAACTTAGGTGCTTATGAAATAATTTAGCATGTTCAAGGTACGTGTTTTAATATATATATATATATATATATATATATATATATATATATATATATATAAGCATTCATCTAACCCAAAAATAACATAAGTCTTGTTAGTACCAGAAAAATGAGATGAGTCTTTACATCCATTCATCACCAATATATATTTTTAACCTCAAATCCAAAGCAAAATTATGAAGAATGTTTTAGATGTTCGTCGCTTTTGCTCGATCTAAACTTTGCATCAGAGTTTCAAATCTATAATCAATACAAAATAGATTTTAACTGAACAATTACTAAGATCAATATGCAGAAACTGTTCTTTAAAATTGACTAATTTTATATTTAAATTTGTTTGGATCGTAGTTGGTATTTAGTTTGATAAATTCGTGAAAATTTTGATACTTTTTGAAAACAAAACAGTAATGAAAGTTAACGCACTGATACTATATGTTAAAATTGATTATTTTCATATTTCAGTTACCTTGTTCAAAGCTAGTTTGTATTTTATTTATCTCGATTTATAGTTCATATTTAATTTGGAAAAATCGTGAAAGTTAGTAGTTTTTTACTAATTTTCCGAAATACATGTGTTTGTATATTTCTCTATGTTACATAGATCCACTCAATTTTAATTTATCCTAACTTTGCATTCCTACTAATTTTTATTTAAAAATACATTTTATTGAAAACATTATTTTCAAACATATTTTTTCTAATAATTATCAAGTACTTGAGTTGGTTCAATTGGTTGACGATTCTTCGACCTTCAAATTGCCATTCTTTTGCAGGGTTCAAACCCTCTCAGCTGTGAAATGTTTTCAACCATCCGTAGATGGTTTAGACTTGGAATTTCTTAAAAAAGAATTTCACTATTATCTTTTTGAACACAAACAACATTATTTACAAACATGCTAGATTTGTACTCAATTCCATGTGCAGCTGAGCTTCATCATCCACACAGCTAGATACAAAAACAGTCTAATCCTATCATGCAGACGTATATAGACGATCAATATTACCAACAACCATGCTCTGTGGTCAACATATACATATATAAAAAGACATCAAAACAATCAATAATGATCACGTAATCCATTAGGAGTTACATGTCTTTTCAATCGCTCGTGATTTGTCAAATGTCCTTAACACCCAAAGGCATTATGTGGGCTTCAATAATCACATAAATTATACGGATCTCAGTCCCTATTGTTGCCATTTCAGTGACCAAAATGAATACATAGATTGATGTTGTTGGGTTTTGTAATGGGCCTATAGCTATTAGGGCCTTGGGTTTCATCCTTTAACGAAAACGCTTGTAGTTATTAAGCCACCAGAAGACACAAAACATCCAAATGCAGAAGAAATTAATCAAAGATTTTAAAAAGGTGTATATGTCAATCAAATAATGTTAAAAATTTGAGTAAATTTCTGTCCGTTCTTGAGAAAGTTGGATTGACAAAACAACCGGAATAGACGTAGAAGTAATGAGAAAAAATCTAAAATTGTGAGGAGAAAGTGGCAACGACATGATCCGAAAATTTCGATACGTTATAGATTTATAAACAACCAAGCTCGTAATTAGAAACTCTACAATTTTGACAGGTCGTCGACTTCAGTAAACATTTAATGCATAAGAATTTAGTTGTTATGTGGTCCATGCATGTGGATCTCGATACTAACACATTAATTGGATTATGGTTTTCTTCATATCTATGTTTCTCTCTACATGAATTATCCACATATCACTGCCTTTGTGGTTCTATATACATAAAAACTAATTAATCTGTTTAATTTATGAACTATTAGTGCGAGTATATGTAAGATATTAATGTTTTAGCTATTAAGAAATATTTTTTTTTTTTATTATAGGTCAAGAGAAATATAATTTTTTATTCAAAACTAATTGACAATCATAAACAACTAAGTGAAGAAATATACACCACACACAAATTTTTTTTAGTTAATTTTTTTATTTTATATTTTATTTCTATTTTTAAAGATAAAATGTCTTCTAATTAAAAACGATTTTGGATTCGCCACTTGAAATAGATATACTTTTGTTGTTGTATATTAAATTAGAATAATTTCAGTTTGAGTATGAGCACATTCTAATATAAACTGACTTATAGATATGGAGTTGAGACAACATAAATTCGATTAAGGTTTCTCACATATCGAATATGGGGCTAAAACTCAACTCTTTTGTTCACATTTTAAAAAAAATATTTCTTAAGTTAGCTAATCTTTGAAGTGGTTTACATTTATTTTCTCTTGAAAAAAATATAAGTAAAATTTGTAACTTCTACACTAGTATGATGATTGTTTTTCATTTCTACTTTTTATTTAGCATATATATATTATCAAATAAATATTTAGAAAATAAATCAAAGAAATTAGTAAAATATCTAGGGCTACCTTGTGAATTTCGTCCAACTAGAATTCAATATCAGATATTGATCATGATATGAATAATTTGACTATCTTTCTTTTATTTTTCAGTCGTATCGATTTTTGATATCAGTATTGTTGAAGGTTCCTTTTTCTCTATTTGAGGTTTCAACATTTCGGGATGGCTAGTATTTCATTCAGATGTCTATCAATTATCAAATAAGGAAAAAAATATTGGAATTGTTTCTAGTTTTGGAGAAAGATTTTTTTTCAATTTTAGGAGTGATTTCTTGATAAGTCTTTGGTTTGTTTTCATTTTTTTGTGACTTCATATTTGTTTTTTCTTAGATTATGGGGATATCAAGATTTTTCTCCAGCTTTAGACTTCACTGATTTGTTTGGTCTTTGGTAGTGTAATCCACCATTTCTATATTAATCAGAAGAGAAAAAAAAGTAAAATATCTAGGGCAATGTAGCTAAATATTATTAATTCTTTTAATTAAAAATATTATTTTTAATATATTTAATAATCATTCAACCAATTAAAAATTAATCTGCAATGATCAAAATAAATAAAAATATAATTAATTTTACATTGAAAATTAAAAATATCATTTTTTCCCAAAAAAATCACTTAATATAAAAAAGATGGAGTACATGGTTGTATTTTTAGCAACTCCACATCGAGTTTAAGAAGAGACATCAAAGTAATTGTTTGTATGGACGAAACTAGTCAACGTATTTTGTAACATGCCATGTGAGTGCCAGCTTCATACACAGACACCGACATGTATTATCAACAATATACTCCTACATTAATATTAAAATATTAGATAATTATTATTATTATTATAAAGTGATGACAAATCCCAATGTAAATAATTGGAACAAAGTTCTAATTCATGCACTAACTGCTAATTAATCGTCAATGACAGTGCGAGAGGCAGCTATCTTTTCTTATGATTGGCTTTGTGGTTCAACAACTTCATTATATCCATTGAAGAAAACAAATGTTTGTTTGGTGCATTTTCATTTATTTACTTATTTAGCATTTAAGACATTCTTATCATAATTATAAGTTTGATCTACCCCAGAGATATACTACATGTCTACTCCTGTAAATTGGATTTAATATGAAAAAATGTCTCTCTCTAACATTTCATACTTTTTCAAATGTAGCTTCATCAATGCAACACTTTGGAAGGGACTTGAATCTTGATTATATATCCGATTTATCAAAAAAAAAAAAATATATGATTGTCATAAATTTAGATATGTAGAATTTAAATTTCCACTCTAAAAATATAAAAGTTAAATACGCCATATGTTTTAATATATAAGGTGTTTAGGAGATTTTGTTGTGTCTCATTTTATAAAGTTTTTAACGTAAAGTACGCAAAAATTAATGCATTTAATATTTTATAATCATTAATATTTTGTTGTATTGTTTATGATTGATTTGAGTTATAATGAACTAAAACAACTAAATTTACATCAACAGGAATTCCCTCTCCGGAGGTGAAATTTAAAACAATAAATCATTTTTAACAAGAATATTTTATATTTTAAGCGCGAGATGGAGCTAAACTCTTCTTAGTCTGATAGTTCAGATAACCCAACTAAATGGTTCTGACATTAAAGGTACAACTTTTCTTCATCATAGATGGAACATTAAAATAAATTTTAGCAACTGAGTTTTGAACTATGGATCAAATTTTTTTTTGTGTCAGTAATTAATTTAACAAGGTCCGATCCATATTTTAAAGTCCACACCCTAAGATTATTTTGTGATATACTATGGGTGTTAATGGTAACTTCGGAATCTAGCTGAATGTGGAATCTGGCGGAATTTTTTTTATTTTTTCAGTGGAATCTTGCAGAATTAGTTAAATTTAAATGGTAACTGTGAAATTTGGATGAATTTAACAAAATTTAATATATATATTTAAAAAAATTAGATCCATAAGTCTCAGTTTATAACCCAAACTCACTCATAAAACCCTTACTTTTTAACCTCCACTCACCAAAAACTGGAATCAAAACTCATGTTACTTAAGTCATTAGTTAGTAGATATATAAAAATAATCAAATTAAGAAGAACTCCGCAATTTAATATATTACTTTTGTAACATAATATAAACCACTAAACTACTCCCATGATTTTTTATTTATTTTAGTAACGAAATATGTAATATTGTGTCCATGCATTTAGATTTCGATTCTACCCTAATTGTATGTGAAGATGAAAAAGTAGAAAAATTATGAGTAAGTTTAAACTACGGATCAAATTTTGTCGATCAAATTATTAAATTGTTGATAAAAGAAATTGTTACAATAATCTTATACATTGTTTTTAAAATAATAAATACCAAAATTATTAAGTGAATAATTGTATAGTATAAGTAGTTCAAAAATAGAAAATAAAATAAAATAAGAAAAGGTAAAAAATTACTCAGCATTCAACACAAGTCATTCCACAATGATGAATGGTGTTTGTGGAATTGAAAAAGGTGGAAAAAAAATTCCTTAACTCCACTGAATTCTATATACACCAGTTATACCCTCTATATGTAGTAGAGAGAATCGAGTCCATGATATTAAAATCATTAGCTGCATCATCATAACCACCATGTGAAAAAAACTCGGTTAATTAAATCTTGTTAACTCAGTTGTTGCCAATATTATGTAATCCTAAAAATATTAAAAAATAATTTCATATCTGTTTTTCTTATTAAAACTATTATTTTAATCTATTTATTAACCATTCTAACTGAATTAAAATATATCTCCATAATACAAATTGTCAAAACAGATAAAAATATAATTAATTTTATCAAATAATTTGTATACAAATTGTTTTCTTAAAATATATGACGATGTAGGAAGGATAAGAACATTGAATTGGTTAACCTAAGTTTATAAACTTTAAGACATATTTATAATGGGACATTGTACTAATAGAGCCAACACCACATACAACTAATGGACCATTTCTGATTGATTAATTTGAATTCAATTTTGGTATCTAAACTTCTTGTATAATAAAAACCACATTTAAGAAATTTTGTCGATTTCAGCAACTGTCTTATAAACCCAAATTGTCTGGAACCATCCATCATTGTCTTCAAAAGCTAAACAAATGAATTTAGACCTATCACATATGCACCATATCTAATTGTTATAGGGTACTAAATATCACAACGTGCCCTACATTATTAAAGGGGTCCTCCGACCAATAAAATTATCACTTTGGAATTATTCTTTAATGCAATGAAGACATCAAAGATAAGTTTAACAAATATTTTATGTATACAATATAATATAATTTATAATATACATCAGATTTTGTCGGTCTAAAAACAATTATACCTTAAGATCAATTGAATTTTGAAACTCAAAATACCTTGATTGACATGAGAATTGTAATCCAAATGTAGCTAGAATGTCGGTTAACCAACTTTATTTACTAAGAATATACATAGTTTGTATGGTCTTGAATAGTCTCATTCGATTGACCACAAACTAAACTACTAACATCATTTTCTCAGACATATGAGTGTGGGCCAATAGAAGCAGCCTTGTATTTATTATTCCAATTGTTGTCATAAAATTAATATTTTATTATTCTATGGTAATGGTAATATATGTCTCATTCTCATGCTAAAATCCATGAACACACAACGTATATTATAATAAAGAGAATAAATATAAGTTACGCTCATGATAAAGTATTTCACACGGATTCTGCATGTTCGTTTACTTCTCTTTTTCACATGGCTCAACCATCTCAAATCCCAATATTTAATTACTTATTTACCCCTTTCTACTAGCTATGCCCAGAATTTTAGGTCTCTATTTTCTTTTAGATGAGCATTAAAGTATCAGTATCTCATTATGTTCCGTAGCTATCTAGCTACTTTCATCACACACGTCGTCCTACACATAACCAAGTGTTGTAGTAAATGTTAATTACACACACACATATATATTCTTTTGTAATGTTACTAAACTCATGAACTTATGTCACTTGAGTTTGTAATGTTGTAATATTTTTTTTTTTTGATAATTAATATTTTTTTTTTTTGATAATTAATATTTTTTTTTTGGTAGGAGGTAATATTGTTGAAGAGTGTACTCATGATCAAGTCAGATTATCCTAAGTGTTAGAAAGCCTTCGAAGGGTTCAGAATCTTTCAAGCAACAAAGAGGATGGAAGCCTCTAAGCTGAAAGGAGTCTTCAGTTAACCAAGTCCGCTCGGTTTGATTGCAGATGATTGGACCCGGTTATTTGATCGGTTTATGTCATGATTATTGACCATTCTAAAGGTGACACATGGCTGTTTCATTCTTAAGAGTGAGGACGAAGACTGAAGCAATTACAGAGAGTTCTTGAACTGTTTTTTGGCCGTTAGAGTCAGTTGGGGTTTTGTTTATTTTCTTTCTCAGTATAAAAGTGTATTATATCTTCTTCATTCTTTCATGGGTTTTGGGTGAGCGATTAAGATAGAGAGAGAGGTTTCAGTTTAAGTTTTCTCTGTAACATATCTCAAGTTTCAGAGCTAAATTCACTGTCATCAATGGAAGAAGAATCCAGAGTTCTTATGAACTTCAGTGAGATGTAGGCTCTCTAATTGAGATAAGAACTCGTAAATCCCGTGTCTCTGTAATTTTCTTTACTTCTTAATTTCTCAAATCGACTCCAAAATCAAGAGAATTCTGGATTAGAATTCACAAAATCGGTGAAGTAATCGGAGTTTGAAGATGTCAAACACCAAGTCAAAATCAAAGATAGCAATCTTCGATGGATCTGGAGATTACGATCTTTGGAAGAAAAGAATGATGGCGAACCTCACAGTACAAGGATTAAAGAATGTTCTTAAATCGTTTACACCAAGGGAGCTTACAGAAGAAGAAGAGAAAAAGCCAGAAGAAAAGAAGAAACTGATTGAAGAAAAAGAAGCGAGAGCAGACCAGGATGAACAAGCCTTGAATCTTATCTTCTTAGTTGTAGATGATAAGATTCTTAAAAAGATCGAGAACTGCGAGACTACGGCTAGTACTCTCGACACACTTGATAAGTTGTTTCTTCCTACTGCTCTCCATGATAGAATTTATTCTCAATTAGAAGTTTATGCTTTTCAAATGCAAGAAACTAAGAGTATTGACCAGAATGTGGACGATTTCTTAAAGTTAGTAGGAAACTCAAGCAATTCTTCTTCTCAAGTCACTTCCAGAGGTGTACGAGCATCTAAGGGAAACTTTGACCTACAACAAGGAGAAACTAAAGGTCGATGATGTTGTTAGTGCAATAAAGTCAAAAGAAACAAAGCTAAAGAAATCTGGATATGCTCCAAAGACAAATGGTGAAGGATTATTCGTAAGAGGAAAGTTTGAAACAAAGTTAAAAGTTTCATTCAAAGACAGGAGTAAATCAAGATCTAAATCCAGAGACATAAAGAATGGAGAGTGCTGGATTTGTGGAAAGAAAGGACATTTCAAAAAACAGTGCTACAAGTGGCTAGAAAGAAACAAAAGAAATGGACAAGCTTAGCAACAAGGAGAATCATCACTTGCAAGAGACGATTCCAAAGATCTTGTTGGTCTTATTATTTCAGAGGTAAATGTTTCTTTAAGTGATATTGAATGTGATGAATGGATTTTGGACACATGTTGCTCTTTCCACATGACTCCAAACAAAGATCTATTCATGAACCTAAAAGAAAGAACTGGAGGCAAAGTCAGAATGGCGAATGAAACTTACTGTGAGGTAAAAGGTATAGGTTCAATTCGTTTTACTAACACTGACAATACAACTTTTGTTCTCCATGATGTTCGGTATATGCCAGAGATTTTAATGAACTTGATCTCTCTTGGCACACTAGAAGAGAAAGGTTGTGAGTTCAAAAGCAAAGAAGGCATCTTAAAGATTATAAAAAGATGCACAATCATAACAAAAATGATAAGGAAAAGGACCTTGTACATACTTTAAGCATCAACAAATGTAGCCGAAGTTAACAGTGTGAAGTCAAGTGTTTCAGAAGATCTTCAGAGGAAACCTAAAACTGTTCAAGCCAAGAACAAAGACTTTCAGCTTTGGCATAGCATAATGGGTCATCTTGGCCAGAATGGAATGCAAGTTTTAGCAAAGAAAGGATGTTTTGAAGATTGTAAAGCCACAGATTTGGAATTCTGCGAAGACTGTGTGATTAGGAAGAGTCATAAGGTTAGCTTTAGCACAACAAAGCATGTAACAAAGGACAAGTTGGATTACATCCATTTAGATCTATGTGGTTCTCCATCAGCTCCAATGAGTCTCAGCAACTGTCAATACTTCATCACCTTTACTAATGATTACACGAGAAATGTATGGATTTATTTTCTAAGATTTAAAGATGAAGCTTTTAAAAGTTTTGCAGATTGGAAAAAGATGGTTGAAGTTCAATCTGTAAGGAAAGTCAAAATAGACAATGGATTGGAGTTTTGCAATCATCAATTCAATGAGTTATGCAAGCAAGAGGGCATTACTAGACATAGAACATGCACCTACACGCCTCAGCAAAATGGAGTTGCAGAGAGACTCAACAGAATAATAATGAACAAAGTCAGATGCATGGTTAGTGAAAGTGGCTTAGACAAGAAATTCTGGGTAGAAGCAGCATCTACATCAGTCTACCTTATCAACAGACCACCTTCTTCAGCTCTAGACTTCAAAGTTCCAGAAGAGATTTGGTCATCAGAAATGCCATCTCTTAAGAATGTCAAAAGATTCAGTTGTTTGACATATGTTCATTCAACAGAAAGTAAGTTATATCCATAGCGAAGCGTGGAGTTTTCACAGGTTATCCAGAAGGAGTAAAGGGATACAAAGTCTGGATGCTAGAAGATGAAAAATGCATTATTAGCAGGAATGTCATGTTCAGAGAAGAAATCCTTTACAAGGACATTCAAAAGAAACTATGGAAAGGTAATGATCCATATGATCTTATTACTGATGATTTTGCAAGTATTGAAGTTTCAGGTTTAGGAAGAACTCAAGTTCAAGGTGGTGTCTCAACAGAAACTTAAGATGATCGAGACAACCAAGACTTAAATATTCCAGAAGAAACTCCAGAAGATCAAAGTACAGAGAATGATAACTTGGATCACTATCAACTAGCTCGTGATATACCAAGAAAAGTCATTCATCATCCTGCTCATCTTCAGGACTTTGAATGTGGAGATGAAGGTCTTGATGAGGCTTTATTAGCTTATGTATTTTCACTAACTGAAGATGTAGGGATAAATGAGCCATCAAGTTACAAAGAAGCTCTTTAAGATCCTGACAGAGACAAGTGGACAAAAGCTACAGATGAAGATATGCATTCAGTGTGGAAGAATGGAACATGGGTATTGATTGATAGACCTAAAGACAGAAATGCTATCAGATGCAAATGGATTTTCAAATGGAAAACATGAATTGCTGGAGGTGAAAACCCAAGATACAAAGCAAGGCTCGTAGCCAAAGGGTATACTCAAAAGGAAGGAATCGACTATAAGGAAATCTTCTCTCATGTGGTCAAGCATGTGACTATCAGATATCTTTTATCAGCTGTTATTCATTTCAATATGCAGCTTCATCAGATGGACGTGAAGACTACCTTCCTTCATGGCCATATTGATGAGTATTTGGTTATGGAACAACCAAAAGGATACATTGATAAAGATCATCCTGATAAAGTGTGTCTTCTCAAGAGGTCACTATATGGATTAACAATCCCCAAGGCAGTGGAATCAAAGATTTCATGATTTCATGATCCAAAACAACTATCAAAGAAGTGAATATGATTACTGTGTTTATCTTAAGAAACTAACAGATAATACCATGATCTATTTGTTGCTCTATGTAGATGACACTCGTATAGCCTCATCTAATAGACAAGAAATCAAGGCTCCCAAGGATCTTCTCAACTCGGAATTTGAGATAAAAGACTTAGGAGATGCAAAGAAGATTCTCAGAATGGAGATCACAAGAGATAGGGAAAAGAATAAACTGAAAGTATCTCAATCCAATTACATCATGAAGGTGTTAGGAAACTTCAAAATGGACCAATCTAAAGCTGTTTCAACACCTTTAGGAGCTCACTTCAAACTAAAGTCAGCTACAGAAGATGAATCTTCATTTCAACATCATTTTATGAAAGGTATTCCCTATCAAAGTGCAGTGGGAAGTCTAATGTATTCTATGATAGGAACTCCGCAAGATCTTGCTTATCTAGTAGGATTGATAAGCAGATTCATGAGTAATCCTATCAAGGATCATTGGCAGGCAGTTAAGTGGATTATGAGATATCTCAAGGGTACTTCTAATGTTGGTTTAAGCTATGAAGGCAAAGGAGATTTCATTATAAAAGGTTACCGTGATTCTGATTATACAGCTGACTTAGACAATAAAAAGGTTGTATTGTGTTTACTGCATGTGGAAATGTTATCAGCTGGAAATCAAATCTACAGAGTGTTGTAGCTTTTTCAACCACAGAATCAGAGTATATTGCTCTTTCAGAAGTAGCAAAGGAAGCTATTTGGTTGCAAGGTTTAGCAGAGGAGTTTTGGTTTCTCACAAGGATCTGTTGAGATAAACTGCGACTCTCAAAATGCAATTGCTCTTGTAAAGAATTTGGTGTTTCACAGTAGGACCAAGCATGTGGCAGTGAAGTATCATCACATTCGTGGTTCTATCAGTCAAGGTCTTATAGAAGTCAAGAAGACTCCAACAGAGTATAATTCTGCATACATATTTAGAAAAGTGTTGCATGTTTATAAGCTCCAGGAAGCATTGAAGATGCTTCATGTAGCAAGCAACTAAGTGTGTAAGTTTTTTGATCCACTATATTTATTTGATCTTGTCTAAGGTGGAGATTTGAAGAGTGTAGTCATGATCAAGTCAGATTATCCTAAGTGTTGGAAAGCCTCTGAAGGGTTCATAGTCTTTCAAGCAACAAAGAGGATGGAAGCCTCTTCAACTTAACCAAGGTTATTTGATCTGGTTTATGTCATGATTATTGACCATTCTAAATGTGACACATGGCTATTTCATTCTTAAGAGCGAGGACGAAGACCGAAGCAATTGCAGAGAGTTCTTGAGCTGTTTTTTGGCCGTTAGAGTCAGTTGGGTGTTTGTTTGTTTTCTTTCTCAGTATAAAAGTGTATTATATCTTCTTCATTCTTTCATGGGTTTTGGGTGAGCGATTAAGATATAGAGGGAGAGGTTTCAGTTCAAGTTTTCTCTGTAACAGAGCTTAAGTTTCAGGGCTAAGTTCACCGTCATCAATGGAAGAAGAATCTGGAGTTCTTATAAACTCCGGCGAGATGTAGGATCTCTAATTGAGATCCGAACTCGTAAATCTCATGTCTCTGCACTTTTCTTTACTTCTTAATTTCTCAAATCGACTCCAAAATCAAGAGAATGGATTAGAATTCACAGTTGTAATATTTGGTTGTGAACTAAAGTATATTTTAGTTGTCATACTGGTATAGCAAATTTTTTTTGGGGAAATAGTAGTACATTTCAGGTTTGAACCTTCTTCGAAAACAAAACCACAACTATTTTATATGTCAACAAAACAAAACAATAATTGTTTTATATGTCAACGATTTGATATAAAATGCATTTTTAGGTGTAAATGGATCTCATATAAGAGGATTTTATGTGTAGTGACATGTACAAAGCTTCAATTGTGTGGAATGCCATTAGAAATCTGAAATTTTGTGTAGTGCCATCTTTTGGAAAAGATAGATAATGAATGGAAAAATGAATTTCTGAAGAAATATGATAAATCGTAGACAAATAGAAACTTGTCCATTCTGGACAAATTTATATCACAACGTCACATACCAATCTGACACGTGTTAGTAATTTTCTAGCGTGAACATGTCGATGTCTAGAATGGATGAAATGTCTATGTTCTGTATAGACATGTGTCCATGTCCAACGTTGAATACAAATTCAGACACGCGTTATTCATCTATTCGTCAGAATGGATAATTCGTTGTTCATCATTTGACATATTTGTTCATGATGTTTATTACTATGCATGTTGTTATTACTGTATAGCCAATCTGGTCTTGAAAATAGAACTAAATTCTCATGGACTTATGTCACTTGAGTTTGTAATGTTGTAATATATTTTCTTTTTGTAGGAAGTAATGTTGTAATATTTGGTTGTGACGTAAAATATATTTTAGTTGTCATATTGGTCTCGCGAAAGTTTTTGGAAAATAGTAGTGTACATTATTCAGGTTCAAACTTTCTTCTAAATAAAACCACAACTTCTTTATATGTCAATAATATAATACAAATAATATTTTTGAGTGTAGTTGAATCTCATGTAATATGTTGACCTAAGAATTATATAGAAACAAATTCTTCAAAACCCGTGGGATTTGAGAAGATATTTATTTAGTTACTCATATCTTCCAAGTATAGTTGGATTTCATGTAATTTATTGACCTAAAAATCACAGAGAACAAAACTCCTTGAGACTTGTCTTGCAATTCATAGTGTGTTGAACCGAAGATTTCGATTAAAAAAAAGTTTAGTCGACTTATATATCTCTTATTGAGTAAATTGGAATGATGTGTTGGATGGAAGGATATTTTGGTACTTTGTGATAGCTAGCGAAGAAGGAAAGGAATCTAATCTGATCTAATTTGATTTATTGAGATTGTGTAGTTGGCACTCGAGTGCATAAATCGTGGCCGTGGAGAGAGCTTCCGCTCTGCTTCTTCTTCTTCTCCTAATTATTATTCACCCATCATCCCAAACACAATCTTTCAAAGCTTGCACAAAAATTATATAATTAACCGACTTAATATACATTGAAGTTAATGTATTATGCTTATGTGAATATTTTCACATTTTATAGCTTTTTATTTGATTAAACCATATAAGACTCTTAACATAGAAACAGTTGGACTTCTTTGACGTCCTTAGATTCATCTCATTAGCTTGACATTAAGCACAATGTAATTGATGAAAAAAAAAGTAATGAAAATGAAAAATTGAGTTCATCTTCTTTGTTTCTTCACAGCTTCGTTCGACTTTCATTTATGTAATTATTTATATTAGAAAAAAAATATTTTCCTGTTTTGTAGATATTCTACTGTAACTAACTATCGGGTTTTAGGTTTAATCTCTTGTATAAATATTGTGATTATCAATACAATATAAAACTTTTCTCAATTATTCACATGGTATCAGAGCAGCCATATCTTAACCTATTTTTCTCTACCGACGTCGTTCTCTTAAGGCTTCATTGCCAAAATTTATGTTTCCTTTCTCTTATGTTTTCTTTGCTACAAAACAGAAGCCTCCTTTTTCTGCTTCATATTCATACCTTAATTGTGATTTATGGCTGCTCCTACTCCTACTCCTACTGAAACTTCAGCTTTTCCCTATATCATTTACCCTTCAGATAACCCTGGTTCTTTTATTACCCATGTTCTTCTCCGTGAAGAAAATTACTCCGAGTAGGCAACTGAACTCTCGAATTCTCTTCAAGCCAAACAGAAAATCAGTTTCATCAATGGCACCATACCCAAACCTGCCGCCGAACCTGATCTCTCTCGTTGGATATTTGCTAATTCGATGATCGTTGGTTGGATTCGTACCTCTATTGATCCAACAATTCGGTCTACTGTAATCCACGTTGCTGATGCACATAAATTGTGGGAGTCTCTATGCAATCGCTTCTCTGTGAGGAGTGGGGTTCATCGTCACTTGCTTGAGGATCACGTGACCAATTGCAAGCAAAACGGTTAGTCAGTGATTGAATACTACAACCAATTGTCAAAACTGTGGGAAGAGATACAAAACCTTCGTACTACTCCTACTTGTATGTGTGATGCTGCTCCTGATTTGGAAAAAGAGAGAGAAGACGCACGCGTACACAAGTTCCTCTTTGGTATAGACGACTCGCGCTTTGGTTCTCTCCGATCGCAGATCATCAACCAAAATCCTTTCCCAGATGCCATACAAGATGCTATTGGATTCTCTGTTCAGGCCGAGAAGCTTTCTCCCACTACCGATGCTGTACAACAGAATAGGTCACGTGACACTCCCAGATTTTGTACCCATTGCAACTGCAAGGGTCACAATATTAGTGAGTGTTTTCTTCTTCATGGGTACCTAGACTGGTACCTTGAACAGCAACAACAACAACCTACGCGTGGTTTTGCTCCAACTCGTGGTCGTGGCGGTCGCGGTTCTTCTTCAAGAGGTTGGGGTCGTGCAAACGCAGTGCACGCTGTGACTCAGTCTCTGCCAGTCGCTTTTCTGCCTTCTTCTGAACAAGTGGTAGCACTTATTAATCTTCTCAAGAACCAGCAGACAAACATGTCCACAGATCGTGTTTCTGGTAAAACAAAACTTGTTGATGTTGTTCTTGATATATGAGCGTCACACCACATGACGGGAGACAAATCTCTTTTACAAAAGCTGCATCCAATCTCTAGCTCTGATGTGACGTTTCCTATGACCGAGCTTCTCGTGCCACACATATTGGCAATATTTTTTTGAATGATTCTTACACTTTGCGAGAAATGCTTTATGTGCCAAGTTTCAATTGCACGTTGATTTTGGTTCATAAGTTGATAAAGCAAACTGGGTGCATAGCCATTTTTATTGATACCTTGTGTGTTTTACAGGACCGTTTTACGAAGACCTGATTGGAGCCAGTGAAGAGAGAGAAGGGGTGTACTACTTTACTAGAGTTATTGTGGCTCGTGCTCCTTGTGTCGCGGCAGTGAAGTCGTCTACTTCTACTTTATGGCATCGTCGTCTTGGTCATCATTCTACTAAAGTCTTGTCTTCTTTACCGTTTTTGAATAATGTGGCTGTCGATTCAGAACATGCCAAAGATTGTGATACTTGTTTTCGTGCTAAACAAAATCGTTGTGTTTTTAAGAAAGTATAAATAAAGCTTCTAGTTTTTTTGAGTTAATACATTGTGATGTTTGGGGTCCATACCGCACTTTGTCTTCTTGTGGTGCACCTTGCTTCTTCACAATCGTTGATGACTATTCACGCGCAGTTTGGATCTTTTTGATGTTGGAAAAATTAGAAGTTCCCATGTTGTTGCAAAATTTTTATGCAATGAGTTTATGACAGTTTAAACATGTTCAGGTAATGGGACAGACATGTTCAGGTAATGGGACAGAGTTTACAAACAAGGAATTGCAGACATTTTTTCAACAACATGGCATTGTTCACCAAACTTCATATGTGGACACACCACAACAAAAGGGACGTGTGGAACAGAAACACCGCCATATATTGAACGTGGCCCATGCTTGTCTCTTTCAAGCCGATATTTCTACTCATTTTTAGGGAGAGAGTGTCCTCACCACTGCGTTCATCATCAACAGAACACCCACACCGCTACTACAAGGTAAAACGCCCTATGAAATACTTCATAACACACCTCCGAGTTATGATGCCATATGTGTTTTTGGGTGCTTCTGTTATGCACATCACCGAGGTCGAGACCGTGATTAGTTTGAGTCTAGGAGCAGAAAGTGCATCTTTGTTGGGTATCCGTTTGGTAAAAGGCATGGAAGTTGTACGATATAGAAAAAGACAAATTTTTCTACAGTCGTGATGTGGTTTTTATTGAATCAGAATTTCCTACATTGCTTTTCGCAAAGCGTGACTCTGCATCACCTCATCTGATTTCCAACTTAGAGAATAATGATTGGACTGCCACTGTTGATGTTAACTTGCCTGTTTTACCCAATATAGTTCCAACTCCACCAACAACTACTGATGTTGACGTTACTATTCTAGACGATATGTCATCACCATACATAACTCCAACAGCGACTCCTATCGCTGCTGTTACATTGACGCATATGCTAGTGTTGCCTCCTTCTTCACAAGGTGAACATTCACTTAGTCTTCCTCAATTATTTGGTCGTGGTCTACGACAACGCAAGCCTTCGGTTCTTCTTAAGAACTATGTTACAAATATCGTGACACTTGCAACTATACCCTCTTTCCCTCAAGCTAACTCTGATCTCAGTCTTCCAACAATGGCTCTAGGTAATTCATTGTATCATATTGCCAATTATGTTTTTAACGGCAAATATTTTACTTGCCACCAAGTTTTCTTGACAACTATAACAACATCACATGAGCCACGATCATACAAGGAGGCTATGCTTGATGATGTATGGAATGATTCTATGAGAGATGAACATTCTTCTCTACAGATAAATAAAACATGGATTGCAACCGATTTGCCACTGGAAAAGATAGCCATTGGTTCTCAATGGGTTTACAAGCTCAAGTACAACTCTGATGGTACACTTTCACGTCATAAGTCTCGCTTCGTAGTGCTTGGTAACAAGCAAAAATAGAGTGTTGATTAAACTGATACATTCGGTTCTATGGCCAAACCATCTACTATTCGCGTCTTTCTCGAAGTACATCAAATGGATGTACACAATGCCTTCCTTCATGGAGATTTGGAGGAAGAAGTATACATGAAGCCACCAATGGGTTTTCCTTATCGTGATCCGAACAAAGTGTGTCTTCTCAAGAAGTCTATCTACAATTTAAAACAGGCACCGCAATGTTGGTTCTCAAAATTGAGTACAACTTTCTTGTCTTATGGTTTTACCCAAAGAAAGGCTTATACATCTCATTTCTCGTATCTCAAAAATGGCAATCATCTTCACATCTTAATCTATGTTGATGACTTTGTTATAGCTTGTAGTGATCTCAAGCTAATTGACAGCTTCAAAGCCTACCTCAATCAATGTTTCCATATGAAAGACTTAAGAAAATTGAAATACTTCTTAGGCATCGAAGTGGCTCGAAGTGCTGAGGGTTTCTTCTTGTCACAGCGCAAATATGCACTCCACATTGTCGCTGAAACTGGTCTCCTTGGCTGCAAGCCATCTGCCATGCCTATTGAGCCCAATCACAAATTATCACTTGCTACCGGATTACCTTTACAAGACCCGCATCCTTACCGTATGCTAGTTGGCCGTTTAATCTACTTGAGTTTCACGAGACCAGAACTGTCATATTTGTTTCACGTTCTTTCACAATTTATGAATGTTCCACTTGACGAGCATTGGCAGACTGCTCTACGCGTGGTACGCTACTTAAAGGGAAGTCCATCACAAGGTATTCTCCTTCGTGTGGACTCTAATCTCCGATTCACTGCTTTTTGTGATGTCGATTGGGCGGCATGTCCGTTGACTCGTTGTTCTTTGAATTCGTATATTGTTCTCCTTGGCAATTCACTAGTTTCATGGAAGACAAAGAAACAAGAAATTGTCTCAATGCCTCCGCTAAAGTTGAATACCACTCAATGGCTTATGCTTTATGTGAGCTTAAATGGCTGAAAGAGTTACTCGATACCTTTGACATTGCTCAAAATGAACCTATGAAGCTATATTGTGATAGTAAATCAGCTCTCCACATCGCTTCTAATCCGTGTTTCATGAGCGTACAAAGCACATAGAACGTGATTGTCACTTTGTACGCGAAGCTCATTTGTACGGAACATCTATCTACAAAAGAGCAATCGGTAGACCTTCTTACCAAAGCATTGCCATCTCCGAGTTTCAACTATCTTCTTTCCAAGTTGGGGATTCAAGACATCTCACAGCCATCTTGGGGGGGGGGGAAGTATTAGAGAAAAAGTATTTTCTTATTTTATAGATTTTCTATTGTAACTAACTATTGGGTTTTAGGTTTAATCTCTTGTATAAATACTGTGATTATCAATACAATACAAAACCTTTTCCAATTATTCACAATTTACACATAAAAACCAGGAACTCAAAAGAATTTTGTTTACATGAAGACAATTAAATATACTTTGTTCTTTCCAATATAAATCCACTAACTAAAATGTTGAATTACTCTCAGTTTGGTGGTTAGGATGATTCAGCTAATGACTAGATATCATGATTTGATTCCTCCCCACTATATTAGTAGATTAAAAAAAAGATTTTAGGATGTGCGCTTAGTCTATGGATTGGATTTTGTCAATCCAATTGTTAATAAAAAATAATATAAAAAAATTCACTAACCAAAAAGGTAAATACAAAAAAAAACAGGAAAAATAAAAATAAAAAATAAATGTAAAGGAGTAATGGGTAGTTAAGGAACTTATGGTGTTAGGCTGTCGAAGAAGAGAAGCACTTAAAGAAGTTTGTGAGTACAGAATGTCTTAAACAAGGAAATGTCTGTCTCATTATAACCTTTCCAAACCAAATACAGACTTAACACAATCTCTTCTTCTTCTCTGACATATTATGGTTGTTTGATTCCGTAAGAAATTTAATGGGGAAAACAAGCAAGTGGATTCGAAGTTTGTTAACTGGTAAAAAAGAGAGAACAAAGGATAAGATTATTCAAAGCGAATGTGGATTCACTTCCACCATTCCAGGTACTCCTAAGGAGAAACGTCGATGGAGTTTTCGACGTTCTTCTGCCACTGGACCACCACCAGCTTGTGCTTTTACCCCCAAAGATTTATCTCCACCGCCTCAACCGCCACCACCTCCACCACTACCACAACCATTAATGGTTGAAACCGTGGACAATGAAGATGAAGAGATCGAGAATACAGAGATTGCAGTGACTATTGAAGAAATTGCAGCAGTGAAGATTCAGGCTTGTTATCGTTCTCATTTGGTAAGATTTACGAACATTCCTTGGAATCAATTTCTCTTACTTTTGGTGGTTTCAGTTAGTGTAAACGAGTCGTTTGTTTTTACAGGCGAGGAAAGCATTAAGAGCGTTAAAAGGGTTAGTGAAATTACAAGCATTAGTGAGAGGTCATTTAGTAAGGAAACAAGCAACAGCTACACTTAGATGTATGCAAGCATTGATAACACTTCAAGCTAAAGCTCGAGAACAGAGGATCCGTTTGATTGGAGATTCCACAAATCCAAGAACATCGATTCATAAAACCCGAATCAATAACCTTTACCACGTAATGGATCTACAAAACCCAGATCTCAAATTCCAAACTTGACTATACCCAGATCCTCAATTTCTCTTCTAAACTCGTACAATCCTCTGTTTTTGTTTGTTTGTTTATTTGCAGGAGAATGAAGAAAACATAAAGATTGTGGAAATGGACATTCAATCAAAAATGTACTCTCCGGCTGCTTCTGCTATAACGGAGATGAGTCCTCATGCGTATAGTAGCCATTTCGAGGATTGTAACTCGTTCAACACAGCTCAAAGCAGTCCTCAGTGTTTCAGATTCAAAGAGTATTACAATGGAGATTCTTTGTCTTCTTACGATTACCCTCTCTTCCCAAATTACATGGCCAATACTCAGTCTTCTAAAGCCAAAGCTCGGTCTCAGAGTGCGCCAAAGCAGAGACCTCCTGAGATCTATGAGAAGCAAACGAGCGGGAGGAGAAGAGTTTCAATGGAAGCACAGAGGAACAATGGTGTTCCGAGAGCTGTAAGGATGCAGAGATCTTCATCTCAATTGGGACCAACAACAACAACTACAGCCAAGGAAACTCAACATCATCATAACCATCATCCTCAGTATTATCCGTGGATGGCGATTAAGCTCGATAGATCGAACATTTCGCTTATGGAAAGCGAATGCGGATCATCCAGTACTATTATGACCAATAACAACTACGGTAGACATATTGAGGTAAATCCGGAGAGATGACTTGTTTGTCAAGAAAACGATTGAGATTGGAACTGATGTGTCTTGGTTATGTGTTGTTTTGCAGGTTCAGGGGAACAACGTGTACTGAAAATTATTGATGTAGGAATCTCCTTAAGTGATTTGAGACATTGCAGGAAATATTAGACAAGTCTAGAAACCGAAAAGCTCTATGGTTTATAGCATTTGATCAAATTAGTTTTAAGGATGATGAAGATCCAGTAAAGAACAAATTCGTATATGTAAAGCAATAATGTAGTAGAAGAATCATCTTTCTTTCTTTCTTTTTTACGTCATTTTTCCTTTTCGTCTTTAATTATTATTCGGATTAATACTAACATTATTATAGTTTTGGATAACTTGATAGCATGTTTTTCATCTACGGAATTGTAAAACGGAAAAATTATAATTATTTGACAGCAAAGTGAATCACAATCAAACAGGAAAGAAAAAGTTTGTAATTAACTTGGCAAAACAGTTTTTAACAAACGAAAACCAAATATCGAACAAAAAAACAAATGGGAATTTATTTTCATTAAGGAGAATTAGTGAATGAATTCAAGTTGACAAAAAAAAAGACAAAATCATAATTGTATAGTATAGCACTAGCTTTCGGTTTTTCGGTTGAGATCGATTTTTTCAACTTTCGTATTTTATTTTTAAAATGTGATATCTAATAGCTATTGACTAAAATTTGATTTATTCTTGTTTCCGAATAAGTAGAGCTAAATAAGATCTTGAAATAATATTAATACAATTCCAAATAGTTACTTTGGACAAAAATAATCAAATACCAAAAAATTATAAATACTAATAAAAAGTAACAAATAATTTTAATACTAATTAGTTTTCTATTTTATTTGGAATCAATGCAACTAAAAACCTAAATTACCTGAATTGGTTTGTATGCCTAGGACTAGTACAGTAGTTAAGAGGGTAGGGGTTTCACGCCCTACTATGTATGTAGATCAAAATGACTCTTGCTTGGTTGGATACTGACACGAACACTCACTAATCACGCAATAAATTTTTTTACAATGAAGTTTAATTGCAGTCATAATGGTAACGGCCCAGTATGCGTGATCGGCCCATATAAATATCTTTACCTTAAAGGCCACATGATTTTCTTCTTTCCAAACGTAATTTATCAATTGGGAAGCGTATGAAGAGTTTAATTCTCCAACACTAGAATGTTATAAAACTATATAATAAAATCTAAGATGGTATAATAAAACCTGATTAGGCCGGTGAAATACTTGAGTTAGGATAAAGTAGATAAATCAGAATAAAATTTTACTTTATTTAGTTTTGGTATGAATTATAACCATGACATAAGAGTCTTACATATAGTAATAAGATTGGGTCCAATCAATATCATTTGACCGATGCGGGGCGAGTTGCCTCTTTTCTGTCATTTTGTATCTTTGAGCTATGAGTGAATCACTTTAACCAAAACTCCGGTCATTCACCTAATTTTAACACTACCTCTGTATTTTTATTTAAATAATCCTATAAATTTTTATTCTCTCATTTTATTTAAGGTAACATTCGTCTTACGTACATGAAGACTCACGTTCATTATCGAGGATTTCTTTTTTTTCTTCGGTCAACAATTAGATCTTGATCCATATCCTAAATCCACTTATAATTTACCTCCTATTATAGGGATGAGTCGAACTGCTGATACGAGAGTCATTAGATAGATCATTCTAACCACTAGAACAAAAAGAACTCAGTTATTTTTGAGGACTTTTTAGACTTAAATTTTATACATAATAAACAAAATTTTTATCTTTAAAAAATATAATAATTGGTTTATGGGTCTGATTAGTAATGACTTTCGTTGCTGTAGAGAGTAAAAAAATTCTTAAAGAATTGAAGTTAAACCAATCGTGCACTAGAAAACCAGTTCTTTATTTATAGAATGTTTTTGGTTGTGGAAAGCAAAAAACTTAGAGCCAAAATTTATGAACTTTACAAAAATAAAATCACATAATAAAAAAATCTACAACCAAAAAACCTACATATCCTCACACCAACTAGATAAATATGAACAGAGTAACATAAACCATGAGATTATAGAATAATCAAGATTTAAGAAAAAGAATGCATAGCAAGTTTTTAACTAACTCGGACCAACTTAAACCTAATAATTAAACTCATAGAGCCAAAAACAACAAGCTAAACTAATTGAAACTAAACGAAGGAATGAGGACTCGAAAATCGAGAGCACCACCTCATTAAGATGAGATGACCAGAGAGAAGAGTCTCGAGGTGCGCTGAAGGAAACCAAGGAGAAACCGGCCAAATAACTCGATTCCCAACCAAAAGAGAAACACTAGATCAACTAACATGGCGATCACAGGAGAATCGACGACAACCATGATTCTGACAAGCTTTCTATCACCGGCCACAAAGCTCGAGAATGAGCCAACCCCTCACATCACCAAGCCCAACCACACTACACGGAAAAAGAGAAAACACAAGCGCCATATTCAGCGAATACAAAAGACACAATGTCGTCGGTGCTGTGGGAGTCATCGGTCTGATTGGTAATTGTAATTGGTTTATGGGTCTGATTGGTATAATAATAGTAATTGTAATTGGTATAATAATTGGTTTATGGGTCTGATTGGTAATTGTAATAATTAATTAATGATTGATAAAGACATTCGCCTCGGACCCCCTCAGATAAAAATAATTTTTGGAGCCGTAAAAGTTTTTAAGAATTATATATTACAATGTTTTTCTGGTTTATATTATAAAATATGATCTTTGTGAATATTTATTTCAAGAATTATATTATTTTTAATGAGAATTAAGTTATTTTAGGAATTAGGTTAGATTTAGTTTATGTTGTTTCTGCTAAAAAAAAGTTAGTTCAAATTTCATTTTGTTAAATCTTATTTGTGATTAACTATATCACAAAAAAATTAGCTTTGTATATAGAAAAAACAAACTTATATTATACATGTTATATTAAAACTTTTTCATATTTATGTTGTAAATTTTTTTTATTATAAGTATGTTTTTAGTTGCTTTAGGCCCTATAACCCTAAGCACGATACTGTGTGGGAGTTATTGAGCCGAGTTTCAACACTGGGTTGGTATTACGATGACTAGATCTTTGATGAAAATATTGCAGTCTATTCTTTCGGGAGCTTTTTTTGATAAGGTCAGTTTTGTTTTAAATTTTCTTTATACGTGATAGATTAACTAAACGTTGGTCAGTAGCGGCCCTGAGCTAAAGCCCATAAAGCAAGGGCTTTAGGTGCCAAATATTATAAAAAAAATTGGGGCATCAAATTTAATAATATCTCTTAGTGTAGTGGTCGTATTAAATCTACATACTACAATTTTTCTTTTACGTTCAGATATAGAAAACTATCTCTAAATTTTGCTGACTGTATTATAATAATTTATATTAGTTAATTATCATTGGCTGCTTATAAATATCCTTTTCTTTGTTCTTCTTCTAAAACTTTCTAAGTTTTAACGAGAAACTTAAATCTCAGACTCAATACTCATCGATCTTTGAGAATTGGTTGTTGATTCATGCTTTTTCTCTCTCAATTCCAAATCCTAGTAAGATTTATTTATTTTGTTTGTAACTCTTTTTTTTTTACAGAAAAATCAAAAACATTTTCTTTCTTAGTGAAACTGAAATCCTATCTATATTTTAAAGTCCAGATTCCTTCACTAAATCAATGTCAACCTCAATGTGTATATATTTGTTTATACATGATTGTGCCTCTTAAGTCTTGTCATCATTGTTGGCATGTAGTTATATGAATATTGGATTCCATGTGGCTGATTCACTTAATTCCACTTGCTTCTAAGTTTTATGTAGTTATTATATATATATGTTTTAAACGAAAGGTGACTCGTGAGATTAATAAATTATGATTTATGTGAATTGTGATTGTGTTGGTTTGTTCGTCTTCGTGGTTGCTCTGTTCTTATTTGTTTTCTCATTTAAGGTAATACTCAAAAGTCATTCTGATTTAGTAATTTGTATAATAATTTGTAGAAAAAATGCTACCAGGAAACATGATTCGCAACCAAACAAGTGGATATGCAAATAGAAAAAGAAAAGAAAGACAAGATAAATTGGTTAAATCTCAAACCAATGATATTCTTAAGTATGTGACAAGAACAAAAAATTCCGAGACTGATGAGAGTACTAGATCGAAAACAAACAATGAAGACGAAGGGATTAATACTATTGAAGAAGATGCAAACCAAAAGAATATAGAAGAATCTGTTGGAGCTGAAGTAAAGTGTACGAATGAGAAGAGAGATCAGTTTGAGAAAGTTGATGACATTAAAGGTTTTTATGAGAATGTTGATATGGATGATCTTGGGAACTGGGGAAAGATTGATAAAAGAATGAGAGATTTTTTGGTTGAGAGAGGTCCACCCAAAAGACCACCAACTGGTTATTGTTTTCCACGAGATGAGATCAATAGGTGTTTCACTTATTCTTCTTATACTAGAAAGATGAGCAATGGAGAGAAGCAAGACAAAAAATGGTTAGTTTACTCAAAAGCAAAAAATAAGATTTTTTGTTTTTGTTGTAAATTGTTTACTCAAGAAACAAGTCCTCCTCTTTTGGCTAGTATTGGATATGATGATTGGAGAAATGCTTCACATATGCTGAAAATTCATGAAACAACTCATCATCATATCATTTCTATGACTCGTTGGGCAGAGCTAGAAATGAGATTGAAAACAAATTAAGACTATTGATAAGCATTTGCAGGAGGCAATTAACAAGGAAAGGAAACATTGGAGAGATGTGATGTTGAGAATATATGCAGTGGTAAAGACTCTAGCTGAATAAAATTTAGCATTTCGTGGACATAATGAGAAGATTGGTGATCCGGATAGTGGAAATTTTCTGGCTTTTATTAGGATAATTGGAAGCTTTGATCCAGTAATGAAGGAACACATTCGACGGATTGAAAAAGGTGAAACTCATTACCATTACCTTAGTCATAAGATTCAAAATGAGTTGATAGAAATGATTGGGAATGAGATTGAGATTAATATCTTAAAGAAGATTCAAGATGCAAAATATTTTTCAGTCATTTTGGATTCTACTCCTGATATTAGCCTTAAAGAGCAGCTTACCCTTCTAATTCGATGTGTTGATATTTCCATGATTTCACCTAAGATTGAAGAGTCTTTTTGACATTCTTGGAAATCAAAGACAAGAGAGGAGAAGGGATATTTAACACTCTTCAAGATGTATTGGCTGATTTTAAGTTGAATATTGATGATATAAGAGGACAAGGTTATGATAATGGGGCAAATATGAAAGGAAAACATAAAGGTGTTCAGAAAAGATTACTTAATGTAAATCCAAGAGCATTTTACACTTCATGTGGATGTCACTGTCTCAATCTTGTGCTTTATGATATGGCTTCCTCATCTAAGAAAGCTATTTCATTTTTTGGCATTGTTCATCGTATATATTGCTTATTTGCAGCTTTAACCAACAATTGGGAAGTATATAAAGAGAAGGTGAATGGTAGTACACTTAAACCATTATCACAAACTCGTTGGGAAAGTCGCATTGATAGTGTTAAACCATTCAGGTTTCAAGCTTCAGAGATTAGAGATGCTTTGTTTTACTTGGCTGAAAATAGCGATAATCCAAGACATCGTAGTGATGTTGAGTCTCTTGCAGTTAGTGAAACACATGGAATTGGAGGGTTTGAATTCCTGTTTGGAATGGTGGTATGGTATGATTTGCTTTCTGTTTTTAATATAGTGAGCAAAACATTGCAATTAGAGGATATGGATCTTGAGGTAGCTATCTCTCAATTAGATGGACTTGTTGGTTATTTGAAAGGCTACAGAGAAACAAGATTTGAGAAAGCAAAAGCTGAAGCTAAAAAAATTGTCACTGAAATGGAGATTGAACCAAATTTTCCTACAAATTCAAAACGCTTGGTGAAAAGAAAAAGACATTATGATGAAGTTGCTGAGAAAGTTGATGAAAGTAACTAGGTAACAGCAGAGGAGAGTTTTAGGATTGATTACTTCGTCAATATAGTGGATCACGCTATCATGTCCCTTGAGGTGAGATTTGAACAATTTCGGTATTATGAGAAAATCTTTGGGTTTTTGTTTTGTTTACAGAAACTTAAGTCGACAAAAGATGATGATTTGATGGCATCTTGTATGAAGCTTGAAGCTTCTCTTAAGCATGAGGGACTTTCAGATGTAGAAGGAAAAGATCTATTTATAGAAGTTAAACTTCTAAGAGGATTGCTGCCACAAGAAATTACAAAAGCGGTCGATGTGTTGGAGTTTTTGAAAAGAATGGATGGTTGTTATCCAAACACATGGATAGCTTATCGCATCTTATTGGCCATTCCGATTTCAGTTGCTTGTGCAGAAAGAAGTTTTTCAAAGTTGAAGCTCATCAAGAATTATCTATGTTCCACTATGTCTCAAAAACGATTAAATGGATTGGCGATGATATCCATCGAAAAAGATTTGATTGAGGAACTTGATTATACAAATATGATAAATAATTTTGCAGGGAAAAATGCAAGAAAGATTATTTTTCAAGAGTAGATTTACTAAAATATTTTACATAAGTAGTGAATTAATGTTTCTTACATTGTTTTAAACATATTAACTTTTCATGGTGTTTTTGCACTCTTTAATTATGTTACTGTTAAAAAAAGTATAATATATAAGGGCATCAATTATATTCTTGTGCCAGATAACTCAAGGTCGGCCCTGCATTAGTAATAATTGTATATTTTCGGATAGAAAAAAAGAAACTGGTAAATTATGGTTTACTTAGTGTTGTTATAAAATTAATTTGAATGTGAAGAACAATAATAATGTCACCCTCTTAACAACGACATTTCTCCATACCTAACATTGACAATTCACTTACTATATATTTGACAATATGAAACTATATTAATAATATAAGGGACCCTACATTTGGTCTATGAATATTTATATATACACAAATATTTGGAGTATTAAACATTAATTAATTATCACAATTATTATACGATAGTTAAAAAACTATTAATGAGCTTAGTATCGACCCATGAAAACAATTCTACTCGTATTGCTTTCTGTATCTCTTTTTTTTTTGGCGTTTGCTAAATGCTTTATACAATGATTAATAAATTCGCGTGTTGCTATTGTGTTTCGATTAGTGACAAAAAAAAGACAAGTCACAAACTCGTTCTCACATATTAGCTCTTTAGTGACATCCAACTCTTTTATATATATATATTCTTTCTTTTCTTTTATTTTCTTCACTTTATTTTTATTTTGTCTTTTATTGAGAGATCTTCAACATCACGCTTGATTTTTGTTAGTGGAAATGTGCCTTGCGTGTAAAACAAATAGAAAATGTATGTATATATAATATAATTAATAATAAACATCTTTCTTTCATTTTAATATTGGATTTTGGTATATATAATTTTTGTTAAAGGGATTTTAATATTATGATTGTAATATGGCAAGCTTATTTATCAAACATATTGTTCAGTGAGCTCTTATTTCATAAATTTATTTTTCTCTTGCTTACTCCTTCGCTAATACATATGATTGATGGGGAACATAATTGTGATGCACAATTATGCCTTCCGTTTCACTAGCAACAATCTTCTGCAACATGTACGTTTTCATAAAGTTGGAATGGTAAATACATATTATTTTTCAGTCTATTTAGAGTTCGGTTCTATCTTTCTATATGTGAATAATATTTTTTAAAAAAAATTTATGAAATTTTTGCTATAAATTGAATCTTATCGATTAAATTGAAAAACAAAAATATATGTATTATAACAAAGTTGTTACAGATGATAAGACATCTCTAATAAAAACATAATAATTAATCAATACATGCCAAAGCTTTTTTTTATTTTATTTTAATAAACATATACATGAGAATCTTGAACAACTACATAGATGTTTAATAATGGAATACAATTTTCTTACCAATATTTGTTTAATCTACAATACAAACGTTAAGTGTTTTTTAGATAATCAATTTATTATTTCACGTGACGTGATTAAGCAAAAAAATCTACGGAATCACGTTTATTTTGTCATTCCGCGAGTTTCCATTTTGGCATGTTACCCGTTTCATCAAATAAGATTTTCAAAAAACAAATCGTTTTCAAATTTAGACTAAAACAATATCTACTACACTATACTATTATAAATTCACTAATTCAAATTACATTATTTAGTGTGGATACATTTGTCGTAATGTCGAATATAATGAGCTGTAAGAAGAAATGTCACAATGCGTCTCTGCATAACAAATTGTCCATAATTTACTTTTACATAGTAGTATAAAGTTACAATATATAAAATCCTTAAAGATATGCCGACAATATAATCCTATTTTTTTTCACTGAATCACATTCCCATTAATTAACCAAATCCTTTATACACAGTATGATTTATATAGAGTACTTCTGTAAATTAATACATTTTAGTCTTAAATTAATAATTTTTTTCTGTCAACATTAGATCGACAAGGCCCGATCCATAACCTAAAACCGAATCCCCAATAATCCATTTTTTAAGCTACCATAATGCAGCAGGTAGGAATCGAACTCTGGTGCCAAGTCATTAGCTGGATTATCCTAACCACCAGACTGAGAGCAACTCGAAACTTAAATTAATAATTTTATGATAAAATAAAAATTATAATTTTCTTTTTCCAATTTAATTCATTTCATATTCAGAAAAATAATAAATCCTATTGAGGTACACAGCTCACAAAGACTGATTCTTAGAAAGTCTTCTAATATTATGGACCAAATAATTAGTTTTGTGGTTCAAGGCTTTGAGATTTAAGTGAGGGAAAAATAATAAAAGAGATTCCGGAGTCTATGGAATTCCTTTGTATATAATGCAAATGCCGGCCAGCTTCTTGGATCTTCAATCATCTTCAATATTTCCGCATAATCTACTGCAAACACCACCTCAGAGATTTAGAATTATTAACTTTTTTTTGTTGAAATAGAATTATAAGAATTATTAATTTAAAAAGGTTTAAATGGGTTAAAATCAACTTTTGTGGGAGTTTCTCACCCTTAAAAATAAAAATAAAATAAAAGTAAGAGAGATGAGATATGGTTTGAGAACCTCACTCTCATGCCATATGTGCCTATATAATTAGTTAAATTTTATATTTAAAATTAAAATTTAATTACAAAATTAAATTATATTAAAATATTAATATTTTTAATTTTTGAGAGAATATATAGGGTTATCACTAATGCAGATGCTCTATACGAGCGAAACAATTACCAAGTGAAAAAAAAAGCCAATTACATCTAAGGTGGTCAATAAGTGAACTACACAGTAGGAGCTATGTGATATCAACTCAAAATAACTTCCTAAACCGACACGAAAAATAATATAAATATGAGAAAATTCCATAAATTACGTTGATTACCAATAAAAGTTGTTAAATTTTTTCTTACGAAATGACAGCGAGATCAAAGAACACTCGAAAAGGTATCGACAAAAAGTAGAGCCTGAAAAAAAGCAAAAAATAAGTATTTATTAATATAAAAAAATCGAATATTACTGCAAGCGCCAATCATACTAATCATTCTCTTGTCATGGAGTGGAGACGAGAGGGAGAGAATATTGAGTGTCTCCATTGATGGTTGAAAGTGAAGAAACGAGAGTGTTTTTTGCAGCTGAGTTTTTGACCTGTTGTGTGTATATAATTTTTCTTTGAAGGTAAGTTCTTTGATCCTTTTAAGGCTTGAAATTACGCTAAGAGAACTCGTTTTCTTTGATGTTTCATTTTCAAAAAAAAAAATCGAGAATTTATCATCTTTCAGTCGCTGTTGCTTGCACCCATTTCCAGTTTTGTCTCCGGAATTCCGATAAAGTGCCTTTTGGGAAAGAAAATAAATTAAAATGAAAGCTTTGTTTTTGCTACCCATTTTCATTTTCCTGGGAATTTCATACGAAAAACTCAACAAGTAAGACTTTTTGAGCTGTAATTGTGTATTGAAATTTGAATAGTTTTTCTTCCCAAAGTTTGAGCTGTCTCTATTATTGCGCTTCTTCTTTTGTTTATTTATTTTGATATGGTGGGTGATGACGAATCAATCAGTCTCTGTGATACATTCTCGTCAAGTCTTCAGTTTTCAGTTTTCAATTTTTAGAAACTTAATTTTGTTGAATTATATTCTCTTCTTAATCGTTTTATAATTCAAAACGAAAGAGACAAACTGGGAATTTCCCTATTCCTCCAATTCTTGAATGTGCTTTGTTGATAATTTATTGTGATTAACTGATTTCTAGTTTATCCATCCTTAAAAAGGATTTCTCCTGTGTTCTGCTGCTGAAGATGTATAGTTTTTGGTGAATGCAAGTGTACTAAAAAGTGGAAACAATGCATTGAAGCTAACCCGTGTTTGTTTCTTTGTCTATGTCTTGTTTGAAGATAATTTTGCATTTGTCTGTTTGAAGACTGTTGTTTTTATGTTCAGGAAGATCCTGTGTATAATCAATCTTACATATAAAGGCGCCATAGTGATTGGTATATATCCACAGTGAAAAGGTTTGTTTGCATTGAGAGAACAATTTAAATCTGGTGTAACTTACTTTAATCGTTGACAGACATGCTTTGTTTCAGTTTCGTAGAATACTAGTAAGAAGCATCTATAGGGGTCAAGCAGTTGACTCTGGCGTGGAACCATTTATCTTGCACTTGCTAACTTGGATAAGGACCCAACTCGTTCTCTGAGCTTCTCACAGCCATTGTTATGGCCAATCTGTCGCCTTCAGAATCCAGACGATTGTACTCGTGGTGGTGGGATAGTCACATTCCTAAAAACTCAAAATGGATTCAGGATAATCTTGCAGGTCTTCTATATATCTTCTTGACTTCTCCTTTGTGTCCTTTATGAGTCTTGGAAGTTGTGCGGTTAGAATACTTTTATTTTGTGTGTTCAGATAGATTTTGTTACTTTTAGATGTTATTCTAACAGGAAATGTTTGTTTTTGGTAAACCAGATATGGATTCCAAAGTTAAGGCAATGATAAAGCTCATCGAAGCAGATGCAGATTCGTTTGCAAGAAGGGCAGACATGTATTTCAAGAAACGTCCAGAGCTCATGAAACTGGTGGAAGAGCTATACAGAGCTTATCGTGCTTTAGCTGAGAGGTATGATCACACAACAGTGGAGCTTCGCCATGCTCATAAAGCCCTGGTTGAGGCATTTCCTAACCAGAATCCTGTCAACATGATTGAGGATTCTGCGTCATCCTCCTCCGAGCCTCATATACAAGACATGCCACATGATGGTGCTAAAAGTATAAGGAGTTTAAGTCAACTGAATGGAATATATAGAACTTCTGATGCTCTGGAAGCAGATACTGAAGTTGAAAGCTTGAAGAGAACATTACTTGAGCTTCAGAATGAAAAGGAAGCTTTGAATGTCCAATATCAGCGAAGTTTGAACGAACTATCCAGATTCGAGAAGGAACTCATCAATGCTCAAAAGGATGTTAGAGGATTTGATGAATGTGCTTGCAAAACTGAGATTGAGACAAAAATACTCAAGGAATCTCTTGCAAACCTAGAAGTCGAGAGGGATACTGGGCTTCTTCAATATAGAAAATCAATGGAGAGAATAGCTGATTTGGAAGCATCGTCATCTAAAGAGCAAGAATATGCGAGAGTGCTCACTAACCGCGCATCTGAAGCAGAAAGAGAAACCATGAGTCTCAAGAAAGAGCTTTCTAGACTGCAATCTGAGAAGGAGGCTGGATTGGCTCGGTACAATAAATGTCTTGAGTTGATATCTGCTTTAGAGAAGAAAATTGGACATGCTGAGGAGAGTGTTAGAATTTTCAGGGAACAACTTGAACAAGCAGAAAATGAAATCAAAGGTTTGAAACTAGAACTTCTCAAGTTGAATGAAGTGAATGAAGACTTGAGTGTTCGGTATCAGCACTGTTTGGAGACAATATCAAATCTAGAGAGAGAAGTTTATCATGCTCAAGAAAATGCTAAAAGGCTGAGCAATGAAGTTCTTGCAGGAGCTGCGAAGTTAAAAACCGTGGAGGATGAGTGTGCTCTTTTGGAGAGCTCCAATCAAAATCTGAAAATAGAAGCAGACAATCTAGCGCACAAGATGTCAGCTAAAGATCAAGAACTTACCCAGAAGCAAAACGAGCTTGAGAAGCTTAAAACTCTACTGCAAGAAGAACACTTGCAGTTCTTAGAAGTTGGAGTTAGCCTCAAAAATTTGGGGAGTTTGCATTCTCAATCCCAAGAGGAACAGAAGGTTCTCACTTTGGAACTTCAAAGCAGAATTCAGATGTTGAGAGAACTGGAGACTCGAAATCATAACTTGGAAAGTGACATCAGCTCAGTTAAAGAAGAAAACCGCAAATTAAGCGAATTAAATGAATCTTCTAAGATCTCCTTGCAGATTCAGAAAAATGAGATCTCTTGCTTGAGGAAAATGAAAGAAAAGCTCGAGGAAGAAGTTGCAAAACAGATGAACCAAAGTAGTGCTCTTCAAGTCGAGTTCCACATTGTAAAGGGTAATATTGACAATATGAATAGGAGATACCAAAATTTAATTGACCAAGTGAGGCTCACAGGTTTGCACCCCGAATCTTTTTCCTATTCGGTGAAGAAATTACAAGACGAAAACTTGAAGCTGCTTGAGTTATACACTAGTCAGAGAAATGATAAAGATGCTGTTACAGGAAAGCTGTGTGAAATGGACAACATTCTTAAGAGGAATGCTGAACTGGAAAAAATGCTTGTGGAATCAAACACCAAACTAGATGGTTCCAGGGAGAAAAGAACGGATCTCAAAGAAAGATGTGAGTCTTTACGAGGAGAGAAATCTGATCTTGCTGCTGAGAGAGCTAACTTGCTTTCCCAGTTGCAGATGATGACTGCGAATATGCAGACGCTCTTAGAAAAGAACTCTTTATTGGAGAGATCTCTTTCTGTTGCAAACGTTGAACTTGAGAGTCTCAGAGACAAGTCAAAGTGCTTTGAAGATTTCTTCCAGTTGCTCAAAAGTGATAAGTCTGAACTTATAAAGGAAAAAGAATATCTTGTCTCTCAATTGGATAAGGTTGAGGAAAAGCTCGGATTCTTGGAGAAGAAGTTTACAGAAATGGAAGTAAAATATGCCGATTCACAGTGCGATAATAAACTCAAAAATCATCAAGTAGAAGAGTTGCAGATCGCACTTGCCACTGAAAACGAAGAGCATGCTAATTATAAACGATCAACTGAAAGCAGATTAGCAGATCTTCAGACGAATGTGAGCTTTCTTCGAGAAGAGTGTCGGTCGAGGAAAAGAGAGTATGAAGAAGAACTTGACAGAGTTGTAAACAAACAAGTCGAGATCTTCATCTTGCAAAAGCTTGTAGAAGATCTGGAGCAGAAGAATTTCTCCCTCCTGATTGACTGTCAAAAGTATGTAGAAACGTCAGAATTTTCAGAGAAACTCATTTCCGAACTCGAAAGTGAGAATCTTGAGCAGCAGATGGAAGCAGAAATCTTACTGGATGAGATTGATAGCTTGAGGACTGCAATATATCAAGTAGTAAAGGCACTTAAAGTTGAAGCAGACTGTAAGACTCCAGAACAGAAGATCATGAAAGACCAACTTTCAGTTTCAAGTCTTTTGAGAGAGATTAATGGCCTCAAATGTTCAGTTTCCACTGCTGAATATGAGACGCAAAGGCTTGTAGTTGAGAACTTGGTGCTCTTATCTCTACTCGGACAGTTCCAATCTGCTGGTTTGGTGCTTGAATCAGAGAAAAACATCCTTGAAAAAGATCTAAAGACTATAATGAAGCAGTGTGGAATGCTGGAAAAGGACAAGCAAGAACTGGTGGAGGCGAACCAGTTGTTGAAATCAAAACTGATCAAAAGAGAGCAAAAAGAAATAGAGCTAAGAACTGAAATGCAAATGGAGAATTTAAAGTTTGACAGTTTGCATGAGTCATACATGGTTTTGCAGCAAGATTATTCTAATAAACTCAATGATAACAAAACTTTGCTTCTGAAATTCTCAGAACTTAAAGATGGAATGTGTGTAGTTGAGGAAGAAAATGATGCACTTCTTCAGGAAGCTGTGGCATTGAGTAACATGTGTGTGGTTTACAAGTGCTTTGGGTCTGAAATGGCTGAGGAGGTCGAAACTTTTTCTGAAACTGTAAACAGTTTCCAAGATATTAGTAAGAGCCTGAAGCACAAGGTTGAGACCATGGAAGAGAAGTTGAAAGGTAAAGAGGAAGAAAGTCAAGGTCTTAAAATGATGCTGGAAAGATTACAGGAAGGCCTTGACGAAGACAACTTCTTAAATGAACTCTTGAAACATCAGGTGTCCAATGTAGACGAAATTTTGGAACATAAAGAAATGGAGATCCTAGTGGCAGAGCTTATGCTTATAGCTACACACGATGCAAATGAAGGTCTACGTAAAGAAGTTGAGGAGCTAAAGAAAGAATGTGAAGAATCAAGACTAATGAGGAGAAATTTAGAGAGGAAGATTTCCGAACAGTCGGAGCTTTCTGGAAGACAAGAGGAGGAGATTCGCAAACTTGACATTTTGAATGAGAATTTGGAGTCAGAGGTAGAGCTGTTACAAGAAGAAATCCAACTACCACAGGTCCGAGAGAAGTACCTGAGTTTGGAACTGCAAGAGAAAAGTAATGAGATTGGAAGGTGGGAAGCTGAAGCGACTTCTTTCTACTTTGATCTTCAAATCTCAACTGCCCGCGAACTCATTCTTGAGAAAAAAGTTAACGAACTCACTGAAGTTTGTGAAAATCTTAAAGATGAATTTGTTACAAAGATGATGAAGAAAAAAAAGATGAAAGAAACGGTTGGCTTTGTGGAATCTCAAGTGACTACGCTGAAGAACCAATTGTCAGCGTCTGATCCTGTTATAGCATCTTTGACAGACGACGTAAAATTTGTTAATAGAAGTACGCGACCTTTAACGATTTATGCTGCACCAGCCTATCAACAAAGAGAGGTATTCTTTTTCACACTTCTAATTCAAATGTTAAAATTATCGTTCTCGGTCTTCATGAACTCTAAACCTTTCCATTATCTTCAGGGTGTCCATTTGGAAGAAGTTGTCTGTCAAGGTCCTGAAGAAAGTAGCAGTATCACCATCCCAGAGAATGGAATTGTGATTCTGCAGGAAATGAAACCAAGTATGAAGACCTTTGAAGAACCAGATTTTGAAGGAAAAGATAGACTTGTAAGGCAAAGAACACGAAGAGCCTCCCACAGAAGCAGAGACCGCAGGAAGGCTGAAAAGATACAACCTAAGGACAATGTCTCTTCTGGTGAATCTAGGCAGCCAAGATCGAGATCTGAGATAAACGAGGTGGAAAATGAAATCTTGGTGAATGACATTTCTTGTGATCAAGTCGCAGACTCTCTGTTCTATGGCAGAAGCCAGGGAACTAGTCATGGTTCCAGTGGGCAGATGTTTGAGTTTTGGGAAGAATCTGCTAAATCAGAGACCAATGGAAAGTTTTTCATCAACAGTAACGAACCGAAGAGGCCATTGAACTCTCATTTCCATCACCAAAGCCAGAGTCACTCTATAGAATCTGAGAAACTGGTTGACAAGCTAGAGTTATCTAGAAACATCGAAGACACGGCAACAATTCTGGAGAGACTTTTGTCAGATTCAAGGAAACTGTCAAGTCTCCGGATCAGCCTAACAGATCTGAAAAGTAAGCTGGAGATGAATGAGAAACATGACATGATCAGCAACGGTGATTTATTTATTGTGAAGAGACAGTTGAAAGAAATGGAAGAAGCTGTCTTGCAACTGGCAAACACAAACGAAATTCTTTCAAAGGAAATTGAGGAGACTGGAGATGCCAGAGATATATACAGAAAGGTGGTTATAGAGAAGTCAAGAAACGGGTCTGATAAGATAGAGCAACTGCAGAATAAAATGCAGAACATTTCCAAAGCAGTGCTGAAGCTTGAAGACAGAGCCAAAAGCAAAGGAAGCAAGTTGTCAGAGAGTAGAACAGTGATTCTTTTGAGAGACATTATTCACAAGGGCCGGAAAAGGACTGCCAGAAAGAAGAAAAACCGGTTCTGCGGGTGTATAAGATCTTCGGCTAACGATGAGTAGGGTGGTTTGTATGTAAATAGCATCTAGTCTTCTATAGAGTATCATGAAGATCTTCGTTGAATTGACACTAGAAGTGTAATATGGTATGATTTCTGCAATATTGTAACAGCTAGCCTAAGATGTATTTTAAAATAAAGCTAGAGCTGGGATGGAATGAGAAACATGGCATATCCAGCAACCCGGATTTTCAGTGCGAGACAGAGGAAACAGTAGGTTTCGTGTAATCTAGGACATTGGAGCAGAGCTACGAGAGAAGACGTATACATCACAAAAAATGTTTAGTTTTTGTTGTGAAGAACGTGATGGATTGACTTTGTTGCTATACTAAAGAATTAAAAGTGTTCTAAGTTACTACCAACTAGCAGTTGACTTTTATTACATCTCCGTAGGATCGACCCTGAGCTAGATGAGTCTAGACGAGGTGGAGAGACCCTCTTGCCGTTGGGAGAGACACTCTTGATCTTAGGCATTTCTTCAGATTCATCACTGCGACTGTCTTGAATGAGTTCTAAATCCGGGATTGAGTCAAACTAATGTTCGGTTTTCTTGAATATTGACAAAGATCCACCTTCAAGATGTGGAGGAGGCATCCTATTCGTAGATGATGAGAAAGGTAGTCGAACCATTTGTTGTCTGAAAAAACAAAACAAAAACAGAAATTTCAGCTGTTTTAAGTGTTATAGACTCACTCACATCAAAACTCCTTTAAAATTTGATATTTTACCTGTAAATCGGCGTTGGTGTGGTATGTAGAGCAGAACTTGCCTCCTTGGCTATTATGCTTTCCTCAGATGTTTCGTTTTCCTCCTCTTGTTTGGTGATACAACCGTTAGCCAAGTAACTCGATCTTTATTATTACCAACTCAAAACGTACAACTTTGCACTGGTTTCCTTACAGAGCCAGGCTCTCTGTTCGCAGACCATGACTTAATTACTTTCTTCCCACCTCAAATCTATGTATAGACTGCCATATATATCATCTTAATCTATTTACAATTAGTTGAGTCTCATACAATTAGTTGACTCACAGACTGCCATATATATTCATCCATACAGCTCCTCTTTGTGGTCTATCATTTGGCTTCCAAGTCAAACAATGGATGGCCCTAAGCATACATTTATCAAGTAGAATCAGATCAGAAGGGGAACTTGACATTCATAGCAATGAAAACTCAGAAGCAGAGAAAGCTAACCATCTTTGCGGCCAAATGTGTTCTTACATTCTTCACATCTACAGTCTATGGAACAACCCACTCCACCCTTTAATGAAACGTCAGACCATATTTTAGGAATCAGACAAAGGAAATCAACAACATAGACCCATAGGAAGTACATCGATGATGGAAAGTCAAACACCTGATAGCACTGGCAGTATCTCTGCAGGCAGTTTGATTTCCTGCAGTTGCAGCCACGTTTATGACGCGCTGAGGCTGGACTTTTGTTTGAATCATCCTGTGTGTCATTACAATTTTACTAATAAAAAGAGGATGGGGAAACAGATGTTACCCCGGTTTCTAGAGCTGAATCAGAGCTCCTAATGATTTTAGGAGCAAATGCAAGTGGATTCCAAGTCTGAGAATCTTTTTCCGAGTAGCCAAAATAGTATCTTCATGAATAGATTTGTTGAAGCAGTCTACACATGAACACGTCTCTGTGCAATAGACTACAGCAGAAAAAGCATTCACAGTAGCTGCGCACAAACATCAAGAGACTCAAAACAAAACACGTTTTTTTTAGCCAAAAGATTAAAGAAGTGGAACTTGGAGCTTACAGTTTCAAACACTTGGACATTTTGCAGTTGCATCCCTTACATGACTCGCCACTTCGAGAAATTAACTTAGTCATGTGTGTTTGTCATGCCAACAATTGTAAAGACAGAAGTAAAAGGAATCTACACAGAGGAGATGTTTTCAGGGATACAAACTTACCTCTTCTCCTTTGAGGACATTACAATGGGATTTTGATGAACACCAATACCTGGTAAAAAACATCTCGACGAGGATTCACTAATCGCAGTGTTGTTCTCACTCAGTGTCTGCTTATTACCCGGCATCTCAAAGTCCAAGCGGCGTCTTCTTATACCACGGTGGAAGAGTGAAACATCCTAGAACACAGAGCAAACACCAGAAGAAAAAAGTCTTTCAGTGACAGTGCTCATTTATAAGAATAAACTGAAGATAAGTAATAGTGATATTGTTTGAATCAGCTGCATTGTTTGTATTACCACATGAGTGCCACGCAGTGAAGCAACGGAAGTATCAAGATTTGTTCCGCTACAGTCAGACTTGATGCCTTGTGGCAGCTCAATTTCAGTTGAAGCATCATTTTTGATTGCTGCTTCTGGTGCAACTTCTTCATTAGAAGTAGACTCCACGGCATTGGTGGGATCAGAAGAAGAAGAATTATGAGTTTTAAAGAATCTTGATGGCCATTCTATATCTAAGCCTGGTGTAGTGAATACATGGGAAGGAGAAGCGATATTCTCAGGGCTAAATGAGTGAGGATTTTGGATAGATCTGACAGTCCTTAACGGAGACAAACTGTTTAAGTAGTTGAATACCGGTGAATCCTGCATATTCAGACACCCCAAAAAAGGGGAAAATTATGAACTTTTTAACATTTTTGATTCTGGAATCTCAAGAAACATAACACAAACAGAAGAACAGATTTGTGTAGTGAATCATGGGAATGATTGACCATAGAAACACAAAAACATCAAAACATATATTAGAACATTTGAAGGAAAAAAGAAAGAAACCTCGAGTGTGGATTTGGAAACTGGAGTTCCGTTCTGGGTATTCTTCTTGGGAGGCGTATTCATATTCCAACACACAAACAAAAATCACATCCACACACACACGATCTTGCTGGAAGATAGGAAGAGAAGATTAGAAAACTTAGCACTTCGAATGAGAATTGTCAGAGGAGTACCTGAGTTTGGAACTGTAGGAAGCTGAAGCAACAACTTTCTACTTTGATCTTCAAATCTCAATTGCCCATGAACTCATTCTTGAGAAAGAAGTTAACGATCTTACTCAAGTTTGTGGAAATCTCAAAGATAAAAATGTTACAAAAACAATGAAGATTAAACAGTTGGCATTCGGATTCTCAAGTGATTGAGCTGAAGAATTAATCGCAGACGACGTAAAATTCGTTAATAAAAGTATCGGCCTTTAACGAACTATCAATAAAGAAAGCTAATCTTTTTTCACACTTGTATTTCAAATGCTAGAATCATCTTTATCGGTCTTCTTGAACTCTTTATCGGTCTTCTTGAACTCTTAAACCTTTCCATTTGCTTATATAAGCAAAGCCCACTCATTCCAGAAGCAGGCCATCAAGCCAAATAAGCCCACAACGAAGAAACGCAGCTGTGATTAAGTCGCGGACTCTCTGTTCTGTGGCAGAGGCCAGGGAACTAGTAGTGGTTTCAGTTACCACAGATATGTGTACAATATGGTCGCAAATGGCCTAAGATGTGTTTTAAATAAAGTTAGAGCTGGGGTTGAATGAGAAACATGACAGATCCAGCAACTCGGATTTTCAGTGCGAGGAGACAAAGGAAACAGAACTATTATGAGAAGAAACGTCTATATTACAAGAAAGTTTTGGTTTTTGTTGTGAAGAACATGATGGATTAACATCTTTATTACACAACGACTATACTAAGGACTTAAAAGTGTGCTAACTTACTACCAACAAGAAGTTGACTTTATCATCTCTTACCTTGAAAAAAAATTCAAAGAATTTCCGTAGCTACTACATCATAGCAAATGCTTTCAGTGTTGGGGAGTAAGAGAAGGAAAAGATGGAATCGACTGCAATTTCAGTTTCCTCCCACCACTTCTTCTCCCTAAGATTGAACCTGAGCTAGATGACTCCAGATTTGGTGGAGAGACCCTCTTGCCGTTAGGAGAGACACTCTTGATATTCTCTATAGGAGAGTGTATGAGAATCTCAGGCATTTCTTCAGCTCCATCCTCTGCAATTGTCTCGAATGACTTCTCGAGCCGGGATTGAGTCAAACTACAGTCTGGTCGTCTTAAATAATGACTGTTATATATCCCTGAGGAAGATCCACCTCCAAGAATAGATTGTGGAGGAGGCATCCTGTTCTTAGATGATGAGAAAGGTAGTTGAACCATTTGCTGTCTGGAAAAACAAAGAAAAACAGAAAATTCAGCTATTCAGGTGATATAGACTCACATCAAAACTCCTTTAGGATTCAATACTTTACCTGTAAATCGGCGTTGGTGTTGTAGGTAGTGCAGAGCTGGCCTCCTTTCTCATTAAAACCTCAATGTTGTGTTGGGTTTTAACTGTTCTGCTTTTCTCAGATGTCTCATTTTCCTCCTCTTGTTCAGCTTCCATGTCAACAATGGAAGACCCTGAGACATTCATCAACCAGAATCAGAATCAGAAAGGGGACACCCGAGATTAATAGTAATGAAAAACCAGAAGCAGAGAAGGCTAACCATCTTTCCGGCCAAATGCGTTCTTACATCCTTCACATCTACAGTTTATGGAACAGCCAACTCCACCCTTTAAGAATGATCAGACCATATTATAAGAATCATACTATACAGAAATCAGCTACATAGATCCATTGAAAGTAACATCGATGAAAAAAAGTCAAAAACCTGATAGCACTCGCAGTATTTCTTCAGGCAGTTTGATTTCTTGCAGTTGCAGCCACGTTTATGACGCGCAGAAGCTGGAGTTTTGCTTGCATCATCCTGTGTGTCATTACAATTTTATAAGTACTAGAAAGTGGATAAATGTATGATAAAGAGGAATAAAGAGGATGGGGAAAAAGATCTTACCCCGGTTTCTAGAGCCGAATCAGAACTTCTAATGACTTTAGGAGCAAATGCAAGTGGATTCCGAGACTCAATCTGTTTGCGAGTAGCCAAAACAGTATCTTCATGAATAGGCTTGTTGAAGCAGTCTACACATGAGCAAGGCTCTATGCAGTACACTCCAGCAGCAAAGCATTCACAGTAACTGCGAACAAACAACAAGAGACTCAAAACACCACACTTTTTTTAGCCAAAAGATCAAAAAAAGTGGAACTTGGAGCTTACAGTTTCAAACACTTGGACTTTTTGCAGTTGCATCGCTTACATGACTCGCCTTCTCCAGAATCCAACTTAACCCTGTGTGTTTACCACGCAAACAATTATTAAGACAGAAATAACAGTTTATCTACATAAGGTAGTTTTTTTCAAGGCAACAGACTTGCCTCTTTTTCTTTGGGCTGCTCAAATTCAACTCTTGCAAGGCTGGTTCAACGGGAACATCTTGATCTGCATCTTCCCGTGTTTCATTTTCTGTTTGGTCAAAAGTATCTTGCAGGGTAGAGATGGAGCCTTTTAAACCCACTTGTATCTTCCCAGAACACAAATAATCATGAATGACATCGGTTTTACAGTCCTTTGAGGACATTGCAATGGCATTTAGATGAAGACCAATACTCGGTACAACACATCTCGATGAGGATTCACAAACCACAGTGTTATTCACACTCAATATCTGCTTATTGTCCGGCAACTCAAAGTCTAGGCAGCGTCTTCTTATACCGCGGTGCAAGAGTGAAACACCCTAGAACACACAACAGCAAAAGAACAAATCTTTTAGAGACAGTGATCATTTATGAGAAGACACTGAAGGTAAGTAGTAGAGATAATGTTCATGAATTCACCTCATATGGAATCGCATCCGAGGACTCAGGTTCATTGTTTGAATTTGGCTGCATTGGTTGCATCCCCACACCAGTGCAAAAACGTGCTTCGGAGGTTGATGCTCTCTGCATCATAACGCATCTAAAAGCCTCTGAATCATTAGGTGAGTTGAAGATTAATAGTTCAGAAGCATCTGAAATCAAACTTTGCCAATCCGGAGATTGGTTATTCCCCTGAACATTATCATACATCTTCTGCAGCTCCATTCCAGCACCCTCAGAAGAACCATTCTCTCCTTGAGTATGAGCGTATGGAACAAGCGAAAGATCAGTGGTATCTCTGCCACAAGGTGAAGCAACGTAAGTATCAGGATTAGTTCCACTACAGTCATCATACTTGATGACTTGTGTCAGCTCCATTTCAGTTGAAGCTTCTTCTCCCATGGAAGCATCTTTTGTGTCTTGCGCTTCTGCAGTAACTTCTTCATTAGAAGTAGACTCGTCTTCTCGGGATTCCACAGGATTGGTAGGATCAGAAGAAGAAGAGTTATGAGTTTTGAAGAATCGTGATTCTTTGTGAGAAGAAGTTAGGTGTGGTGATGTGAATACAGAAGGAGGAGAAGTGAAATTGAGAGAGTTAAATGCGTGAGGATTCAGGATGGATTTGACAGGCCGTATCGGAGACAAACTGTTTATGTAATTGAAAACTGGCGAATCCTGCATTTTTTCAGACAACCACAAAAAGGACAAATTTTGTGAATATTTTTATTTTGGTTCTGGAATCAAAATCACAGATTCCAAATAAGAATCTAAAGAAACAGAACATAAACAAAAGTACAGATTTTGTATAGTGAATTATGAGAATAATTGATCATAATCAACACTTCACATGAACAAACTTAAAACTGTCAAAATCAAACAAATCTATAAAAAAAAAACCAGTTACAATTTTGTCATCTCTTTGAACTAACTACATTGACTAAAAAAACCAAGAAATAATTTCGTTAATTAAATTAGAAAATTGATAAAACAATTCACGAAATCTGGATTTTTTAACAAGAAAAAAATAAATCAGAGAAATTCTGAAACTCTGAGAAATGGCACAAAAGAAAAACAGAAACATCCATTAAAACACAAAACTTTGACCAAAAAAACAGTAGTTAGGTTTTATAAGGAAAAAGAAAGAAACCTCAAATCTGGATTTGGAAATTGGAGTTCCGATCTGGGTAATACTCTTCTGAGGCGTATCCATTTTCCAACACACAAACAAAAATCACATCCACACACACACACAGACACTTCTCTCTTCTCTATCTCAAACTTTGACTCCGTTTCTTTTTTAACTTAGTCTTCTCACTATATGTTAGTGGAAGAAGAAGACGAAGGAGAGATTTCAAACAAGAGCAAAGGCGGGAAATGAGGATAATGTCAGAAACAGACCCACCACTCTCTACTTTCTCCAAACACCTGTCTCTCTTTCTCTGTATTCTAATATATACAATACAATTGTATGTATCTATGTATTTATCTCTAATGAATCTTTGATGCTTTGCTTTGTCTACAATCTAACCAAGTAGTAATATACTTCTCGATTCCTAAACCTTTTTATAAAGTAACGGACACCATTTTTTTTTTCCGTCAACGCTGGACCACAACTGGTCGGACCATAACTAGATGACCCATTAGCCAAGTTTTTACATAATATAGACGGTAGGACTTGATCCATAGTTATGCAAGTATGTATGTATTAGTGGACTTACCGCTTGCCACTAGATTGAAGGCGACTTGCACCAGTTTTTACTTTTTCTTTTCCTTTTTTTTTATCTTTTCTAAAAATTTAATTTATTATCATCATTGGAAGAAAATATTAATAAAAATAATGAACTGCAGAAAATTAGTTACAGAACAGTTTCTATTCACTGCTTCTCTCTTGTTTGCATGCAATCCTAAATTTTCTACTCTTTTGCTAACTCGTTATATAATATATATATATATATATAACGTATTTTTAATAGCACTTAATTCTGTCATAATTAAGAAAATGCGATAATGTGTCTATGGAAATGTCATTACGCAATTTTTGCAAATGTCATTACAACATTGAAAGTCTTAATCTAATAACGTAAAAACAAAATTCTTAATATTTGATAGATCTCCCTATAAGCAATAGTATTCAATTTCTATATTTGACAATAATTAATAAATGTTTTACCGGAAATTATTCTTATTAGGATAGAATTTGGTAAGAAATAATTAAAATAAAAGACTGACAGACAGAGGATTATTAAAAAAAATTAATGAAAAGGAGCACATTATAAGGCTAAAACTGGGAGAATTATAAATTCATAAAAAGAAAGATCCACTGACCGGTCCTTATAGTCAATCATCACACTTAAATTACTCATTAACTAATTGGTCAATTATTCAGAATAAAAATAAAAATATTATATAAAATAATAAAAAAATTAACAACGCTCGATAAAAATCTAATAAATTATTACATACAATTGTCTTCTCTTGTCGTAAACAATTTTTCTGCCAATGTGTTAAATTATAACAAACTAATTATCCGTGTGATCATTAGCTCATCAAAATCCACCATACAAATACTATATTATAATTTACGATTACAGATTGCATTAATGTACAAGAAATACATAGAGGTGGCTATGGTAGTAAATTTTTTTTTTTTTTTTTTTGTATTTTCATGTAAAAAATAAAATTTTATTATTTGTTTACAATTTACAAGAAGATATTTAATAAATAGGCAAACATGCATTCCCCGTGACGCCTTTAAAGGTAAAAAGCCCTAAGAATTAAATATAAAACCGCCGGTGGGGTTACGTTTTGTTACTACGTGATTTTCTTACTGAATTTACATTTATATCCATGTCCTTATCTTCGAGCCATTGTATTGTCTCATGGGTATTCTCGGAATTAATGAAAATGACAGCTAGGCGTTATGTGCCATTGGGCGGGAAAATGGATTCATAACGATGGGGATTATCCTGTACGCTGAGGTTTACCGTTGTTATAATGCGCTGTTGAGATTGCGGGATCTGACGGATGAAAAGAGAGTTACGTGGATGGATGTCTTTGACTTCGTGAGTTACGGTGTACGATCGTCGAACTACGTGGACTTGTAACCCAAATCTTGTGTCTACCATTCATATAGTCTTTGCATTGGTGTAAACGAACACACAAAACGACGTCGCATATGTTCCAATGGTTTGGTTTTTTTATCGTGTATATATTATGACTAATAAATATCTTATATATACAGCATAATCTGTATGGTGCGGCTTCGGACCAACAAATTAACTTTACGAAGTCTGCTGTTACTTTTGGTTCATGTCTGGACCCGATTATGAAGCATGTGCTTGGTCTTTATTTAGGGATTACGAAGGAGGGAGGTGATGGTAAATACTTGGGTTTACCCGAATGTTTTAGTGGTTCCAAACGTGCCATCTTAAGTTACATCACGGAACGCTTCCAAAAATAGATGAGTGGATGGTATGTTAAGACACTTTCCCTAGGTGGAAAGAAAATCTTTATTAAATTTATTATTTCGGCCCTCCTAGTTTATGCAATGTCCTGTTTCAAACTCACCAAACACCAATGTCAGAAGATAACAAGCGTCATTACTAGTTTTTGGTGGAACAATAGTGAACATAAGAAAAAGATACATTGGGTGGCTTGGAGTACTTTGTGCAAGTCTAGAGAGAATGGTGGTCTTGGTTTTTGGAACATTAGTGATTTTAATCAAAGTCTGTTGGCCAAGCAAGCTTGAAAGGTACTGATGGAACCTGATACTTTTCTTAGTCGTATTTATAAAGCTCGGTACTTTGCACACAAGGACTTCTTGAATGCAAGTCAGGGCCAACGTCCTTTTTATGCGTGGCATAGTGTTATACATGGTTGTGAATTGCTGGTTCGTGGTCGAGCTAGGAGTATAGGGAATGGTCATCACTCCTTGGTTTGGTCAGATAAATGGATCCTTGATTCTGATCCACGTCGACCCTACAACAAGGAAGCTCGCATTAACTTAAACCTCAAGGTCTCTGACCTTATTACTCCCCATGGAGATTGGAATGTGGAGCTATTACATGATCTCTTCCCTCCTCTTGACATAGCTCGAATTGTGGCTTGTCCGCCCTCGTTAGATCGAAGAGATGAATGGTTTTGGGCATACACGAAGAATGGTCGATATTCAGTTAAAAGTGGATTATGGCTCTTGTCTCGAGACTTCTATGTTGGTTGCCCTGAATCTCATGAGGAAAGATTGCTGAATATATTAAAGAATCGTATTTGGAAATTGAAAACATAGCCTAAAATCAACATGTTCTTTTGGAGAGTTCTTTCAAATGCAGTTGTGGTGGCTGTTTGTTTGCGAACTAGAGGCATTCCCGCTGCCTCCTTATGTTCAGTGTTTCAATTAGCCGATGAGTCTATTGTTCATGTCTTCTTTGATTGCGTTTTGGAGGTCCAAGCTTGGGCTGAGGCTCGGCTCTTTAGTCTTCCAGTTGGCGTTCAACGTGATATTCATACTTGTATGGCTGCTCTTATTTCGATAATTGAACGTCATAATGCTAGTAACGATCAGATTAGTGTTATACCTTGGATTCTTTAGAATATTTGGAAGTAACGCAATAGTGTAATGTTCGCTAATCTCCTTGGTAATGTGAAGCTTTTAGTGGCTAACTCTCTACTTGAAGCTGAGGCGTGGGAATGTGCAAATTGTAAGATCTCTCCCAGCCCTGTTTCGATGATTCCTCAGGGTCTAGATAATGCGAAATGGCGACGACCACATCGAGAAATTTTCAAATGTGATATTAGCTTATTGTGGCGGAACACCCATTGCCTCTCGGGTGTGGCCTGGGTTCTCCATGATCATGAAGGCATTACCAAGTACCATGCTCGCGATGCCATCACACCGTCTTTAAGTCATTTTGAAGCTGAGATTAGATGTTTGCGGTGGGCTATGACAAGTGTTTTAGATTTACGTTGCAGACATGTTGAGTTTGGAGTTGAAAGTAAAGATCTATTGGATGCGATTATGAACCCATCGGCGTGGCTAAAGTTTTAATCCAGTCTAGATCAAAAGCAGTTGCTCCTCACTCAATTCTGAACATGTAGCATTTCGTTATCACAAGGATATGCTAATATAGGGGCTTGCAAAATTGCCCACAGTGTTACTCGCCATGGTTGCCTAGGTTCTTACTTAGCAGATAGAGAACTGTCGTGGCTCTCGACAACCTTTGAGGAAGATCGTCGACATTGAGCTTTGCTCTATGTTTCCGGTTTTGGGTCTCAAGGTTCTGTTTTTCCCTTGTTTTCTTGTTGTTGTTTCAGTTTTAGTAACTTACCTAATACTTTGTTTTTTGTCGGTCCGTTAGGACCTTTGAATCAGTTTGAATGAATTAAAATTTTTTTTGTAAAATTAATTATTTCGATAAGTTTATATATTTATTTAATCCCAAATTTAAATTTCGTTTTACTTAATATATCGGTAAATTAATAGTTTTGACTAAATGTTACGAAATAATGGATAGCTATTGTAAAATATATAATAATTCTAAATTCATGCAATGCATAATGCAAAGATTTCACCCTCCTACAAAAATCCGTAAAAGTTTTTTTTTTTTTTAACAATTGGATCGATAAAATTTCGATCCATAACTTAAAACTCACACTCTAAAATTTCTTTTAAATATACTAGTATAATAGAGAAGAATCAAATATCGATGTCATGAGCTATTAACTGGACCATTCCAACTACGAAATTGAGAGTAATTCGAAAAATTCGTTAAAGTTTAAGAGTTAGAAGAATTAGATACGGACAGATTATTGTATAAAATAAAGACGACAAATGGAAAAAGGAAAAAGCACATTCTTCTGCCATAAAGAAGCTCCATGCTAAAATCATACTGTCCACCAAACATGTTGCCTGCTCCATCACGTGCCTACATCCCACACATCACGTGACATTAAACCAATTACACAAAGATTACTATCTTCGTTTAATTATATAAATAAGATTACATATTAAGTCTTTAAATATAACTTATTAGTACATAAATTAGTATAAAGTTGCTAGTTGAACTTTTAGTGAATGTCAGGTTGCTTGATACTTGATAGTAGATTAGTCATAGATTAAGATCCTATAAAATATATTATTATTAATTACATATCGATTACTATTAAGTCAATTTCCTCACTAAATGACCATAAGAAAAATCCAACGTACCAAAGTCATTATTTAGCTCATATATGTTTGTACGTTGAATCTTTTATATTTCTCATTATTTTAGTCACCCTTCTATACGTTTATGAATTTAATATAAATGGATGGTACAATTTAGAACCAAATTATGGGTTCTGCTGATAAAACGATTGTCTTAACGTTTTGGAAACCTCTTCGAAAAGGAATAAGTTATATATTGATTTGAATCATTTGATTGATAGTTTTCAAACGCTCGTATGCAAACAAAATTCTTGTTTAGCTATCAAATTATCTATTGATAAAATTCAGTAGTTTAAACGATTTGGAAACATCGGTTAAACACTATTCTATCATTTGAAAAGTGTTTTTTTTTCTCGTCAAATATTCATATGTTTGCATTCTCAAAAGCTAGTTTGCAATATTATCTTCTTCTTTTTATTCATTTGAGATAATCATTAAAAAGTTTCCAAAGAAAACAAATTTATAATTTAGAAATCATTCTCTAATATAGTAAACTAGATAGTCGAACTTTTTAATTTAGAGATTTAAGAATTACAAATAAACAAAAAATATTTTTCAATCTTAAGTATTCTTCTAGGTAGGAAATTAAAACTTGCATTATTCAGACACTCCTAAAATATTAATTAATAACCAGAAATCGATACCTCAACTAGAAAGGTATTCTGAGATAATCTAAGAAGTCACATGATTAAGTGGCAGTTGGGACAGATAATTTATTAAAAACTGATCCGAATCTATGGGGATTATGAACTTTGGCCTAGAAACCTCCTAGTTAACAAAAAAAAAAAATATTAATCAATATTTGTTTTGCTGCTTTTTTTATGTATATACGTTTCAAATATATTGGTATTTGAGGGATTTTTGTTTTTCTTTTTTCACGAATAAAGATTTCTATTGATAAGAGGGAAACAAGTTTTAAAGGGTAGAACCCGATTACAATAGTGGTAAACAAATCAACCAAACTATTGAACAAAAGACATTGACTCTAGACTCAAGACTGACTCGGGAGTGGGAAAGAGGACTAAAAACATGGATAGAGTAGACTACTAGAACTTATTAAAAACACATGAATGAAATTGATAAACTGGACACAACTCTAGATGGCCTTCGTGTCCTTGGTTGCTGAGGAGGTTCCCGCTTCATTGTCTGTCTTGTTTATGTCAAATGCATGGGAGGCTTCATCAGATTGGTTAGGCCTGAGAGGGAGAGAAAGATCCAGTTCCAAAGGCCTTACATTCACATCAGACATGAATGTATCATTAGGATTGTCAAGAACGTCATCAGTTGTGATCTTCATACTGTAGATTGTGTTGTCTTATTCACTGTTACCCCATGTAATAGAGAAAGGAGGCTAAGTGACAAGTGAGCTCGATCTGGTGGACTGGTCATCCGAGGAAACTTGGCTCTCAGAGCCGGGATTATCTTTAGGTCCCTGCGCCATAGGGTTAAGAAAACAGTCCATTGGTGTTGGAGTGTGAGGATAAAAGGTTATATTGTGGGTGAGTCTTTGGTAATTGTAGCAGAGTCTGGAGACTCATTCATAGTAGAACTGCACCTAAAATATGTCCCTATTATGGCAATATACCGTTTTGTAGTACTTGAGTCTGTCTTCAATATTGAATTTGATTTTTGCTCTAACCAGGACAGGTCTTGTGATATATGCTTCATGTAAGTCTACTTCCAGAACTTCACCAACATAACTAGCTATCATTCTTATCGCAGTTTCAGAGGCATACGGTGGAGGGAGATTCCTGATTTGAATCCATAACTGGATCGTAGAGAGGAAGCTTGGGGGAAGATGATCAACCCATTTTTCATTAGCCACTAAGCAACCATTGTATAGAACAAGATTCATTCTCACAATCGAATATAGTTCATCTTCCGAGGAGAAGAAGAACTTAGCAAACTCTTTATCAATCATTCGTCCTTGCATCGAGGTTTGCATGCACCAATCCTTTGGTAGATCTTTAGTGAGCTCCTGGATGTTCAGTTCAAGAGGATTTAATGGCCTTGCCACAAGGCTCCTTCTGTTTTTCTCCAAAGTTTCTTGGTAAGCTAATGATGGGATCTAGATCTCCGGATCCATTTCTTCCTAATTGGAACTAATTCAACGCTTGCCACATGTTGTTGTCCATTTTCAGGTGCTGTTTGTTGAAGATTTGTAAGTCCTGGTCCTTTGTTTATAAGCACTTCACTAGTAACTGTAATGATTACATTACTACTTCATGCTTGAAGTTTCATTGGCTATTGTCTTGTTAAGAGACACGAGGGAACTTGCATGGTATTGTGAGATATCAAGAGACGGCTGAGGATCACGCAAGGAGATTTTGATCTCTTCAAGATGCTGCTGTAAGAATTCCTCATAGGTCTTAGTTTCTGACAATTGCTACTTGGCAGAGCTTCATAGAGGCCAAAAAATGGTTTCCACTTTCCATGATATTAATGTTTAAATAATTGGACTTAACGTGAGATGATATAGCAGTCCTAGTCTACTTAGCAGGAACAAGAGGTCCTAGATATACCCATTAACTACTAAGCAAAGAATTAACAATGATAAGCTAGAACCTGGTTTGATGTCTGGGTAGATGTTTCTCCTTGAATGATAGGAGATATAAGCTTTTTGCATCATGTGTGTAGTTTATGTTTCGAAGCTAGTTATGCTCCCCTCTTGCGATATAATCTTCATATCTCCCTTCTCTTACCACACTTTTGGCTATTGTAGTTGCTTTAATGTTCCTCTTGGTCAAGATTTTTTTGAAGTGAATGTCACTGAACTTATCAGTAATAGACTAAATCCTCTTGATCCAGGTGTTGTATCTTGGCCAAGCTGCATGATTAGTTATTGAGCCAAAAACAGATTTGTTATCAATTTCTATCTCCACCTGTAGAATTCTAAGGTCTAAGAGGGATTTTAAAACCCAAATCAAACAAGAGAATTCCAAATTCATATAAGAGGTGGATCCTGCCAGAACATGTCTGGCATTGAGAAGAAGTTCATTATTTGCCTTGTTGATAACTAGAACTCCTTCATTCATATCATTGTTAGTTACCATATTCACTTTCCAATTGACTATGAGTTCATACTTAAATTTTGGTAGCTCCTCGGTTGTCCTGCAATTTCTTATACAATTTTTATATCTTCCAGTAGCTAATGCATTATTTTTTTACCAGTTTTCAGCTTCTTGTATCATCTCGTTGATTAGGTTATGTAAATTCGAGCTTTGTCCTTGAAGAACTCTGAAGTTCATGGCTTTCCAAATTGTCCATAGCACCCATGGGAATCTTGTCAAGTTTCCATTCCCATTCCGGTCTTTAGAATGATTATTCATCAAAAAAGCAAAATTGGTGTAAAGTGAGGTTCTGGAATATACTCCCTGAGGGGTTGGTATGTTAGCCAAAGCAAGCATTTTTCTTGCAAGAGAGCAAAGAAACAAGTAGTGGTCAATTGTTTCAGGATCATTACCACAAATTTGGCATTTATCCTCCGAGATAATGGTCCTTCTTTTTAATCTTTCTCTAACTGCAAAAGCTCCTAATGGGGCTCTCCATAAGAACATGTTGATCTTCCTGGGAACCCTCAGCTTCCATATCTTTGCTTTCAGAATCGTGATGTAGTCAATGTTGCTTGCAATTGTATTATTTCTTGTCGGGCCATTTTGGTTAAGCAGTCAGTTCCCACTTCTTACAGAGTACTCACCAGAGGAATTGTAACACTAGATCTATGAGTCTTTTTCTGTTGTACAAGGAGGAATGTCCACGATTCTTTTGACATTTCCATCATGAAATGTATCAAGGAGTTTTGTAGTGTCCTACTCAAAGTTTGTTATTAAATTAAAGACCTTTAAGCATACATGGAACTGAGCTTCTCTGTTGATGGGTGGTCTTGGTTGGTTATGGAATATCCATTTGGTGGTCCAGACATATTTGTCCCTTTAATTTCCTATTTGTCCGAGAAGACCTTTGGATATAAGCTTTCTCCCGTGACATATGCTTCTCCAGGCATATGAGGGTCTTATTTCTTTACCACATTCCAAAAAAGATGACTTCCTAAAGTATCTAGCTTTGTAGGTTTTCGCCAAAAGAGAGTCAGGTTTGCTGAGAATTCTCTAAGCTTGTTTTGCCAGTAAGGCTTGGTTAAATTTCTCTATATCTTTGAAGCCTAGTCCCCATTCTTTTTTTGGCTTACACATTTTTTTCCATGAGATCCATGAGATTTTTTTCTTGTCTTTTGTTGAGCTTCACCAATATTGTGTCATGACACTTGTCAATTTTTTACATTGGTTTTTGGAGAGTTCGAAACTTGACATTGCGTAGATAAGGAATGCCATTGCTACTATTTTAATAAGTATTTCCTTTTTTCCTAGTACAAAGTCTTTAAGAACCAGTTGTCCACTTTAGAAGCCAGCTCCTCAGTAATAAAACTAAATAGTTCTTTCTTGGATCCTTTAAAACACTCAGGTAATCCTAGGTATTCGCCAATCCCATGGCTTAAGTGAATACTGAGTATGTCCTTGATTTCTGTTTGCTTATCCTTAGTAATTTTGGTTCCAAAAGCAATTGCAGCTTTGTCCAGGTTAATGCTTTGCCCTGAAATGTCTTTATATTCTTTAAGGCATCTTCTAAGTTTATGTGCTTCCTGAGATATTGCCTTGCTTATGAAGAGGTTGTCGTCATCATAAAGGAGGTGATGTATGGTGGGACCATAAGAGTTGAACTGTATACCTGAGATTTTCCTTTCCCTTTCTGTCTTTGTCATGATATGAATTAAGGCTTCTATTCCTAGTACAATGAGAAAAGGAGATAATGGATCTTCTTGTCTAAGTCTCCTATGTGGGTTTATAAAACCATAAGGTGTGTCGTTTATGATCACAGAGTATGTAACTGTGGTTACACAAAACATCACCAGGCTAATCCATTCTTGATTAAAGCCTAAACTCGTTAAAGTAGCTTCTAAGAAGAACTATTCTAGTCTAGCATAGGCTTTGGACATGTCTATTTTGATGGCCATGTAATGTTCTTGTCCATCTCTATGTGTATTTAGGTGGTGCATAATCTCGTGAGCCAGGAGAATGTTATCTGAGATTAGTCTACCTGCAGTGAAGGCACCCTGAGTTTCAGATACTATTGATGGCATCATTGTTTGAAGTCTTTTAGTTATGATCTTGGAAATTATCTTATAAATGACTGAGTAAAGGCTAATTGGTCTGAACTCCTTCATATTAGTAGGATTTGGGCACTTAGGGATCAAAGCGATGTGTGTGTAATTCCATTCTTTCAAAAATGTTCCTCTAGAGAAAGCTAACTTCACCTATGTGGTCTCTTTATCTCCTATAATGCCTAGTATGTTTGAAAAACTATCATGTCATACCACCATGAACTGGTGAGCTATCTCCTCTGATGTTAAAAGCTGCTTGCTTGATTATATTATCAAAAACAAGGTCTAGTAATTGTTGATTCATATGTTCTGTTACTTTGGGGACCTTGTCCTGTAGTGCTTCATGTATTTCTGAGGGCCTTGAGGTCTGGTAAAAATCCCTTAAGTAGTTAGAAGCTATGTTCTGATACGATCCCACCAAGAAATCAATACCAATTTTGGCACTTAGAGGATCTGGAGTAGATATGCTCGACTTGGATACGACAAACGAACTCAAAGACGAGATGAACAATGGATATTCTCAAGTTGGAGATGACACACGACTCAACAAAAGATGGTGGAATGATTGACGCCATAAAAGGTTGCGGAAAGACCCTTTGATAAGTCGAAAGAAAGATCAACAATCGACAAACGATAATAGATCCATACTCAAAGAAGTTTCATAAAAAATTCATTTTCTTAAAAGATTGGTTGGTTCTTACAATGAAAGCCACGAAAATATAAAATGAAAAGGAAGAGGAGAGGGTTTTTAACATTTCCAAGACCATCTAGAAAATTACAAAGCATTCAATTCTGTCTTGAAAATGCAATAAGCATTAACTCTTATTTGACTCCTTAAATGACCCTTGGAGCATTAAGCCACGTTTTTTGGACCTTTAATGGGCTTAAACTCATTAACCAAAAGAGTCTCTTGATAGTATAGCCCAATTACCTCATTAAAAACCTTAAGGAGAAAACCCAATGGGATTAAACCCACTTATGGGAAAAAGAGTGCAATCGAGCTACACACTATTTGGTTAATCTTCTTGAATACTCATCTCAAGCATCAAGGTATGAATGTGTTGCATTTGATCGCTCTTCTCCTTGGTTCCATAGCCATTTCCACGTCTATGTAGTGCTGAAGTTGAACTCGAGTTGCACCAGTTGAGTCTTGAGGTCGAGTTTGAAGTGAAGCTGTTCATTCTTATATCATCCCCTCCCACTTGAAAAGGATTTGACCTCAAATCCGAATTATCTGCATGGACATAAAGCAAGTTAATACTCATGAATTTAGATAGGATCAAGGACTTACCTCCGGATATGTGCAGCCTCGTCTTTGGCTTAAATGTTGAGTCTGGTGGCTCTTCTTTGATCTGAATGAAAAGACCAAGGTTCTAGTGTTTGTTTTGATTCAAGTCAGGTGGCTTGAATCGTCGGTGATCCTCGCTTTCATGGTCTCTCCTTCTGCACTTAAACATAGGGTTATTTGATCCAAGCAACAATATTGCATCTGGTGGTTTATCTTTGATAGTCTCTTCTCCCAAGTACTTATACTTCTCCTTGGCTTCTGTTTCTTTCTAAACACTCATAGGGCAGAATAAGTGCATTATATTTGAAATAGAGAATTCAAAATCATGAGATTCTATAGTTGGTTTGCAAATCTCATAGAACAGATTTAACTCATAAATCACATTTTCAAGCAATTAATTCAATTCAGCAAGAGTATTATCCAACGCATATTCTATTTTTGTTCCAAACATGTCAAACACATTGCTGCTAACAGAAACTTTCAAAGATGGCCTAAATTCACAACAATCATTAAGCAGAACACCTATTTGGTTAAAGAACCTTTTAGGTGTGAGTACTTCAAAAGATGGAACCATTTTGTCAAAAACAGAACTTGGTACTCGAATTTCTTGCACATTTTCTAAACCAAAAAGTTTTTCATAATGAGCAGAGACAATCACAAACAAGTTAGATCCTTTTCCAACCAAATCAATTTCCTTACAGTGCTTTCTTGGGTAGTCACAAGGACTTGGCATAAGGATTGGTTTTTGCACAAAATGTGTTCGCTGCTCCATTGGATTCATTGTTAAGCTCCTTGTGGTTGTGTTCCTTTCAAGGCTATTGCACTCATTCAAGCTACATGTATCTTTCTTGGCACTAAAAGATAAGATCAAGTGTATTATACTAGAAATCTCAACATTTAAAACAGGTTGTTTGAAGCTTCGAGTGAATATAATATTATTGAAATATTGAATAGACTCATAAGACAAACTTACATGAGTGCCACGCAACAGGTTTGATATCATTTCAGCTTCAGGTTGGCCATATTGCTCAAACTCGATCCCTTGACTCGAGGTGTAGAGCTCCAGTGAAGCTGGTGAAGTGTTTGGCACTGAAAGTTGATTCTCTCCTTTTGTTCTTTCTTGAGCTTTGTCATTCCCATGCTCCATAATGTGTCATGAATCAATATCTCTTGACGAGAACAAGTGCATGACACAAGAATTGGAGTGTTCTAAACCTTCATTAACTACTTCACTACTTGAGTTTGGTGAGCTCAATTCTGATTCGACTGAAGTGATAGTTAGCTCAATTTTTCTAGTGCAAGTTGCAGCAATATGTCCTTTCTCACGACAAGTATAACAAGCGGCTCTCTTATATTTAAAAAGGTTAGAAAACATACATTGCTTTGGTTCACAGCTTGATTCAAGTGATGGTTAAAGGCTTTGTGCATGAATTACAACTTGTTCAGTGATCTCCTTTTGTTGAGAGGTTGACTTAGCCTCCACGTTTTCTGTAGGCACTATAGGCTCCTTGTTTACTTTAGTATCAACTGATTGGTGAGTAGCTCGTTTCTTCTTATGGAATGCCTCCATAATCTCAAGAATTTCTTGCTTACACTTTTTGATATCATCTTCGAGATGTCATTTCCTCAACTGAGTCTGAAGCGTTTCAGCTTGCTTATTACTTCTATGACCACTACCCAATTTGTCTCGACCAAAAGACTCATTTTCTCGACCATTACCAAGTCTACCTCGACCAGCATCAACTCTGCCTCGACCAGTTTCAACTTTTTCACAACTAGATCAGTCTTTGTCTCGACCATTTCCAACCTTACCTTGATCAGAAGTGAATTTTTGTCGACTATAGTCTGAATTGTATCGATCTTGGCCTGAGCTACGTCTAGAGGATACAGGTTTTTCTCGATCACGATCAGTTCTCCTCTTAGGCGCATACCTCTTTCTTAATAGCTCCATTAGCATTCTCCAAGTGGTGATAGTTGGCTCTTTATATCTTCTACGCTCATCCTTTTCTTGAACCCACCACTTATAAGCTTCTTTAGAAAGTTGTTCAATTGCAAAATCTAATCTTTTCTTTTCTTTGACATAGTTGTAGTAAAACCAGTCATCCATGTTATCTTCCCACTCCAGATAGTTGTTTCTTCCTGAAAATGCATAGAGTTTGAATTTTAGGAGTACTTTGACGATAAGGATTAAAATGAATCACAGAGTTAGAAGTGTAAGGAGTTTTATGTTGTTTGCTCCAAGTTGAACTCCTTGAGTTGTCTGATTGATCATAATCATAATCTGGTGGTTTAGGATCAATCTCTTCTATGTCTGCTTCAAGACAATAGTCTTCTTCATCTTCAGTCAAAATTTTGTCCATGTAGTAATCCTCCTCATCATATGTGCTTTGGTCAGAATAAAACATTTGCTCTCCCATGGTATTCTGCAATTAAGAACAAACTAAACCAGTAAAAGAGTCCAAAAGGTGCAAAGCTTTTCACAAAAACAGAATAGAGCTTATGGTAAGATTCAGCCAAAAACTGAGCAAGTGGAAGACTATAACACACGATTCAACCTTCTTTAATGGATCTATGATGTTTTAGTTCAAGAATACGAAAAGACAAGTTGTATGGATGCAAATTTGAGGATGAACAAGGTGAATATGAAAAGACACACGAAAAACAGATGGTGAAAGTGTGAACAAACGATATGGATGCAATGAAAATGAAGAGTCATGTGATGATTAAGCAAACTGATGATGATTTCGATAAACTAACAAGTTAACACACTTTTTATAATTTTCTTTTACTAGAACAGAATTGTGAGAGATGAGAAAATAGATTGAAGGACATGGAAAAGATAAGAGATGATAGATAGAAACGACTCAACCTCCAAGTGTGCTCTGTTACCACGTGATACGATCCCACAAAGGAATCAATCCCAATTTCGGCACTTAGAGGATCTGGAGTAGATATGCTCAACTTGGAGACAAAAAACGAACTCAAAGACGAGATGAACAATGGATATTCTCAAGTTGGAGACGATACACGACTCAACAAAAGATAGTGGAATGATTGACGCCACAAAAGGTTGCGGAAAGACCCTTTGATAAGTCGAAAGAAAGATCAACAATCGACAAACGATAATAGATCCATACTCAAAGAAGTTTCATAAAAAATTCATTTTCTTAAAAGATTGGTTGGTTCTTACAATGAAAGCCACGAAAATATAAAATGAAAAGGAAGAGGAGAGGGTTTTTAACATTTCCAAGACCATCTAGAAAATTACAAAGCATTCAATTCTGTCTTGAAAATGCAATAAGCATTAACTCTTATTTGACTCCTTAAATGACCCTTGGAGCATTAAGCCACGTTTTTTGGACCTTTAATGGGCTTAAACTCATTAACCAAAAGAGCCTCTTGATAGTATAGCCCAATTACCTCATTAAAAACCTTAAGGAGAAAACCCAATGGGATAAAACTCACTTATGGGAAAAAGAGTGCAATCGAGCTACACACTATTTGGTTAATCTTCTTGAATACTCATCTCAAGCATCAAGGTATGAATGTGTTGCATTTGATCGCTCTTCTCCTTGGTTCCATAGCCATTTCCACGTCCATGTAGTGCTGAAGTTGAACTCGAGTTGCACCAGTTGAGTCTTGAGGTCAAGTTTGAAGTGGAGCTGTTCATTCTTATATCATGTTCCCTTTCGGAAATGTTCATCTAGAGAAAGCTAACTTTCATCTATGTGGTCAGTTTGTCTCCTAAAATGACCAAGTATGTTTGAAAAAACTGCCCTGTCATACCATCATGACCTAGTGAGCTATCTCCTCTGATGTTAAAAGCTGCTTGCTAGATTTCATTATCAGTAACAAGGTATAGTAATTGTTTATTCATTTGTTATGTTACTTTGGGGACCATGTCTTGTAGCGCTTCATGTATTCCTAAGGGCCTTGAGGTCGGGAACAAATCCCTGAAGTAGTTAGAAACTATTTTCCCTTTAGATCCTTCTTCAAATTGTAGAATCCCTTGCCCATCCTTCATACATATCATTTTGTTCTTTGATCTCTTATATCAAACAAAACTGTGAAAAAACCTAGAATTTTGATCACCTTCTCTTAGCCATCTCTCCTTACTTTTCTGTTTCCATAACTTTTCCTCTTCTTTATAGTGGTTGGCCAGTTCTAGTTTGAGTTTGGCTCTAAGTTGTTAATCTGGTTGTGTTTTTGTCACTTCCTCCTCGAATCTGGATCTGGTTACATCTATGTCGAAGTTAGCATTTGTGTTTGTTCTCTTTTTCCAATGGGATATTTCTTTCCTGCATTCCGCGATACAATCCATAGTAGATTGATGAGGATCTATAACTTTCTTAGCCCATGTTTTTAGAATGATCTCTTTAAAGCCTTTGCGCTTGATCCACCTATTGTTAAAGCAAAATCTCTTATGATAGTCTGCATTCTCTGACATTATTGTCGTGTATAGCCTATGGTCAGAACCCATCATGGAAAGGTAAGTCGTGCGAGTCCTAGCATAATTTTGATCTCTGAGAACCACCAAGTTTGTCATTGTTACTCAAGAGCTCATTGAAATCACCAATGAAGAATCATGGTTGTGTTTTTCTTTTTCCAAATTGCCTAATTTTTTCCCAGACATCAGGTCTTAGATGAGTTACCGGATTTCCATACATAAAAGTTGCTATTACTTGTTGATTACTTAGTGTGATAATGGAGTCTATATAATTGTTGCATGCTTGAGTAACTTTAAGGTCAATGTGGTCCTTCCAGAAAATTGCTAGACCACCATTCTCGGTTCGACAGTGTAAATATGATCATACCTTATTATTTTTGTACTAATTCCATGTAGATCATACCTTATTCATTTTTGAACTAATTCCATGAATATGTTATCATTTTTGGTCTCTATGAATGAATAAGATGTTCGGAAATAGCTTCTAACGTTTTGTTTTGTCATTTCTTATTATTAGTATTTTTTTATAAGGCCGTGACTTCTTTGTATTATAAATAGTATTAATTTAAATGAAAAAAAAGAGTATTAATTTTGTCCATTTCTCTTTGATTTATGCGAATTATTGTGATTCATAAATTAGGCAGACCTTGGACTTTACAAGTCTCTCTTCTTTTTCTATTTTAAGTATCCCAAAAGTTGGGTCGCATTTTCTTTTGACTTATGTGTGATATATGTACTCACGAATCAAGGTGAATTTCACTTTTTCCTTTTTTCATACCAATATAAATTAAATTTATTTTAATAAAGTGGAGCCACGCCGATATTTATAATATTCAGACTTTTATTTTCTTTAATCTTCAATGTCCCTCTCCTCGAATAGATAACAAAAGGATATCTTGTAAAGAGGAATGTGTATTTAGGATTTCTGATAATAATAATAGATGTCTTTCTAAGCTTTTTTTTTTTTTTTTCAACATTGGACCACAACAGATCGACCTATTAGCCAAATTCCTACATAATGTAAGCGGTGGGACTCGATCCCTGACAATGGATAATGATATTTGCTAGCTACAATTATATAAATGCTAAACAATTGATGTCAAATTTAATGTAAGTGACCAAGTAATAAAAAAAAGAAGTAATATAATCGTGTCATTCGATCGATTTGGATGAGAACTTCTTTTTGTTAAATTAGAGTATGATTATATAAGGAGAATATGGTTTGTTATTTGTTATGGTTTCAAGCTTGCTATGCGTTGGTTAAATATATAGGTAACTAATAATGTGTTACTGTGGGAAAACACCAATTTTCAACATGAACTTTTTTGTCAGGCACATTTTAACATAAATTTTAGGACCTTGTCGATTTCAAAGATTTCAAATATTTTCGCTTAATAATTTAAATTTTTAATTTTGGCCAACATAAAAATTTCTTATTTATTCTATTAGTTAATCGTTAACGCATTAGTTTCACCAACACATATACAACGATGTTAATAGTTAATAGTTGACTAACAAAATAAATAATCAATTCTAATTTTAGCCGAAACTAAAAAGTTTATATTAAAAATTTAAATTATTAAACAAAATAAAAACTTTCCAATTTGGCTTTATTGTGGAAAAGCGGAACATAAGCGATGATTGTAACACATACAAGGTTGGAAAAGTTTGTTCTAACCGTAAATTTGAGATATTGCAATGGTTTAAAGCTATTACAGAATAATATTTATTTTTAAATTATTCAGTGCATTTACTATTTCACAAAAACAATGAGAATTTTAATTTTTCATATTAGTTTTGTTAGCAAGTTTTTATGTTTGGTTAATATTTTAAATAGAAAATGCCTTTATTGAAAGGAACCAGTCTTTATATAATGTATCATACAATATTCACAAAATCTAAGAAAAATAATATTTTGTGATTGTGACTAAAACAAAATAACCAATCATTCACAACTGATTTCTCTTCTAAAATTCATTTTTTGTATTTTAGATTAATTTCATTATAAGTAAATTTTAAAATTATATATATACGAGTAAGCCATATCAATTGTTAAAAAACCAAGTCAGATTTTTGGATATGATTTGGGCGTGATTGGTATCGTTTTCGTTTTATTGTTTTGAAAAACAAATTTTTTTTTATAAAATTTAAATTAAATCAATTTTACTCTAATTTATTTTTTATTGTAAAATATAGTTGGTTAATTTTAATCTCATATAAATATTTTTGTTTTTCAAAGTAACAAAATAAAAATAATTGCCTATTGACCTGTTGTTTTGAAAAGCAAAAAATATTGTATGAGATTTAAGTTAAATTAATAGTATTTTATAATCAAAAATAAATTAAAATATGATTGATTTAATATTAAATTTCATACCGTGATTTTTGCTTTTCAAAATAACAAAACAAAAGCAATACCAATCACGCCATTGGATTGGGTCGATTCATGAATTTATCAATTCAAATGTTTTTGTAAATATATATTTTCTATATAAAGTAAAAAACCAAAGATATATTTGATAAATTCTTCTTAAATATATGAGAAGAAAAAAAAAAAGGTCTCCTCCTTAAAAACAGCCTGAAAGAAACAGCTTCGCTCCCGTCTTTCACTCTCCATCTCTTCCGTTTATCTTTGGAGATTCTTTTTGAGATCTTCTCTGTTTTTATCCATTCCCCTAAACAAAAAGATATTTCGTTTTAAAAAAACAATCCTTTGTTTTTTAGATAAATCTGAAACCCTAATCTACCATTTAAATTCTGTTCTCTATACCCATCAAAATTTCAATTAACCTATTGTGTTTCAGTCTCTGACTTCTGCTTTTGTTGCTTGTTTTTTTATTGATTAGATATTAATTAGACTCTATCATTGTGGATAACTAGTTGTTTTCTTAAGGTTTACGTTTTCCTTTAGGAGAATTTCATTATCTGAATGTTAGAGCATGTGCATGAATCATGATCTTTGTGAAGTTTGGTGATTAATAGTTTAATATGAAAATCTAGTCTTCCTTCAATATTTGAGCTGCTTTATTAAATTAACCTAGTATTTACAAGATTGTTTTATGCTTGATTTCATGACGATGATGATGATGATTAGAAGATCGAAACTTTGAGTCAAATTGGTGTTTTTGAAAGTCTTTTGTGGTCTTTTCTTTGCCTAGTTAAATAATATTGATTTGAAGTTTAAGACATGGAGAAGAAACCAGAAGAAGATGAGAACAATAACAGAAAGAAAGACAAGATCTTTCGATCGGATAAAATCGATTTGAAGAGTTTAGATAGACAGCTTGAGAAACATTTGAGTAGGGTTTGGTCGAGGAACTTTGAAGCGAGTCAAAAAGCTAATGAAGAATGGGATATTGATTTGGCCAAGTTAGAAACCAGCTATGTTATTGCTCGTGGTACTTATGGTATTGTCTACAACGGCACTTATGATGGAAAAGAAGTTGCAGGTAAACTAAATCCAAAGCCCTAATCTTGTCTTTTGTTTTCATTAGAGATTGTGATTGTTTATTATTGGTTTTTTGAGTAATTGCAGTGAAGGTGCTCAATTGGGAAGATAATGGGAATCAAACAACGGCTAAAACTGCTACGAATCGGGCTTTGTTTCGTCAAGAGGTTACTGTTTGGCACAAACTCAACCATCCAAATGTCACCAAGGTTAGTGTTTAGTTCATACAATTGAAGAAAGCTTTATGATATGAATGAATCTGTTTTGAGATTCTGAAATGAAACAGTTTGTTGGTGCATCAATGGGAACAACAAATCTTAAAATACCATCTTCTGATTCAGAAGGTTCGTTGCCTCAACGAGCTTGTTGTGTGGTTGTGGAATATCTTCCAGGTGGAACATTGAAAGACTACTTGATTCGTCATAAGCGCAAGAAGCTCCCTTATAAAGCTGTGATCAAACTCGCTCTTGATCTCTCTAGAGGGTATGAGTCTTTACTCAACTATACTATTTGTATTACCAAACAGTAGTTGTTTATGTGTTTTGTTGTTGCAGGCTAAGCTATTTGCATTCACAGAAGATTGTGCATCGCGATGTGAAAACAGAGAATATGCTTTTGGATGCTCATAAGAATCTAAAGATAGCTGATTTTGGAGTAGCAAGAGTTGAAGCTCTTAATCCAAAGGACATGACTGGAGAAACTGGTACTCTTGGATACATGGCTCCTGAGGTAAAACCAAACTTATCTTTCTGTGATTTCAAAACCAAATCGAATTCAAAATCGGTTTTTGTTTTGTATTGCATAAGGTTATCGACGGTAAGCCATACAACAGAAGATGCGATGTTTACAGCTTTGGAATATGTTTATGGGAAATCTACTGCTGCGATATGCCTTATCCTTATCTCAGCTTTGTCGATGTTTCTTCTGCAGTTGTCTTACATGTAAGTGTTTAACCTATAAGAAGAAAAACCCTACCTAGTTTCCTTGATACTTACGTAAGGTCTTGTTTCTGAAAAAGAATCTGAGACCGGAGATACCGAGATGCTGTCCGGCTACATTGGCCAGCATAATGAAGAAATGTTGGGATCGGAATCCGGAGAACCGGCCGGAGATGGCTCAAGTGGTGACGATGCTTGAAGGAATTGATACAAGTAAAGGTGGTGGAATGATACCGGAAGATCAAAGTTTTGGCTGTTTCTGCTTTGCTCCGGTTCGTGGACCTTAAATTTCTCTTTAATTGAATACTCTCTTTACTTCTTTTCTAAGAAACGTCTTTATAACCACCTAGTTTTTTTTTTCTAAGTTCTTCAATTGATCTTGCATTATGTTACTTACTGAGAGTATTTTTTTTTTTAGTCGGCCCGATCAATAACTCAAACTCAACTCATCTTTAAAATCTCTTACTCATATGTATTTGAGTGGAGTTGGACTCCAAATCTTTAAACCATAGTTAGCTCTAAACATTTAAATAAGATTTAAAATAAGTTCAATATATTTTAAAACTGATGTATCAGTTATAAAAAAGTTTTTTAATAGTAATATTTAGTTGGAAATATTTTCAATAAGATAAAAACAAGTTTTTAAAAAGTTTTAAATGATATATTAGTTTTTTTTCGAATCGATAAAGCGGGACCATAACATAATGTTTTTTTAAAGAATATTGTTTTTCTCAAGTGAGTATATATCTTATTATATAAAATATATGGTTTCTTAAATTTACTAATTAACAAGATTCTTACATGTGTCAAATCCAACGATCAGAATTTTTTTTATATTTATATATTAAAAATTAAATAAAATATATTTTTAAAAGATATTTATCTCTATTAAGAAATATTTATTTTTATTCACAATCCTAACACAAAAAAGAGTTTTTAAATAAAAATAAATATTTATCTCTATCTAATTATTAAAAAAAATCCAATAGAAGATAATTACTAATATTTTAAAAATATAATTAAAAAACTAATTTACGAAAATGTGCAAATATTTTTATAATCTTAACAAAAATATAATTATTTAGAGTATGGTTTCTCAAATTTAGTTATTAACAAGATTCTTTCACGTGTCAAATCTACTATTTTATAATCTTAACAAAAAAAAATCATAATAGAGGAAATCTATCGATATATCTCTCTATTACTAAATATTTATCTATATAGATATTTCTAATCTAAAAAAGAATTATAATCCAAAAACGAATTTGTAAATATTAATCGCTATATATACATAAGCAAGCATATAGACGATTTCATGAAACTTTTGATCTTTATAATTATAAAAGAAAAATTAAATATTATCTCATATTAATATAAAATAAAAATAAATTTATGTTTTGGAAAAGAATAACTAAAAGACGAATTGACAAATAGAATTATAAATATTTTTATAATTTTTACAAAAAAATCCTAATCATATTAAATAAAATTGTGTTTGAAAAGTTAGTAATCAACTACATGTCAAATCTGATAATCAAAAATTTGTTGTATTTATATATATTTTAAAATATCTTTTCATTTTGAGTATTTATATTTAACGTGAAATATTTATCTTTATTCATAATTCTATCTTGGGTTTCTAAATTTAGTAATCAACGAGATTGTTTCACGTGTCAAATCTAATGATCTAAAATTTTGTAGTATTTTCTACGTATATATAAAATTGAGTTTCAAAACTTAGTTTTCAAAGGGATTCATCCACGTGTCAAATTCAATGATCGAAAATTTTGCAGTATTTTTATATATTTTAAAAAATATTTATATTTACCACAAAATATATATTTTTATTCACAATCTTAGCATAAAAAAAATTATATTTATTTATAATTATAAAATCTTATTATATGAAGTTGAGTTCAAAAGTTAGTAATCAACAGAATTTGTTCACATGCCAAATTAAAGATTCAATTTTTTTTATTATCCTATTATATAAAATTGAGTTTCAAATCCTATTATATACATGTTAGTTTCAAAAATTAGTAATCAACGAAATTCTTAAATATAATCTAAAATATATACATGTATATATATATATATATCCTATTATGTAAAGTTGAGTTTCAAAAATTAGTAATCAAGAAGATTCTTAAATATAATCTTAATACAATACGTATATATATATATACCAAACATTTTTTCTAAAACCCGTGCGTCGCACGAGTCATATCTAATGTTTTATATTTCATAACATCTAAGCACAATACAAGACAACTTCAACCAGGTAAAATTCATTTAGCTCACAATATTTTATTAAAGTTTTTTTTTGAAAAGTAGAGATGTAAATGTAAAACATGCACACAATCAAAATAATCTGAGATCATTAAATTTGTTTAATATAATTAAAAAGTAGAAATTTTATTAGTCAAATATTAGGGTAATTACAATGGGATGTTGATTGTAGTGTTGATTATGGAGGATCCATGTTCGCATTGCTATTTGGACCTATTGAACATAATTAATTATAAAGTCATACAAAATACAGATAAACTGGTAATAATTTGAGAAACTCTATAATAATTTAGACAGGGACTCTGAAAAGGTTCTTGAAGAAGCAGAGAACGAAGAACAGACATGGATACAGGCGCATGTAGCAGGAAGAGACAAAAAAACATTGATACACACTCTTTCTATTTAAAGATGACTCGTGTAAGAGCTCTCTGATAAGTATTCAGCTTTAGGAATAAAGCTGGTGGTTAATGGTTATGTTGTCAAGAGGACAAGGAGCAATTATGTTATGAGGCCTTGAAACACTTAGTTGGCAATGCATTGTACATTTTGCCACTAACTGTTGAAGAAACGTAATAGTTTTGGTCTTGTTTCACTGTTTGTATGCATACCAATACTGTACTGATCATGTTCTGAGTTTAATACAATAATATTGCTTACTAGTTACAAATCTTCTTTTATCTGCTATCATCTAATTCAACAAAATCAATGGATTACATGTAACAAAATGATTTCATTGAGTAAAAACAATGTTATGGAATGCATTTGATAAATATTAATGCTTTTATTCCATCGTAAAGCATGTGATACCTCAACGAAGTGACTAAAAAAATAAATAAATGATTCTCTACTTTTACAAATAAAAACACATGACAAACTTTGGGATGCTCCATTTATCAAAGCTGTGTTAAAATCTTGTTCACTCGTCTCTTCTTCTTCCTCAGAGACCCAACCATTGTCCAACTAAACTGGAAATGTCTTCTCATAATTTTCGTCGCCTTAGATACCGCATTGAGCTGGTAGGAGAATTCAATCTATTTCCCTCCAAGAATTTCTCAATCAAGCTGTAAAGTTCAATGTTTCTATGATCAGAAACGTGAAGCAAAGCAGAGGAAAACACAATGCACTTTGCAAATTCTAGCTACTCACAAATTGCAGATCGACTTTTGGGAAGCTGCTACTTCTCGGTCAGAAAAAGAATCTTCTAGCCTTAAGCTTAACGATACGTACAAATTTAAAACCTGTGGTAATCATGATGTTCATACCTCTAGTTAGCTTAACAACATCCAACATTTCCTTTTGGTTTTGTATAATGAACGATTACGATAAAAAAATGAAATATACAAATGTTTTTTTTTCTGAGTTCTTGAATAAATACATACTATTCCTTTGATCATTACTCATAGTCATAGGAAAAGAAAGATGTTACCTTGTGAATGGATTCAGGCTCTTTGAGTTCTGTTGGTGTCTTGGGAACCTTAACACTGTCAGGTGCAAGTATCTCTCGGAGCCTCACAATACCTTTTTTCGAGAAGTTTTGAGAAAACTGACATATAAAGTTAAAATGTAGAAGTGAACAACTGCTTTTCATAAAAAGATGCCATCACCGATAGCTCAAGAGAAAATGATGAGTCTAATTTTTTACCTGTGCAAGTCCTTGACCTGAAATTTGGTCACCTATATCAACTGGACTGCACATAAGTAACATAGATAAGTTCAAGCTTGTATTCATCTGAAGCTTATGCAAGAAACCAGATAAGGATAACAATATGTTACTTTTGTTATTACCTGACTGTGAAAAGGGACTTCCCTTCCAATCCAAGGGGTAATTCATCAACAACAGCAGCAACTTTCTGAAATAAGACCATCATATGTGTTAAAGAAATAATCTCTTTCTGATGTCTGAACAAAACTACATCATATCTGAACTTTACCATCATGTCTTCAACATTAGACATGAAGTATTTTGAAGACAACTTGGCATTTTCAACAAAATGTTCCTGCCAAAGTCAACAAGCCATGATTTCAGACCCACTCATAACGACAACTGAATAACGAAGGAAAAAATTGTGTCTTACCAATATCTGGTACAACCCGTGTTTAGGGTGTGCTAGGGAATACCTAGACAGAAGGTCATACCAGCACGCTGCATGATAGAAGTTTTGTATAAACTTAGAGGAGTTAAGAAGTATAAGATTTAGAAACCTAAACACTATAAAATTACCTCAAGAAGAGGTGAAGGAGACTTGAGAGAAGAGTGGAGCAACGGAAGATCCTGTGCAAACAAGTTACTTCGCCAATTGGGAACTTTGATTGGAATCTGCCAGCTCTCCCTACAACAGGAGGATGAGAACATTAGAGATAACATACCACCATTCTTGAGGTTTAATTAGTATTTTCTTAAAATATACCTGCAATTTGTTTAATCTCAGATACTGTTAGGTCTCTAGTCTCGGTACCATCAAACTTTTCAAGGGTCGAGAAGATAATCCTTGATATATTCAGGTTAAGGCCCATACCAATCGCATCACTGGCAACAAGCACATCAAAGTTGCTGGTCCCGTCGTTAAATCTTGTTGCCTGCAGTTTTTAATGCATTAAAATTGGAGACAATACTTTTTATTGGAGGGAACAAGAAGATAATTCTTACAATGCAGTTAAATATGAAGTCAGAACAGTAAGGAACTAAAACCTGTGCTGTGCGCGTCTCTGGAGGCAATGAACTATAAACTACAGAGCAAAGATGCTTCCCCTCATGTTCAATTCTTTTCTACAAAAAGGTACAAAAAATGAAGACTACAATAAGAGAAGAGAATAGTATATTAACAGAGAAACATTTGATACTCATGATTTGTAGAAAATTATTAGAGGAATAGAGCTATGTATGCATTTTAATATGATGCCAAAATGTTCTATTTCTTTGTTAGCAAATATAAGCTAGAAAATGCAAGATACCAGAAGAGAGAAACTGCTAATCTTATGTGCATATATATCTTTTCGTGAAAATGTTACGAGGCAATCCCCAGTTTTAATACTCATAACTGACGAAAGTGGAACATTCAAAGGGACTAATGGTGAAAGCCTCTCATATGTATTGACCTTAATACAAAATAAAGGGGATCAAGAAATCATGATTATATCAAGACTGTTTAAAATATCATAATATTCCATATATAGATGAGAAAGGAATTTGGAAAGAACAAGAGTACTAGCTCAAATAAAGATGATACCTGGACATCATCCCCAGTTACTTTCAGTATATCTTCAACAAGAGGTACGACAGCTGGATCGCCACATAAATGTAACTAATTAGCTGCAATTCCAAGTAGTGCATGAGTAAATGCATACCCCCTTTGCCTACATCCCACCATCTGAAATTAACCAAAGACAATAAGAAAACAAATAGTTAAAGTCATTTTCTTCACCCAAAGTCAAGCAAGACTAGCCTGAATTTCGTCAACAATGGCACAATCGTAGACCGCTGTAACATCAGCCATTTCAACTGTCACAGCTTTGTGTTTCGTCCCTTCCACTAACTCTTTCTCTTGTCCCGTGATCAAGTCACATGGAACATTCGCTTTGTTTAATCTTTTAGCTACCTCCCATGCCAACAATCTTAATGGACCACAATATACGCCTTAAAGTGAAAAAAGCAAATCTTAAACTCTCAAGAAATGGCTTCCCAGGAAATGGTTTAGTAGCCACCTTCCAAGGCATACCTGAAGAACTCTGCTCAAGATGCTTAAGAGCACTATACGTTTGCCGCTGTTAGTCGGGCCAACATGTAGAATGACCTTACGCTTCTTCTTCCGAGCAGTTGGATACCATGTATGGGGACAGCTGGAAATTGAAGGTTATGACATGAATGTAAAACAATTCCCCTTTTACTAATATCTCCACAAACAAGACATCATAAACAAAAAGTTAAGATCTGAACAATGAAACTGCAAACAGAATCGCGAATCATTGCTATTGGAGAGCTAACATCATACTCAAATATTGAATGTCTTGTCGAACAAAAATGTTTTGGGCTTACGTGTCATTTGGTTTGAAGGAAACTCGGAATTACATAAACTAAACTCCTTTGAAATCGAGGAGTACACAAACAAAAAGGGAAATTATATCAAATACTTTTATAATTAGAAACTGATTGAACAATCGAAGACTTCCATTGTTAGACCTTATTCTTCTCAGAGGTCGGCGACTCGGCAAGAAGCGGGAGAGAGAAGAAAACGAGAGGTTGCTTGCAGCATCCATCATTATTTACCAATAAACCCTCAAACTTTTGCTTTACTCTATTTTTCATCCTCATACTTTTACACATAGATATTTGGGCTCTGATATGTCAGTCCCTTTTTGTAACCTGATATGTCGAAAGTACCCTTGACTCTCTTCTAGAATTACTCGATCAACCCATCTTGTTCGCCAAGTCGCTTTGATCTGGGCATAAAACTGGGGCTCTTAGAATCGAAATTCGAAAAGGTTGAAGGAACTGAGAAATTTTGGCCTGAGAAGAAGCAGATCTGAAGATGGAGTGTGTATTCGGTCTAGTCGGGAATGGATTCGCCATCGTTGCGGCCGATACATCGGCAGTTCACAGTATCCTTCTTCACAAGAACAACGAAGATAAGATCATGGTTCTTGACTCTCACAAGCTCATCGCCGCTAGTGGCGAGCCTGGTGACCGGTAAAACCCTGCTCGGCTTCTCCTTTTTTTCTTTCTCTGTGATCAGTAGTACTACATGTATTTGATTCGTTTTTTTGGATTTATTTAGGGTTCAGTTTACGGAGTACGTTCAGAAAAATGTGTCACTGTATCAGTTCCGTAATGGGATCCCTTTGACCACTGCTGCTGCAGCTAACTTCACTCGTGGAGAGCTCGCCACTGCTTTGAGAAAGGTGAGCTACTCTTCTAGGGTTTATAATTTCAGAACTCTTTTGACTTAGATTCATTTATGAAATAGTGAGCTTTAGGAGGAAACTCGCAAGATATTCTATTGCTGGAGCAATTACTAAGAGCTTATTATTGGTTGATTTTCCTCTTTTGATGCAATTTAGTCGAATTTGTCTTCTTTAGATTTCATGGCAATTGTTTTGACGCTTTGCTCTGTCATACTGTGGTTTAATTTCCTATGTTTGATTTGTTAATGTTTCTTGATATGCTTAAGCCCTTGGGGTTCTTGAGTATCACTTCCTCTACTAACAGGTGGTGTAAAATTATTGCCGATTTAAGTTAGTTCTAGATTCTGACCATGAGTTTGGAGTTATTGAAATTAAGTTATCCTATTACGATTTCATTACCAGGGAATTACTTGTTTCGTGTGAATTATTTAGACACATTATGTGTCCTTATGATGGGACTATTCCACTCATTTTGTGTCACTGAAGTCTATGGTTATGGTGTAGAAAAGATGATACTCGGATTAAAGTTTTTAGTTTTCATAAACTAAGCTTGATGAGTAATTATTTTATCTCTTTGACTCAGAACTTAAATAACTAGGGAACTTTGTGTTAAAGGTACTGATTTATGTGGCTTGGATATGAAATTCTGATACTCAAGGCTATCTGATTTGTGATCCTTTTTGTCCCTTTCGAGTAATAGATCTTCCTGCTTTAAGATAGTGTTGGGTGGGTAATATAAACCGATATGCCCATGAAGCCTTTTCTGTAGAATGTTAAATGCTCTGATGGATTCCCTGGCCTCTTTTTGAGATTTCTCATAGCTGGTTTTGTTTATTCTAGAATCCATATTCAGTGAACATCCTGATGGCTGGGTACGACAAAGAAGCTGGCGCATCTCTATACTACATTGACTACATTGCAACTCTTCACAAGGTCGATAAGGGAGCATTCGGTTATGGCTCATACTTCTCTCTCTCTACAATGGACAGGCACTACCGTAGTGACATGTCTGTGGAAGAAGCCATTGAATTGGTTGACAAATGCATACTTGAGATCAGGTCAAGGCTGGTCATTGCACCACCAAACTTTGTGATCAAGATTGTGGACAAGAAAGGAGCTCGTGATTACGCTTGGCGTCAGTCTGTAAAAGACGTCACCACTGCTTCTGTCTGAGCTGATTTGTTTTTGTTTATTAGACGTTTATGTTACTCACCTCACATTTACTTTTCTGTTTTAACTTCAGACTCCCTGGAAACTGGAGTTTAGTTCCCAGATTATGATGATATGCATGTGTTGAACTTTGAAATGAAAATCCCTTTTTCTCTTTGCGTATATGAAACAAAAAGAAAATGAAATGTAAACCTAAACACCGTCTTCCACTAAATCATCTGTGTTCAAGTAGAGATCCAAAGCTGAAACAGGATCACTAAGAGTAGTGGTTTTGATGTGTACATAAGGAAGACTTGAACACAACCTAATGGTAAACAAAGCTCTGTATCAATGAAGTGAACCTAAGCAGTACGGAACAACCTGCTCGGTGAGAATAGAAGTGGCCAAAGTCGTGATGATTATCAATAGAAACCACATGTTTTTGATCTTTGGAGAGCTGTCTGTGATGTATTGTGGTGCTGGTGGTGATACAGTAGCTGTTTCTGGTGAAAATTCGTCGGAGCTTGGTGAAATTCCGTCTGCTTCTGGTGCTAAACCGACTGGTTGAGGAGAGGCGGAATTTCTATGACCTGCAGGATACAAATGAATGAAGCTCGTCTCATGTCAAACGAAAACATTACCGAATCCACCGAATGCTCTTTTTTACCAGAAACAAAGGGATTCGTGAACTGGATACTCTGAAGTGGGGGAAGCTCCGGCGACTCTGCACACATGTATAATCCTCAGAATTACACTTCGAAGATTTTTCGAGTTTTCAATTAGTTCAAATTGGAAAGAAGAACTGGAAATTAAACCTGAAGGCGAGCACAGCAACTCGAAAGATACATGTGAACTCGAATCGGTACAGATCTGGGACAGTGAAAGCAATCTAGATTTATCCAACGGGAATCCAAAGATCATTGGCTGCCGGAGAAGATAACAGAGGCAGTTTCCGGCGCCGGAATGAATAGATGAAGAGAAAACCGAGCAGCAAATAGGATTCGGCGTTTCTGAAATGTTGTTTGGTGGAGCGGAGACGTAAGGAAGGCAAGGAGAGAACATAACCAGTTCCTCCGTACAAGTAAGAGTCGATGAAGGTGGCTGCGTCGCAGTTACAGCGGAAGAGGAGGTGATTGCGAGTAGGAGGATGAACACGCCGGTGATTTTGGCCGCCATTGTCGTTGGTTCAGATATCTCTCCGTCGTCGATTAGTTAGTTAGAGAGATTACTTTTTAATGGCTGAATCGTAGTGACGAGTGAGACTCGCATAAGGATGGTGGCGGGAAATAACAAAAACTGTGGAGGTTTGATTGCGTATTTACGAATTTACCCCTACAATGCAAGTAAAAGAAGGATCATTGCAACACCAACAAGAAGGATCCACTAGAAACCACAAATATCAAAGCGTTAATACTATTATTATTTTATTTTGAGAATTTTAATAAGATTTTGAAAAATATAGCAAATGGTAAATCGAAATGAATGCCATATGTCAATAATGACAACGATAAGAATTAGTTACGAAAATGACAAAGTTACATAAATATTTCTTTATCCAAACATCTAAATATTTTACTATAAAAATACAAAAGTAGGTTTACACACTCTTTGTGCTTATTAAAAAACAATTTTTGTATTACAAACCAATGTCACCCAAAAGAAGATTAATAGCTCAAAGAACGCACTCATTTTAAAAGATTTAAAGCACTAAACTACTCTTAACATTGGCTAATTAAAAAACTGAATTATGAAAAGAAAATTTTAAAATTTTTAGGAAACGGGTACGATTTGCATTAGCATATATAAAAATATATATTATATATAACAATATTAAACCAGTAAACAATCAATTCAATTCATGTTAGAAAAATCAACCATTCAAATTCAATTAATAAATAGTAACTAAAAGAAAATATATCATAATAAATATTCGAATTAAATTTAAACTTATATTTCAAAGAATTCTAATTATATTTTCGTGTTGTCAAAAATGATAATAAGTTTTTGTCGCGTTTCCAAAACAAAAATGAATGTTTCTACAGTGTTTCCAAATCAAAATTTTTAGAAATCGTATTTCTACCGTGTTTCCAAATCGAAGTTTTTAGAAATAGTGTTTCTACTATGTTCTGAAACGGGAAACGAACCTCGGATAGAGCTTTCATGCAACATAGGTTACACCAACTACATCGTCATCGTTCAAGTAAACATTGCTCACTCAAACGTAAACCATAAGGAAAGAAGCTTCGAAAAGCCCTTCCGCTGAATTTGTGCCAGAATTGTTTGTCTTTGATGCTCCGATCTATTGAAAACTTCATTAACGGACCGAGAACAAGTAGAATGAAGCCTTAGATTCCGCTCTCTCCAAATTACGTAGACTTTTAACTACTATTCTACTGATTACACACTTACTAAATCTGTGGAAAACTTATTAAATGTGTAGTTTTGTTTTCAGTGATCATGACGTTAGCTTATATATGGTTTATGTACGGCATATCATCCCGGAGTTCATTTCAGTTTATGAATGAAGCGCAAACTTTACTGTAAGGTGTTGCAAAAACTACATATATGTATATAAATTGGTATTGCAGAAAGGTTTTTCTATTTTTTTTTTTGTTAATTTTGTTGCAGAAATTGGTCATGCAGATGAAGCCACATCTTTATTTACGTCTTTTCTGCGCCCTAACTTCTTATTTGTTTACGTACACACAAAAGACTCCAACACAAACCATTTCAAACAACCAAATTAAAACAAACAAACTCTTGAGAGATTTTCTCAAGACAAAACATGAAACCTGAATGTGGATGGTGTTGCTTATGTCTTTAACGGTGGCGATATCGCCGGCTTCTTCTCAGTCCAGCTGCACAGATGTCTTACTTAGCATGTTGCCGTGTCTCGACTACATCACTCAAAATGCTTCTTCTCCATCTCAACAATGCTGTAATCAGTTCGCTCATGTTGTCCAGTCTTCTTCTGAGTGTTTGTGTCTGGTTCTCAACGGTGGAGGTTCTCATCTTGGGATCAGTTTTAACGAGACACAAGCTCTTGCTTTGCCTAAAGCCTGTAATGTTCAAACTCCTCCAGTCAGTCGCTGCAATGGTATAACAAAGACTCACTTTCCATTACATTCATCTTTTTCGTTGGCTCTTGTCTCTCGCACAATAGAAATTTATATAGTTGCAGTTGGTTCTTCAGTCAATACGCATGTAGGATCATCAAACACTTCAGGTAAAACACTAACTTAAATGAAACCTAATAATTGTATCTATTTTAATTAACATTATCTTTTGAGAACAGAATTACATGGCAATGGATCAAAAACAGTTCCCAGAGATGGATCATCGTCTGATGTGATAAGTTATTTTAAGCGCTCATCTCCTCTACTCGCCATTTTAACACAATATCAGCTTACATCATTGTCTTCTACTGACCTTTGTTTACCCATAAAGCTTTTAGCTTCTTTTAACTCTCTATTGAATCTCAGGGGATGTGTCGGAATTAGAGATTCAAGAGATTTTGGTTTTTTTCTTTGAAATCACCTCTTATTCAACTGATGATTTTTAAATATCTTATCAAATCCTATGTTATTGAACTTGGAATTTATATAGAATCACTTTAAATAATCTACAGTCTTTTGTTAATTATTCAATTAGCCATTTATTAAAATCATATAAAATTATTTGTTATTCAAAAGTTAATCATTCTTCTTGTTTAAAGATAGAAATCTCACCTTGTAAGGTGTGATTTCCGGGAAAATAAGAAGAAAAGAAATCTTATTGGAACAATCACGAAGCAAGAGTAGTTCTTTTCTTCTTCCCCAGAATCATCTCTCTCTTCTTTTCTTCTTCCCTAAAATCATCTCTCTCTCTTCATTTCTTGTAAGATCACTAAAGCATAATGTTTATGCGAATTGGACTTTTGGAACCTTCGAAAAATCTCATATTTTCGTCGAGTGGATTATCAAAATTATGCTCCATTGTTAATCTACAAGTTACATCGGTTGGATAAATATATATAAATTGGGTCGGTAATGATTAATGGATCTACATTAAGATAAGGCCCATATATTATCTCTAATCAACATAACAAACATTTTTATAAAAAGGAAAAAGAAGAAGATATTCTTTTGATTTTGGATAAGAAAGAGAGATTACATGTTTGGAGGTGAACCCCGCACATATCTCTTCTTCGGTTCATAAAACTATAAGTGGATCCAAATCCGTTTAATTCCTCGTCTCGGAAAAACATGGAAATGACTGAGACAGTGTTTCCGCAAAGGATGTAAGTCGGCAGTCTCATCGTCTCGGTAGAAAGTGTGTCTCGGCCAATGTATCTCGTCTCGGGTTAAGAAGATTTGGCTGACACACACCTGAAGAAAAAATATGGAAATATTCTTTAATCGATTTGAGATATTTCTGTATTTCTCACAAAGATTTTTCAAGATAACACCGAATCTTAACTAAAATATAATATTTTCTATTTCAAAACTGTTGTAACCGCCTCTATTCATTATAAATAGAGGTGAATGTCTCCACAAAAAGACCAAGTTCTCATAATTTTACACAAGCAATACAATGCTACTTGGCACTTTTGACATTCAATTTGCTCTCTTTACTTCTTTAACTGATTAGAGTCCTTGCCCATCTCTTCCCTTATTTTTCAGAATTAGATTTAGAACTTTTGTGCTAAATCCGGTTCAAACATTACAGAGGAGGAGAAGAAAAAGGTTCTAGATGATACGATTCTTCGATCGTATTCATGATAAAGTCTCCGTCAGTCTTCAATCCTTCTTTAGTTTTTCATGAGGGTTTCATCTCGATCTTACATTCGGTGAAGTTCGAGAGTAGAGTTAACATTTGAAGCTATTTCTCCATTAGAGTCTAACTGGGAATTGGTGGAGCTTTTCATCTCATATGCAGAAGATTTATCTTCGGCTCTACAATTCTAAATACCTCCCTTTCTCTTGTTCAGTTTCTTCTTCTTTTCAGGGTCTAGTTCCAACAACATCTTGTTATTCTACAAATCTCATCTTGCATGCCTTGGTTAAGGTTTTAAATAGTATGAAACTGTGTGTTAATAGATGGGGTTTAAGGTCTTAAATTGGTACTGCAAGCCAGTTGCAGACAAATTTTGGGAAAATGCAGTGGATGGGACGTTTCGTGCTGAGATTAGTCATGAGGATCTCACTCTTTGACATGGATAATGAAACTGATCTCTTTCCCTTTGAGGTGACGTCGAAGGAGTAACTCTGATTCTTAATCATATGTCACATGGAGCTGAAACTCACCTTCCATTCTCATTGATTTTGTCTTGTCAACTTGAATAACATATATTTAAGCCTCTAAATCTCCAACATAAATCACACGGAATCTCACAATAATTTATAATCAGATCTCCTTAAATTACTATACGATTGTTTATACAAAAAATAAAATAAAAATCTACTTAAATCATCCCAAATACCTTCAAAACGCACATAAATCTCTCCAAATCTATCAAAATATAAATTCTATCCAATCTCTTAAAATATTAATTTTCAATACATCCCATTTGTATTATGATGTTTGTGATATGTTTTGTGCATTGTAAATCCCTATTTTCTAGGTGATATTGGGTTGTAGTGTAAAGAGTGTGTTGGATACTTATATCTCTTTACTTTATGCAATAACCATGACGTTTTAGGACATGCATGATTTTGATTTAAAATACAGAACCAATAATATTACTAACAAATTTTATATATCTAATTTTTTTTACTTTTTTTTTTTTACAATTAGATCAACATAGATTAGTACATAGCATAAAATTCACACCCTAATATATTTTTTAATGTACAATATATATTGGGAGGGATCGATCCCAAATGTCATAGTCAATCATCGTTAGATGGATCATCCTAACCATCAGATTAAGAAAAACTCGGCTATATATATTTAACTTTAAAAATAATTATAATAATTTACGTATATATGTATATGTACTACATTAATTTCTCTATATAAATGTATATCTTTCAATATCTTAATAAAGTTACAAGAATATGTATAATCTAAATCATCTAAATACAGATAATTATTTATAGAGAGGAAAAAAAAAAGCTAATACGGTTTATTATTTTATGGGTTTCTGTGATTTTTGTTTTACAGTACTAACTAGATTCTAGTCCGTAGTAGAGCAAGAGATAAAGTTCCTTTTAAATTATTTTGTAGTTTAAAAATATAAGATAATTTTTATAATAAAAATATAAAATATTTATAAAACAAAAAGTATATACAATTGTAATTATCGAATGTCAACCGATCCGTGATTATCAAAGGCCTCATAATTATTAGATTAGTAAAGATCAATAGTTATTAAATGATTCATAATATTAAATGACTTGTACTTTAAAATAACCCTTAATATCAAATAACTAATATGATGTAATTTTAAATAACCCATATTTTTATCAAATGACATATAATTACCAAATATCAAATGGTATGTATTAGTTTTAAATATTAGTGGATTGTATTGAGAGGATAACGACTTGCGGGTTGGTGGAAACTGAATACGGATGGAGTGAATAGAGGCAATCTTGATCGTGCCTCAGCTGGAGGAGTTTTAGGTGATGGCGAGGAATCATGGGTTGGAGGTTTTGCTTTAAACATTGGAATTTATACAGTCCTTCTAGCCGAATTATAGGGGGTCTACTATGGTCTCTACATAGATTAGGAACAAATAATTGATCGCTTGGAACTGAAGATTGATTGGAAGATTGTGGAGGATTTTCTATTGATAGGGATTTTGGATAAACCTTTTTTGTCTTTCCTGATACGTTTGTGTCACGATTTCTTAACTAGGGACTAGATAGTCCGGATTTCACACGTATATAAGGAACCTAACCGTCTTACCGATGAGTTAGCTAACTATGTTGTTTCACTTCCTTTAGGTTTCATGTTTTTACTTCAATCCCGGAAGATTTGTCTCTGGTTTTAATTGCTGTTTCTTTTGGTATTGGTTAGAAGAGACGTGTTTAAGTCTGATCATGTTATTTTTTATTCAATAAATTAGAGAGATTTTCTGCCTTTTTCCCGATAAAAAAAATCAATGTTTATAAGTAATTATTTTTTAAAACCTTTTAAACAACAAGAAGTAACTATTTAATATACATATTACAATTATTATATATCTAATACTTTTCTACTTCTCATCAAAACATAATCTCGGATATGTGTTTAGACCATTTATTTTATATGGAATATACATATTTCTCGAACCCATATTCATCAAGAGTCGTATTACTATTTTTATTTAATAACGATGTCTAAATTTATTTGCAAATATGTGCTTAATAATTAAATATAAACTATATATACATAATAGTAGTATTATTATTTTTTGGGATTGTTTCTAATCTAACATATTGACTTTGGTCAATGAGTGAAATAACCCTTATTTTCCTCTCTTTCGGAATTTCTTCTTTTTACCATTTTTTCTTCTACTAATTTCGATTATGCCATTACTTTTACTTTTTTTTTTAATTTCAACAAAACATAAAATGACCAAAATATTCATTTAAACTCAAATATTTACTAAAATGTCATATTTTTCAATTCTCACACCCACCATTAACAAGAAAAAAAGAGCTCTTAATGCTCATGTATATACCTATTTTCAAAATCTAAATGCTTATTCACTATCTTCAACCATATTATCTTCCATTCTCTCTTCATTTCTATATATAAATCTCTCTAATTTTCATTTTAACATTTTCAAAATTCTTAAATCTTAAATTTACGGTGCATTTACCAACAAAAAGTAATGACTAACGGTTTAGTTCGACATTATGGGCATTTAAATAAGGTAAATATAATCCTTAACTCAAACCTAGCTAATTTTTGCATATTTCAGAAATCTGCAGAGAGTAGACTTCAAGTGAAGTCTATGTTCCATGTAGACTTCACTTAAAGTCTGCCGGTCAACACAGAGGTTAGTTTTTCATTTGACCATTTTCTGGATTCGGCAAGTAGACTTCACATGAAATCTGCTTATTCTTGTTTGGATAAAAGAAAAAAAAAGACTTCACTTGAAGTCTGCTGAAATTTGAGTCAGTTTTACAATTGACTAAAACTTTGACTTTTACGTAGACTTCATTTGAAGTCTGCGAAAAACTCGCAGACTTACCTGAAGTATACTTCTCTTATGGGTTATTTTTGAAATTGACAAACATAATAGTTATTTGACCAAAAAAATTTGGAAATTTGTGTGAAAACGCAGACTTCACATGAAGTCTTCTTCAATTCTGCAGACTTCAGGTGAAATCTACGTTAGATACTTAGTAATGCACACTCGTATGATTTCTGCGAAATTAATGAAAAAAATTAATTATTTATAAAATAAAGTAGACTTCTTCGGAAGTCTACTCAAACTACGTTGAAGACGTCACATGAAGTATGCGTTATCGAAGACTTCACGTGTAGACTTCTATATATAAAGTCAAACTTAGCCAATTGCAAAAGTAACCTCTGTTTTCTAGAGTAGACTTTATGTGAAGTCTAAGTCATTATGTGAAGACTACTATTTTCATACAAAACTTGTTTGGTTCTCTACAAGTTTAACATGGTTATATATTATGGTTAAGTCTGTGTAAATTTTAGAAATAATACAGGTAGTTAGCTCATTCAAAGTAGACTTTGCGTGAAGGCTGCTTCTGTGTAGACTTCAGCTCAAGTCTGCAACATAAATTTTTTTAAAAATGGTTTTAAAGCATGTTTAATTATTTTTTGTATTATTTTTTTTATTTTCCTATGTATGTTTGATTTTTTTTTTGCTTATATAGAAGTTTAACATGTTTATATATTATTGTTATGTATGTATGTATAAATTTTAGAAATAATTTAGGTAGTATACTTATTCAAAGTAGACTTCACAAATTTGTGTCGGTGTATAGGCTTCAGGTGAAGTTTCCTATATCTCGAAAAGACTTGTGTGTGATTTTTTTTTGTAAGTATATTATGATCCTTAGCTACTTATTTGTTATTAATGTGGTTTAAATATGTTTATTCTTATATATTGGTTCATCTACTATCATGTCATTTTAGTATAACAAGACAGAATTTCTAAATATTTTAGTGGATCACAAAGCTTTCATGTTGATACAAAGCTTGTTGAATATGATTTTTCTACTTCATGTACAAGAGATCAAGAGTGTATAGATGTGTTTCATTTGACTTTGAATATCCATTGAATTTATCACTACCAAATTAGCACACTCAATTTTCTCAAGGAAATAGAAGATTAAAGATTTGGTTTATAATTACAATCCTTAATTTTCTTAACATAATCCTTAAAGAAGACTATAACGTCACCAAATCAGCTACATCAATGACACTTGTTTTCCTCTCCAATCTCCACATATTTTTCAGCCTCATTCCTCTCCTCATCTGAAGTTTCGAGATCCAAATGAAAAATAGTAATTTTAGCCAGCGATGATATCTAGTAAGTTTATACACAGTCTGATTAAAAACCTGAAAAATGAAGAAGAGACCCAAAGAAGTGAACAAAAACACAAACACAGCTTATGATACCAAAATCCAAAGATTAGAACCATATATTCATCAATAGTAAGATGATATGTTAACTAAAGAAGGAATCGTTGTTTGTGTTATAAAAGTGACACAAATGTCATTACTCATCAAATGACATTACTCATCAAAATAATAATACAGAAGTTTGAAAAATAAATCTAAAAATAATTCTGGAAAATAAGTCTTCTTTAGAAGTCTGTTTAAGAGGTCTTCTTAAGAAGTATGCTTAAAAAGTCTTTTTAAAAAGTCTACCTAAGAAGTCTTCTAAAGAAGTCTGCTTAAAAGAACCAAAGAAAATACTCATTAAAAATGTAATCTTTAACGACAAAAGATTAAAAAATCAATTTTTACAGAATATTTTTAATAAAATGTAATTTTTGATAAGAAAATGTCAAAAAATTAAAACTTTCATATAATATTCATTAGAAATGTAAAATTTATACAAGAAAAAATCAATTTGTCTTATAAAAGTCATCAAAATAGTTATCATTAAATAGAAAAAGTCAGAATTTGAGAGAAAATACAATCTTTTATAGAAAAAAAATCAAAATACTAAGTTTTCCTTAAAACAATCTCAATTAAGTATAATTTAAACAATTATATAAAAGAGATTACATCTTTAACTAGAAAAGACTAAAAAACTAGAACTTTTTACAAGATCTCATTTCAAAAACAAATCTTTAACTAAAAACACAAAAAAAAAAAACATTTGCACACAAATATCATTACAAATGAAATCTTACACAAGAAGAATTCAAAAAACTGATCTTTCACATCGTATTCATTAAAAATATTATCTTTAACTAGAAAAGATTAAATAAAATTGATTTTTTCACAAGATATAATTAAAAAAATAAATCTTTAACTAGAAAGCACAAAAAAATCAAACTTTCACACAAGTTTCATTAAAAATGAGATCTTTCACAAGAAAAATTCAAAAAATTAGATCTTTCACATAATATTCATTAAAAATGTAATCTTTAATAAGAAAAGATTAAAAAAAATGAGATTTTTTCACAAGATCTCTTTAAAAACAAATATTTAACTAGAAAACACACAAAAATGGAACTTTTACACACCTTTAAAAATAAAATCTTTCACAAGAACGTTCAAAAAAATTAGATCTCTGACATAATATTCATTAAAAATGTAATCTTTAACTATAAAATATCAAAAAATCAAAATTTTCACAAGATCTCTTTTAAAAATCAGATTTTTATCTAAACAACAGAAAAAAAAAAATCAATCCTTTGACAAGAAAAACAACTTAACATTTTCCAAATTTTTTTTACCTTTTTCAGTTGTGAACCGGAGAAGAAATGACAGATGTTCGCCAGAGACAAGAGGCTTCGGCGGCTAGAGGCTTCCGGTAAAACATAGAAAAAAAGGACGAAAATCGTGAGAAAAAGAGTGAAAAAAATCTTAGATCGTGTAGGAGCAGAGAAGAATTTAAAGTTCTTACACTTTGGCCGGAATGAGACAAAACATGTTGCCTAAGAAGAAGAGCTATCTACGAGGCCTCTGCGACGAAAACTAGGGTTTTCGGGTCTCGCAATTTGTGAGTCCATTTTGAGGGCAAGGCAATGTATGTCGCAACAGCCTTGTAATGGTCTCACAAATTGTGAGGCTGTTACGACATACTTTGCCTCACCCTCGCAATGAACTCGCAAATTGCGAGGGTGTTGCGACATACATTGCCTTGCCCTCAAAATGGACTCGCAATTAGATTAAACGAAAACGAAACGAAGAGCGGTACATAGATACATGATTGAAAACACTTATATAACATTGTTGGTTTTGTGGAAACTTAAACGTAGACAATGAAATTAATGCATAGGGACTCACAAAACACTTAAACGAAGACAAAACGAAGTGCGTTGCATATATGTGTGATTGAAAATACTTATACAACATGTTTGGGATTGATTTCGAGAATTAAACGTAGTGAATCTAATTGATGAATGATTATCGATGTATTTTCGGCCTCTTCGAATTTCACTTTTCTACGTTCATACGGTAGACAGTTTTGTGTTTGGGGTAAGGTTCAGATTTAACGGTTTTACCTTTTCTATTTAAGTGCTTTGCGAGGCCACTGCGAGGAATAGGCCAGATGCCTCGCAACAGCCTCGCAATTTATGAGGTATCTACGAGGAATCTGGTCTATTCCTCACAGTGGCCTCGCAAAGCACTTAAACGAAGACTAAACGAAGTACGGTGCACATATACGTGATTGAAAATACTTATACACCTTGTTCGAGACTAAATCCGAGAATTAAACGTAGTGAATCTAGTTGATGAATGATTATCCATGTATTCTCGGCCTCTTTGAATTGCACTTTCCTTCGTTTTTATAGTAGACGGTTTTGTGTTTGGGGTAAGGTTCGAGTTTAACGGTTTTACCTTTCCGGTTTTTCAATTTGCAAGGCATATGTGATAAATAGGCCAGATTCCTCGCAATAGCCTTGCAATTTGCAAGGTATCTGCGAGGAATCTAGCTTATTCCTCAAAGTGGCATCGCAAAGCACTTAAACGAAGACTAAACGAAGTGCGGTGCACATATATGTGATTGAAAATACTTATACACCTTGTTCGAGACTAAATCCGAGAATTAAACGTAGTGAATCTAGTTGATGAATGATTATCCATGTATTCTCGGCCTATTCGAATTGCACTTTCCTTCGTTCATACAGTAGACGGTTTTGTGTTTGGGATAAGGTTTGGGTTTAACGGTTTTACCTTTCCGGTTTTTCAATTTGCAAGGCATATGTGACAAATAGGCCAGATTCCTCGCAATAGCCTTGCAATTTGCGAGGTATCTGCGAGGAATCTAGCTTATTCCTCAAAGTGGCATCGCAAAGCACTTAAACGAAGACTAAACGAAGTGCGGTGTACATATATGTGATTGAAAATACTTATACAACATTCCTCGTAGTGGCCTCGCAAAGCACTTAAACGAAGACTAAATGAAGTGTGGTGCACATATATGTGATTTAAAATACTTATACAACATTTTTGGAATTAAATCCGAGAATTAAACATAGTGAATCTAGTTGATGAATGATTATCGATGTATTCTCGACCTCTTCTAATTGCACTTTCTACTTTCATACAGTAGACGGTTTTGTGTTTGGGGTAAGGTTCGGGTTTTACGGTTTTACCTTTCCAATTTTTCAATTTGAGAGGTATCTGCGAGGAAACTAGCCTATTCCTCGCAGTGGCCTCGCAAAACATTTAAACGAAAACTAAATAAAGTGTGTTGCACATATACGTGATTAAAAACACTTATATAATATTATCGGTTTTGTGGAGACTTAAACGTAGAAAATGTAATTGATTATCGATGTATTCGCGGGCTCTTAGAATTTCACTTTCCGACGCTCATACAATAGACAGTTTTATGTTTGGGGTAAAGTTGGGGTTTACGGTTTTTCGTTTTCAGTTTCTGCATTTACGAGCCCACTGCAAGGAAAATACTAGATTCCACTACAATAAAATATAAGCTACAACAACTTAGTTATTTTATTTTCAGAGTTTTCATCCTTCGCGTTATCTTCTTCCTCTGTCTCTTCGAACTCGTCACAGTCCGCATTTTCATACCTTGAATCATCCTAAACAATGTCTTCTACTTCTTGTTGGGCATGTATGATATCTTCTCTAGATTCAACAGCTATAGAAACTTCTGATGCTCTTTCTTGTTGCTAGCCACATTGTCAACTTCCCCGACAATACGACCTCTTGGATTCACTTTTACATCGCAATCTCATCGCAAGCGTCTCATAATTTTGCTAGGGAGAACACACATCGCCATCACGTTGCAATATTGCTAGGCTCTTGCGATTGCAGAATATGCCTTGCAAACACTTCGCAACGACATCGCAAGCGTGTCGCAAGCTTGTGAGGCCGATCTTCATTGCAATGTTGCGACGCGGTTGCGATGTTAGGTAATTACTCGCAATTGCATTGCAACAACGTAGCAATATTACAACATATATTTTCCATCGCAAATGAGCTATTTTCTTGTAGTGTTTTTGCACCCAATTCATTCTCCTTACTTCTTTAATTGATCAGAATCCTTACCCATCTCTTCTCCTATTTCTCAGAATTGGATTTAGAACCTTTGTGCTAAATCCGGTTCAAACAGTTGGCGCCGTCTGTCGGGACGACATACAAGGATTGCTTTACGCAGAAGGAAACAAGGAAGAGACATCCGCACTACAATGTCTGAGAACAGCAATGAAATCAGTCAAACCGCGAACCGAATATTTTCTCTATAATACGCAAATGTTAGACCAAATACTTATACTTTCTAAATATATGCACAATGTAATAACTCTTTTATTCCATTTCTACATTTCAATATAATAAATATTTTAATAGATAATATAGGTGTTATCTGTATAGACATGTAATATATATGTTAACACACAATATATATTTGTTAATAAAATACGTTTTTATCAGATAATAAATATATTAACAGGTAATATATGTGTTAACCATATAATCAGCTAAAATATATGCTAACGCACAATATATGTATTCATCAAATACATATATATCAGATAATATTTATGTTAACAGGTAATATGTGTTAGCCGTATAATATATATGTTGACATATATTTTATCAGGTAATATATGTATTAACCGATATTATCTGTGTTATACGATAATATACATGTTAATGAGTAACAAATAAAGGGATAATGCATTAAATACAGAAACGTCCCCGCATTTAATTCGCGGTTACCTTTCATTTTTTTAAGTCAACGTACAGTGAGATTAGTATAGTAATTTGGCTTTGAGCCGATATTACTTACCTAATTATTATAAGTTTTATGACAGAATCTTAATATGGAAGTCATAAGGTTCGAGCCTGATTATCTCTAAACTCAATGAATGTGAATGTTTAATGTGTATATTCAATTAATAGCTCGTATTTTAAATTATTAATGTGAGATAAAGTTATAACAAATATATGTAATGTTTCTTAACTCACTTTTTAGTTTTACCATACAAGTATTCTCTTACAATTAATTTTTAACATTACATCTTTTATATCATGAAAAAAAAATTTATTACAAACACATGTATTGTTACTATTATGTAACTATTTATATTTTGCAGAACTTGTTTGCCAAAATGTTATAGGTTTTTTTTTCTCAAGAGTAATGATCCCTATTTTTATATGTTGGAAACTTGTAAATCGTTTTGGTATTTCCTTTTAATATTCCTGAATAATTGCGTATAAAGCTCGTCAACTCTAAATAATAACATAAATATTATTGTGATAACTATAGTTAGAACAAACATTTAAATATGGCTGAAATCTGGAAGACAATCACGAGCAAGAGTCAAACAAGTGTCTAGAGTTGGCTAAATGACAACGAAAATTAACTGACACCTACTCTTTGTTTCTTTCAATCAGACCACTCACAAAATTTCCACATAAAATATTGTCTCTTGCCCACAGAATTTGTGCCTGAATACAATATATCTTTTAAAATTTCTATCAAAAATTAAAGAAAATAATATTTCTTTGTGAAAAACTTTTTCAAATGTTACGAGGAGGAAGTGAGTTTGATCAAGATTAATGCAACACCTCTGCAGTTTTTCTTATAGGAGTTGAATTCGAATTTTTCGATCTAATAATTTACAATAAATTTTTATATAGATTAGTTAATGTCGATCCAATAGTTCACGAAAAAATCTATAATCATATTATAGTATTTCCAAAAAAATTATAATGAAATACATTAGATTTTCAAAAATTTATTTAAGAATACATTTAGACTCGTTTTCACAAGAGTTTCAACTTTATATATTATTTATCGTAACTAAAAATTTTGATGGTCGTGATGATGGATATATTATATTATATTTTTGGAAACGAAAGGTAAGAAAAAACAATAATAATATATAAGAACATAAAAAGCTATATATTACACAAAAGATTGTAATCAGATCAATATAGAGTTACTAAGCCTAAGAACATAATTCATAATAGTGATCAACATCTAGTGATTCTGCAAAATCTTTTAAATCTTTAATATTTTTAAATTAAAGTTGGTGATTTTGGTTCTATACGATTAATTAAAGTGGATCCGACTTATTAAAACATAAGCCATTAGCCTTGTTGTGTGGCGAATGAAAAAGAAAGATTTGATACATTCGTAACACACTATCCAAATTGGAACTTTTTTAAATCACAACTATATGTGATATTTCATGAATTTTCATTTGGTTTTTTTTGGTTCTCTCTGATTCCGAATATAATCGTAGAGCCGTATTTAGGCATAATGAGACTCAAAACAAGTGTAAAATATGTGGTTTTTTATGTAAAAAAAACAAAAGTAATAATAAATTTCTTTAAAGTTTAAACCATACATAATAATATTAATAAAAAACAATAAATAGAGAAATTTAAAGCATAATTTTTCTTCCTTTCTTTCCTATGAAATCATTCACCATACTCATATAATCGAGTTCTCTTATTAGTTCCCTCTCTATCAATATTATAGCCAAACTATTTAACCTATCTTGTGACATTATTAATCGAAAATAAGACTTTATCAATTTTAATTTGAAAAACTTCTTTCCGCAAAAGCAACTAAAACATGAATTGTTAACAATATACGATAAGTAATTCAAGAGTTTGAATAACATGCTTCTGCCGTTTAAAAAAATATCAGCACTTCAGTAGGCCTCTTGTAATTCTCTTGGTAAAACCTCTCTTGGAACTTAGGAACTGCATCGTTTCCTTTTTCATTTGTTTCTTTTTACACAAAAGTTTTCTTTTTTGTTTGTTTGGATTCACTTTTGACGACTACATTCCTTTTAATTTTTCATTTAATTTTTTTTTTCTAATTAACCTTTTCTCATGATTTATGTGGGTTTGTGGCCTTATTTTTATACAAATAAAAAGGTGGGCTTAATACACGTACAAAAAGCTCAACATATTTAACAAATTACTAAAACTCATAATAAATCTTATTAAGAAAATGCGGCCTATTAAATTTTTAAAATTTTGTGGCTTAGGCAATTGCCTTTTTGTCACAGTGGTAAGCACGGTTCTGTATAATCGGTTTACAACAGAGATAATAATTTATCCAAACTCATGGGTATAAAAAAAAAAAAAAAAAAAAAAAAAAAGCCATTGCATCTTTCGACCATTCATGTGAATTGGTTTTGCAGACCACTCATCAAATTCTTTCATTCTTTTCTTTTTAGACCAGTCACCATTTTCTATTGAATGTTGCATTTTTCTTGTCATAAAGAATTCGTAGTTTATGTTTGTAAGTAAGACTTAATATTAATTGATATGTGCCAGAAATGAAGGTGAAATAATGGTAGAAGGGACCCTTGAACAAGACCACCTTTGTCTTCATTTCCACAAATCACACTCTCATGTCCCTTTACAACATGAATCCAATTATTGCCACACCTTGTAATAATTCATTTGCTCTACTTCTCAACTTCTCTAGAATTATTATATTAATTGTTCGAAGTTTGAAGCCAACATAGAAACCCCACCATGCACCATGTATAGTGTAACGTGTATATAACAATTAGCATTGGTTTTAAACATTTTCTATCATAACTTTACAAAAGAAGTGAAACATTTTTCTTCTCAAGGTTTTTGGAGCTATATATATAGATAGATTGGGCAATAATGGAGATTGAATCAGTGACATGTGAATGTTGCGGCTTAACGGAAGATTGTACACAACACTACATTAGTAAAGTCAAAGCTAACTTCGCCGGAAAATGGTTTTGTGGGCTTTGCTCCGAGGCGGTGAGTGACGAATTTAGCCGGAAGACGACGACGGTGGAGGAAGCTATCAATGCCCACGTGTCGTTTTGTGGCAAGTTTAACGCTAATCCGGCAGAACACGTCGCCGACAGTATGAGACAGATGCTACGGAGGAGGTCCGGTGAATTATCACCAAAGACGATTAAGAAGTTCGGAAGATCTAACACCACGTAATTTGTGTTCTCATCTTTTCTTGTTCTCACTTTCTTTTTTGACTGTTTGTTATTATGTATAATATTAAATAAATAAGTCAATTTGGCGATGATAGTTTGGATTTTGGAACCCTAAATATTACATTAAAATGTTTATAAATGTCTTTTTCTAATGTTTATACAGTAGAAAGTTTGGTTTTATGCTCACTTCTGCAAAGGTTTAATTAAGTCATGTTTTCTTACTTTAGAATATACAAAACATTGCAAATAAAAAAACTACTACAGCCGAGTGAATTAGGCCACCTGGCCTTGTACCACCAAGCAGTTGAGAGGTTTGATCCTCATACATTACCACTTAAGAGTGTATGATGCTTATGTCAGTAGTCACAAACTTTTGTCATGTTTTTTATTAAAATTGTATTTGTACCGCACCCCGTACTACAAAAACGACGGTCACTACTCGAAAACTTAGTACTTAAAAAAGTTATCGATAAATTTTAACCAAACTTTTGATAAAAATACGAAAGTCGAGGAAAGTTTCAGAATTTTTGATAAAAAACTACGGTGTAAATTTTGACCAAATATGTAATATCTTTGTTTTTAAAATTACAAACATACATATTACAAAATTGAATATTGCCAATCATTAGTCACCAGTAATCTTTGCAAGAACACAGACCATCTTTGTAACGGTGAAACCTAGTTCGATCTCTCACAATGATCTCTCGTTCGTACACTTTAGAGACGAGCCTGAAAAACGTGTGACAATCCTCACACACCCTTAGATTCTTCACTATCCTAATGACATTGCACTGTCTTTTCTCTTCTTTATTCATCAGACCGAAGCAGAGTGCGAGCTTTTCGCTATGCCATAGAACCAAATCCTTCTTTTCTTCCTCCTCTACATCCAACAGAACGCTACCTGAGTCTGCAACATAACCTGCTACCTTCAGTTTACTTACGACCTCTTCCAGCTTCTCATAAATCTCGTCTGATTGCATATGCCTCTGGTCACCAATGAGAAACTCGTGTGATATACCGTTTAGATCAATCCGGCTAAGACCTTTCTCCTTCAACACATTCTTTTCCTCCATTACACGTCTTATGTTCTTTACATCTTCCCATCTCTGTTCTCTAGCGTATATATTGGACATCAATACAAGAGCCCCATCATGATCAGGCTCCAACTCAAGGATATGCTTGGCTGCAAATTCACCTAACTCAAGATCGCCTTGGACTCTACAAGCTGACATCAGTGATCCCCATATGACTATATTAGGCGCCATTGGCATTGACTCTATGACTTCAAGAGCATCTTGTAAGTGATTAGCTCGGCCAAAGAGATCCACCATGCATCCATAATGTTCAAGTGTTGGAGTAATATTGTATTCATCAGTCATTGACGTAAAGATCTTCTTGCCTTCTTCAACTAGTCCTGAGTGGCTACAACCATAGAGCACTCCTACAAAAGTAATAGCATTGGGCTCCACCTTTTCTTGTTTCATCCGGGCAAATGACACAAGTGCATCGCTGGCTTCTCCTTGCATAGAAAAGGCATTGATCATACAGCTCCACGACACTACATCCCTCGTTGGCATCTTCTCAAACACGTCTCTTGCTGCATCCAAACCTCCACATTTCGCATACATGTTAATGAGAACAGTATTTATTGGCAACACTGACCCCAACCCGTTAATATGAGTGTAAAGGTGAATCCATTTCGCTTTATCCAGCATACCGAGGTTCGCACAAGCTGACATAACACTCAACATGGATACCTTATCAGGTATTATCCCAGAGCGACACATATCTTCAAAAACTCTTAATGCTTCCTCAGGATGATCACTTTTAGCATAAGCTGAATCATCGTGGTCCAACACACCAAGTCCTTCTTTTCCAATTGGTCAAATATAAGCCGGGCATCATCAAGTCTCCCAGCTATTGAAAACCCAGAAACCATAGCAGTCGAAACGAACATGTTTCTCACCGACATTTTCATAAAAAAACTCCCTTGCTTTATCCATAGAGCCTGCTCCAGCATACATAGTTACAAGAGCAGTCAACAAGTGAGTGTCCATCCTAACATCATTCTCTATCAAAAAATCGTAAATCATTCTGTTATAATTAATATTTCCAGTACGAGCACATGCGGAGACAATGTTACAGAGAATCACCTCATCTGGCATCACATTAGAATCCTTCATCTTTTCAAATAGCTTGAAGGCTTCATCTAAAAGACCGGATCGGCAATACCTGCATACAAGTTTAAGTAACAACTTTAGAGAAGATAATAAACTCTAAATTACGTTTCACACGCTGTTTTCTCTAATGAACAAGTCTAATAATGATTCTTACCTCTCAATCATAGTATTCCACGTAACAACATCTCTATGAGACATTTCGTCAAACAAGTTGCGCGCGCAGTTAATTTTGCCACAAGACGCGTACATATCCATAAGAGCAGTCTCTACAAACGGGTCAGACAATGTCGCCATCTTGAACGCAACGCCGTGAATCTCCATACCCTCGAACAAGGCAGAGACTTTAGAGGCGGCTTTACGAATTGGAGGAAAACTGAATTGATCGAGACGACAACCCACATGTCTAATCCTCTGGTAGAAGATGATCGTCGCTCTAGGTTCACCGGATCGTGATAGGTTCCGGAGAAGGGAATTGAAAACGACAGATTCCGGCGGACAGTGAATAGAAGAGAAGAGATTAAGAGCGTAACTGAGACTGATAGAAGAAGTAGAGAAGGAGAGATTGAAGAGAAAAGAGTCGAGGCTGTGATCGATAACGGTACGAAGGATGTGAGCATGGACTTGCTTGTAATGATTGAGTGTTTTGCAGAGTGAGAGTCTGTATAGAATTGCATTTGCGGCAAAGGCGGCGGTCGAGGGTATCGACGGTGGTGGAAGGAGCACCGGCCTATGTGTGAGTACTAATTATTCCGACACACAATATAACATCACAAGTCTCTCTTTGCTTTTATGTCTGTCTTTGTATTCTGACTCTCGGTTCCTTCAAAGATCATCGCAGCTTCTGTTTTCTTTTCGCCATCGAATTTCTTTATCAATTTCTTAATCTTCCCTGAGTTGTCTACTTCTAGTCCCAAAGATGGGATCAGAAATCGAGAACTCAAATTCAAATTCTAGGGATTAGGGTTTAGTATACAGAGCCGTAGCTTTCTGGAATTTTGATTCCCACAATAAAAGACGATCACTTTCTTTTTTTTCATATTCCTCATCTTTAATTTCCACCCAATCGCTTATTATATCACTCTCACAAATCCAGGTGAAAAAAATCTGACCCGGAATGACCATGAGAATCCACCCAATACCCAGAAATCGCAACAGCATTCTCATTCATCAAGCTCGAGATCGGACTCGAGAACCCGGGAAAAAGCTCCGACGGCTTCCTCATATCTTCAGCCGTGTCTTAGAGCTTCCTTTGAGATCAGACGCTGATGTGTCCATCGAAGAGAGTCATGATTGTTTCAGGTTCGTTGCGGAAACGGACGGTGGAGGAAGAGGAGGTGTAAGGGCGTACATGGTGGAGATTCATCCTGGCGTGATCAAGATTCTGGTGAGAACCAATGGGTCCTCGTCTCTAGGTTTGTCGCTAGATGAGCTCGAGCTTGACGTGTGGCGTTTCAGGCTACCCGAATCAACTAGGCCTGATCTTGTCACTGTGGAATGCGACGGGGACGGAGAGTTGATTGTCACGGTGCCTAAGAGTGAAGATAACGGTAGAGATTTGATAGCGCTTGTAGAGTAATCATGTGACTGATCAAATGTTGAAATCAGAAAAATCCTGACTTTTTAATCTAATGGCGTCGAAATTGCTCCTTTCGCTGCTTTTATTATAAACAGAAGCTGAAGAGTGATTTTTAAGATAGACAGAGAGTAATTCTGGCATGTTTCAAGTCTTGCCTTATGTAATATAAACATAACCTAAAATGGTTTAGAGATAAAACCCTTTGAGAGATGCGAATTTATTGAGGATCTCTGTTTCGCGTTTAATGGCATTTTCTTTCTTCGTTTCCCAATTGGGTTTCTTCGAGTTAGCTGCTTGAACTTCCTGTACCACTTTAGGTATCGAGTTTGCCACTATCTTTTGACCATACATTAGATCAACCTTCTCTTTCTTTTTGCTACTGATGAAACGGGTCAGCTCAGTCTTTCTAGCTTGAAGCTGTGCGATTTCCTCGTCAATCTGACGGATTGTCTCAGAGTTTGTATCGACTTCTGTCTGGATATTGCCTAGCTTGTCCTTTAACTCGCTGTACTCGCACTTGAGAGATGCGACTTTGGCTTTGTTAATCTCGAGAGCAGAGAAGAACCTATCTGCGTCTTCTATTATGCTTTTGTTCTCCTGAAAAACTTGGCTGAAAGTTGGAATCTCTTCGATAAGCTTCAACCTCACGATTTCCTCAGCTGAAAGGCTTGGATCTTTCTTGAGTTTAGAAACTAAGCTTGCTATCTCCGCAGCTTCATTAGACATGAACAAGGAAGATAAATCTTTCTCCAGAAGCGATGAAAGCTTCATCCGAGCTTCTGCCCATTCATATTCTCTCACTGGAGAGCTTGCAGTAACGGGAAGAGACGATGTAGACTCCTGTCCCTCTTCTGAAGGTTGTTGCTGAAGAAGGTTATCCAGAGTGTTCAGATAACTGTCAAACTCTTCCGGGTTGATATCCACAGGAGAATGGGAGACCGCAAGGACACCATTCACAGGAGAAACATAGATATGAGGAATAGAAGCTTCCTCTTCTTCGTCTGCAATATTACCTCTGCGTTTCTTCATTCTCTTGCTTGTTTTCTTTGCATGTGGTTCCTCATCTTCTTCGGTCAAGTCAACTACATCACCTTGTTGCTGTCTTGTGGAGCGTCTTAAGGAGGATTGCCGAGCTGACTTCTGTTTGGTTGCAGGAGTTGTTGTGGCTGTCTTTCTCTTATTGCTAGCTCGAGGAGTTGCTTTAGGTTTCTTTTTAACAGGTTCATAAGTCTGTGTCGGCATTGGTTTTCTCTTCCTCTGGCTGTAACGCGAAGTTGATCCTTTCTTTTCCCCATTCTCAGCATTCTCATCTTGATTCTGCCCTTCTTTGGATGTCTCTTCAAACAGAGATGCAGCATCAACTACCAAAATAAAAGAAAGAATACATCAGGTTATGTGATGCAGATAACAAACGAGTTCTATGGCTGATTCAAAAAAAGAATAGCTTTACTACCTCTATTTGCTGGCTGAACCAACGCCGGAATATTCCAACAAAAAGATTCGAAAAATGCATTGATATCCATATCAGGAAAATTCGTTTCGAGATAATGAGAAAGAGTATTTTTGCTTGCAAAAGATTTGGGTGCATTCTTGGCCTTAAGCCTCTCCGGGAAGATCAGAAATCGATCCTTATGGAAACCTGTATTTGTCACTCTCTTCCCAACTCTCCAAGTCCAAACATCGCCAGGGCTCGGGTAATCAATAGGCGCAAATGGCAAACCTTGACCCTTAGAAACCGGAGGAATTGCAGGGAGTTGGTTCAAATCTGTGTCCCCTGTAGTGAAGGAGCTTCTGTTGCCATTTTCTTTCACATGATCATCATCTTTTTCCCTGTTGAAACCATTTTCCCAAAAGTCGTCTTTTTCTGCAGAGTCTGGTTCAGCCTCCTGGTTATTACTCATTGGGATTGATTCATCATCAAATCTGTGCAAGTTTATAAATGTGATTTAATGGAACAACATGACCTTATTACCTTAATCAGTCTATACACAAAAACAAAGTTGAACATGTCCCAAATTTCAGATTATCAGTTCAGAGAAATCATATACTACAGAATAAATGTAGAACAAATTGGTAATTGTAACGAATTTAATTTACCTAGGAGGATTTTGATCCATTTCTTGATCCATATCCATCGAAGCAGACCAAAAACCCTAATTCCCTGCGATAGAGAATATAAACGAGTGAATTATAGCAATCCTTTGGGGAAAAACCACTCAAATTAACAAAATCGAAGCTGAATGAGGAAGATATTGAAGACAACACAAAAAGGTACGAACTTTAGGTAACTTGAGAACGGACTAGCCTGATCTTAAGCTCAGCTACACGATTAAACAGCTTATCAAGCTCACTTGATTCTTATGTCCTATGTCTGTGATCTTACGATCGGAGGTAGGTCCCAAAAACTTCGGCTGAATTACCATTCTACCCTTTAGTTGGTTATTTCAACCAAAAGAGAAGATGAAATTACCATTATGACATACAATGCTTCTTCACCGGCCATAAAGCTATGACCTTTCCGATTGCCGCCGTTAGTTATGAGCCGCCTCACCGCGAACGCTCTCGGGTTACTCCTCAACAATGCAACCTCTACGAGCTCCATGCGTTTGGGTCGTGTTGTTCACGCAAGAATCGTCAAAACGCTCGAGTCGCCTCCTCCTCCGTTTCTCGCCAATTATCTCATCGGAATGTACTCAAAACTCGACCATCCCGAATCAGCCCGACTCGTTCTCCGCCTCACGCCTGCTCGAAACGTTGTCTCTTGGACCTCACTTATTTCCGGACTTGGTCATAACGGTCATTTTTCCTTTGCTTTGTTTGAATTCTCGGAAATGCGACGAGAAGGTGTTTTTCCGAATGACTATACTTTTCCTTGTGTTTTTAAAGCTGTAGCTTCGCTGCGTCTACCCGTTACGGGTAAGCAGATACATGCGCTTGCTGTGAAGTGTGGAAGGATATTGGATGTGTTTGTTGGGTGTAGCGCTTTTGATATGTATTGTAAGACTAGGCTCAGGGATGATGCACGGAAGATATTCGATGAAATTCCTGAGAGGAACCTTGAAACGTGGAATGCCTACATATCTAACTCGGTGACTGATGGAAGGCCTAGAGAAGCTATTGAAGCCTTTATAGAGTTTAGAAGGATTGGTGGGCACCCAAATTCTATAACTTTTTGTGCATTCCTTAATGCTTGTTCGGATGGGTTACTCTTGAATCTTGGGAAGCAGTTGCACGGGCTCGTGTTCCGAACTGGGTTTGATACAAACGTGTCTGTGTGCAATGGGTTAATCGATTTCTATGGAAAGTGTAAGGAGTTCCACTTCAGTGAGATTGTTTTCTCTAAAATGGGAACGAAAAATGCTGTTTCTTGGTGCTCATTGGTGGTTGCGTATGTGCAGAATCATGAGGATGAGAAGGCGTCTGTTTTGTTTCTGCGTTCAAGGAAGGAAATAGTTGAAACTTCTGATTTTATGATCTCAAGCACTCTAAGTGCGTGTGCAGGCATGGCAGGTCTTGAATTGGGAAGATCGGTACATGCTCACGCTGTGAAAGCTTGCGTTGAAAGAAATCTCTTTGTTGGAAGTGCCCTCGTTGACATGTATGGAAAATGCGGATGCATAGAAGAAGCAGAACAAGCGTTTGATGAGATGCCTGAAAAGAACTTAGTGACTCTGAATTCACTGATGGGAGGATATGCTCATCAGGGTCAGGTTGACATGGCATTGGCTTTATTTGAAGAATTGGCACCACGTGGATGCGGTCCGACTCCAAACTATATGACGTTTGTGTCCTTGCTTTCCGCTTGTAGTAGAGCAGGTGCTGTGGAAACCGGTATGAAGATATTTGATTCACTGAAGAGTACTTATGGCATTGTGCCTGGGGTTGAGCATTATTCCTGTGTCGTTGATATGCTGGGGCGAGCAGGAATGGTGGAACAAGCTTATGAACTCATAAAGAAAATGCCAATTCAACCCACAATTTCTGTTTGGGGTGCTCTTCAGAATGCTTGTAGGATGCATGGTAAGCCAGAACTGGGAATAATAGCAGCTGAGAACCTTTTTAAACTTGACCCTAAAGATTCAGGCAATCACGTTCTACTTTCCAATACGTTTGCAGCGGCTGGGAGGTAAAGTTGCCCGTATTGAAAGTTTCAATCTTTCATTCATCTTTTTAGATCGAGATCATATTCTAAGCAATACAAAAGAAGCCACACAGTGCATTGTGAACGAAAGCAAATCAAATGTTCAGAACAGAACTAATAGTATAGGAGCCTTATGTGAATCCAGTTTTGAGTACATGAAAATTGTGTTAAGAATGAACAAGGAGAGACTAACAATATATTTTGTCTTCAGTTACTTATTATAAACCTGTGAATGATAGGTGGACGGAAGCCAACACCGTGAGAGAGGAGATGAAAGGCGTAGGGATCAAGAAAGGAACAGGGTACAGTTGGATCACAGTGAAGAACCAAGTCCATGCCTTTCAAGCCAAGGACAAATCCCACAAAATGAACAAAGAGATTGAGACAATGCTGACCAAGCTAAGGAATGAAATGGAGGCTGCAGGGTACAATCCGGATCTGAAACTCTCGCTTTATGATCTGGAAGAAGAGGAGAAAGCAGCAGAAGTTGCACACCACAGTGAGAAACTGGCTCTAGCCTTTGGCTTGATGGCTTTACCATTCGGTGTCCCCATTAGAATCACCAAGAACCTTAGGATATGTGGGGATTGCCATAGCTTCTTCAAGTTTGTCTCTGGCAGTGTTAAGAGAGAGATCATTGTGAGAGACAATAACCGGTTTCATCGTTTCAGAGATGGGATATGTTCTTGTAGGGATTATTGGTAAAAGAATTTATCACTTAAACATATATCCAATTTTATTTTAGTTTTGTAAAAAAAAAACGATCATTATTCTTGTTGATAGTGGGCCTCAGCATCTAGGTCCACAACCAAAGGTGAAAAAGCTAAATACATTTTGGCCCGACTAGCAAATATGAATCTATCCGTCAAAAAAAAACAGCGGACTGAATCAGCACAGTGCCAAGAAAAGAAGGCTATATCCAAATTCGGAGAAAGATTCGACGCCAAACTCGGCAATCAAATCTCGTACAATCGAGGAGGAAGCGTAAGGAAATAAGATCTCAGATCCCTAACACTTAGAACAATAGCAATCATAGCAAGAACAATAACAATAAGTAATCATAGCAAAAACACTTTGAACAATAGCTAATTTTTCTCAATAAAGACATTCTTTTCTCGATTGTTAGTTTTGTGCATTAACAATTGTTGTTAAAGACTTGGTATAAATCCGCGTTCTAAAACAAAATATAAAATTGGATCATACAGCTACGTTATGGATTTTGCATTCACTACGTGACCTCCTCTTAATGCACAAAGTCTGGTTACTAGACTCTGGTATATATATCTAAGCATTTCCAAAATTACATTTGGACTTTGATATCGAGTTTTTAGAAATGTCTAATTTTATACGGAAGAAGTTACACCTCTGCTTCTCCCCCTCCGGTGGTCTCTCACCGTCAATTCCTTCTTCTCCGATCATCGTATCCAATCAAAACCCTCAAACTCATTATCATACTCCATCAATCTTCATAAACAACTTCAACTCTCTCTACGATCACCTCTCTGTTTCTTCTCCCCTCCACCGTCCCTATAAATCCCCCGGATTTTTCACCTCTAACCGCCGCATTGAAGGTAGGTTGCATTCTTCTCCGCGTAAAGCAGACGAAGAAGATGAAGAAGAAGAATACGACGATTCTGCCGCCGTATCAAAGCTTATAAGCGGCGGGATGGCGATTACGAAACATATAGAATCACCGGATCCGTACAGAGATTTCGGACGATCGATGAGGGAGATGGTGGAAGCTAGAGAATTAACGAGAGACGTCGTCGCCGATAGAGAATACCTTCACGAATTGCTGTTTTGTTATTTATCTTTGAATCCGAAACATACTCACAAATTCATCGTCTCTGCTTTCGCCGACACACTCCTCTGGTTACTGTCGCCGTCGTCTTCGCCGGAGCTTCTTCGATCGCACTCGAATTAATTAAATAATTCCTCTCTAGTTTAAATTCTTTTTAATTACTTTTGGGCCTATTGGATACAAAAGGCCCATTATTGTTGCAACTCTACCATACTCGCTGCTGTATCTGATCATTCTTTGGATATGTGAATTATCCGCAAACACAGAAAAAAAAATCTAAAATTAAGAAACAGAAAAAAAGAGACCTCAATTTCGAACAATGTCACTGGCCGCACAATTCTCGCCGCCGGTCACCGGAATAACCAGAAGCGTCCGGAAAACAGCAATCCCGATGAAATACCCACCTTCTACTCACCGCGTATATCCAATTTACACTGAAATTAGAACCACCACGACGAGTAGTCGTAGGAAATCGCCGTATTTAGTAGCTAAGGCTATCGAACAGAGGCGGGACACGGCTGGATCTGAATCTGAGTCAGAGGCGACTCCATCACCCGCAGAAGAGAATGGAAGCAAAGGAGATAAGGAGGTGGAGATGAGCGAATTAGGAGCAGAGATAAAAGCAGCGATGGAGCAGAGGAAAGCAGCGGAGGAAGAGGAGAAAGGGAAGAACGAGTTTCTGAGTGGAGTGGCGGAGGAAGTGAAAGAGATTGAGTGGCCGGCGTTTCAAAAAGTGTTGGGAACTACAGGAGTTGTGCTTGGTGTTATCGCAGGTTCTAGTGTGGTTTTGCTCACAGTCAATTTCATTTTAGCTGAACTTTCTGATCGTGTTTTCATCGGAAAAGGTGTTCAAGATTTTTTCAGCTGATTCTGTATAATTGGAAATGGTTATATTTGTTTACTGTACAATTTTAGTGAATTGATAAATTGAAATTGGAATGATTGGATTCTGATCATCACTTCTTCTTCTCCAAACATTCACAGAACAAACTCAAACTTCATTAAGAGCAAGCATTAACAACATAGAGAAATTACGGTTTGGGTTTTTATTGTCACACGAGAAGATACAGATGAAACTGAACGATCTCTTTTATTCAGAAGAAAATGGAGAATTTGTTAAGCCTCGAAGGTCATAGCTTCTGCTTCTTTCCTTGTTGCATCGAACAGAACTGTCGATAGATACCTCTCCCCGAAACTCGGGAATATGGCCTATAATATAGTTCCATTGAAACATAAGTTTTACTTGACTTTGTGTTTCCAGGTTTTGTATTAATGCTTCTTAGCTTTGGGGTGATAATATAACCAATGAGCTTACCACAAAAAGCTTCCCGGCGTTTTCTGGCCTCTTTGCAAGTTTGATTGCTGCAGCAGCTGCTGCACCAGATGATATTCCCACCTACAATTTTTAGCTTTTGTTGTTAGAAAATCCTTTTTAAATATGAAAATGAGAATATGCAGCCAATTGGCGGAAACCTACAAACAATTGATCCTAGCGAAATCCACATTTGTATTGAGATTTAAATCTAAATGGCCTCAGCTTATCTATGCAAAGATCAATGAACAATATTCGCAGAGTTTGTGATCGATTAGCTTATATGTTGTGAAATGTGATATACTTACAAGAAGACCTTCTTTTAGGGCAAGCTGCCTTGCCATGTCAATAGATTCCTCACTTGAAACCTGTAAAAAGCGTTACAGGAAATATATGGAGAGGCAATTAAGAAATATAGCTCTCTCACATTCAATGTGTTTTGCTATCAGTGAGAATAGAGTTGGAAAGCAGTCTTACTTGAACAACTTCATCTATAAGATCAACATTCAATACACTTGGTATAAAACCAGCACCAATCCCTTGAATCTTGTGAGGGCCTTGGCATTTTCAGTAAACATCATGTGTTACGCAATTTCAATAATAAAAGATTATGGACATGAAGCCACAGAGAAACGAGGAGCATGTATGATTATAGTAGAAACAGAGTGGGAAGCCAAATCACCTGGCTTTCCACCGGATAGAATGGCGCTTTCAATTGGCTCCACTCCATACAGCTGAAAAAGAAGATTCAAGATGAGAAACAGTGCAAAGACACACCGCTTAGATAACAAAACCAACTGTACGAGAAGGTGGAGCTCTCACCTTTACGTTTGGGTTCTGTTCCTTAAGATACTTCCCAGCACCTGTAATGGTACCACCAGTACCAATCCCAGAAACAAAGCCATCGATTTTTCCATCAGTGCCTTTCCATATCTCAGGTCCAGTAGTCTCATAGTGAATCTGCATTGGACATTAAGATTTTATCGACTATAAAAATTAAAAAAACAGACAAATCACTAGTAAACTACTAAGTATACCTTTGGGTTGGCAGGGTTCTCGAACTGTTGGAGCATGTAACCGTTGGGTGTTTTTGCCAAAATCTCTTCTGCCTTTGCAATAGCGCCTTTCATGCCCTTAGCAGGGTCAGTTAAAACCAACTCAACTCCAAAAGCTAGGAGAATGATTCTTCTTTCAATGCTCATTGAAGCTGGCATTGTAATAATAAGCTTGTAGCCCTTGGCAGCCGCTGTGAATGCCAACCCAACTCCGGTATTTCCACTTGTTGGCTCAATCAGCACACTCTAAAGTACAAACTTAAAAGTCAGAAACAACTGAAAATAAAAAAGTCCCCAACATCAAAAAATGTAGTCTAAAGAATCAGATATCGAATTGACCTCTCCAGGTTTAATAACACCCTTTGCTTCTGCATCCGAAATCATACTATAGCCAATCCTGCAGGAGGAAACAAAGGACAAGGCTTTCACAAAACCGAACTTCAACAAAATATACAACAATCTGAGTTTTGAACAAAAGCAAAAACCTGTCTTTGACACTCGAGCACGGTTCCATCATCTCGAGCTTAGCAGCAACACGACCAACACATCCTTCAGCCACATTGTTCAAATACACCAATGGAGTGTTCCCAATTAACTGCCAAAAGTAAATAGAATTCAATCAGTACACGAGTATGGAACAAAACTCACTCCTTTGAAATGAATAGTACAAGAACTGAAGAGCTTACTTCGGTCACATCTTTTGCAATTCTGGAGGCCATGACTCAAACTTCACTGTCTTAATTCACAAAAAGAGACAAGTACGACAAGATTTCTGATTAAGTTGAAAATTTAAGCCAATAACACAAAAACACATCATCAAACATAAAATCTCCAGATGTACGAACACCAAATCAACAGATTTATCAACTTAATCAGCTCAACCCGATACAATCAGCCGGTCGGAACAAAACGATTCGAAATCAGAAGAGGAATAAACAAGTAGATAGCGACTTAGGGAGTACGAGGACGAGGAAGACGATAATACCTGAATGAGAAAATCAATAACGTTGACTCAAAATAGTTCTGAAGAAAATGGAAAACGTAGTCGAAAGATGATGATGATGATTTCTTTTACAGATGTATCAGTCACATGCTTTCGATATAACCACGCGGTGGTTGGGTTACCAAATTGCTTCCCGGTCTGATATCAACAGACCCGGTTATTTCCGGTTTATAATTTCCCACCTATCCACAGCATATATCAAGCCTTATCTGAGTAATCTCCGTAGAGACGACAAATAGTCATCACTCTCACGCAACACTAAAATCTCCCTTTTTGTCTCTGTCTCTCTTAGTCTCATGGCGACTCTTCCTCTCCCTCAAACTTCCACAATCACTCTCCCTAAACCTTATCTCTCCAAATCCATCTCCTTCCCACTCCGGAACGTGACACTCTCAACAACTAATCGCCGGAACTTTCTCGCCGGTGAAAGGATCGTGGCTCGGTCATATAAAGTGGTGGTGGAGCTCGACGGAAAGACAACGGAATTGGAGGTCGAACCAGACGAGACAATTCTGTCGAAGGCTATCGACGAGGGCCTTGACGTTCCCTACGATTGCAACCTCGGCGTTTGTATGACTTGTCCGGCTAAGCTCGTGACCGGAACGGTAGATCAGAGCGGCGGAATGCTAAGTGACGATGTGGTGGAACGTGGCTACGCGCTTTTATGCGCGTCGTATCCAACTTCTGATTGTCACATTAAGATGATCCCTGAGGAAGAACTCTTGTCTCTCCAGCTTGCCACAGCCAACGACTGATCGACTTTAGTAGCTTAAAGAGAACTGTCTTATTCGTGTAATATACATGTCGTTTTTGTAACGAATCTTGTTTTTGAGCCTTTGAAATCTCAACTTTTTTACAAGTCGCAATTGCCTAGTCTATCCATTTTGCTTGTAAGAGAGGAAACAGACGTGTCAGGTTACAGAACACTACTGTTTTAAAGAGGAATCTTTGCACTGAACTAAGTTTGACTGGAAACATTAGGAAAGTGAAGAAGAGATATGTATAACTTAAATTAATAAACACACAAGTGGGAAGACTACTAATTCAGAGCCAGAGAGAGTGAGCGTTAGCTGCAGTTCTGATGAGAGGGAGAGATATTACAGAAAACGACGACTTAAAAGTAAAACGTAGACACAGAGACACCAGAGATAGATCAGTGGTTGGTTACTCACCATCTTTTATCTTTTCTTGGTCACTGTCTGTTCAGTAGTAAGCATGTTGAATGTGGTGATGGTGATGGGGGTGGTGGTGCGGGTGATGGTGCGGGTGAGGGTGAGGGTGAGGGTGGTAAACTTGAGGGGGTGGAGCAGCTACTTGACTGTAGTAGCCACCGTATGCTGCTGGGTAACTGATCGGAGGAGCTTGGTATGATCCATGAATCGCCTCAGGTGAATATTGGTATGGAGGGCTTATGTTGCTGTAGATTGTAGGTGGAGATGTGGTGTATGCTGGTACACTGTACTGTGGAGACTGGTTTTGGGATCTAACGAATGTTGGAGGGGGAGGTGGGAAGGAGGAGACATAAGCATTTGTGATTCGCCCTGCTTTGGCTGGTGGCATTGGACCGTTGTAGCTTGCTCGGGTTCTCTTGTTCGCGGGAATGGCTGCTGGTTTTCTCTTCTCGGTTTTGGTCTTTTCTAGCTTATCCAACCGCTTCTTAAGATTCTCGGGCGGGAATTCTTCCTCGAGTTTATATTCTTCTATGCACTTTAAGACTGCTCTGAGTGTTGATTGCTCCTTGCGCGCCACAAGATGCTACAAAATATATAAATAAGAAACAAGTGAAAACAAAATTTTATGGATTCACAGTCCCTGCAATATGACATAGAAAAGAAAGAAACCCAATTCGGAGATATAACAATGAAATACATTGTGAAACATATGAGGAAATATTGCAGATCGCCCAGGATTGTTAGGGTCCTCTGTAATTAGAGCTGTTGCTTTCTTTGCATCCTTCAGATAAGCTTTGAGCAACGGAACAGGAGGGAACTTGTGTACAAGACCCACTTCAAAAATGAAGTGAACCGCATCAAGCTGTTGTCCTCTGATGATCATCTTTTCAATCAATTATGTGTAGAAAGCCATAACAACCCAAAAACCATCATTCTCCATTTCCGATAATAGTTACAAGTTCTCATGACAAAAGATAACAACATGTGAAGTTAAGTAGCTAATATATTGACTAGTAGAAGTAACATAGTAGGTTATAGACCAAAATATAGACAGAAATGAGACATTACCAGGCATTTGATCATCTAAACCAACTGAAACAGCAAGCTTGGGCATCTGTTTGTGCCATGTTGATCCAACCACAAGCTTCCTGTAGAAAGCAAGATCATCCTTCTTCACGATTCCAAAAGTCACAAGATGTTGCAGAAACGTATGAACATCATGTGTTTTCACGTTCTCTATCCCTCCTCTCTCTTCCAAGCTCGCTTTCCACGTCTCAGCAATCTCCTTGGCTTTATCTTTGACACTCGAAGTTACCAGCAGCCGAGACTTCCCCATCACTGGATCGACCATAACTGGAATCAAACTCTCAAGAATCACAACACAAGCCCATCCAAAGTCGTTGCTCACTTTCTTTCCACTGCCTCTTTTATCAACCGGAAAAACCTCAGATATGGCTTCAAGAACCAACTTCGGCGGATCCACGCAATCAACCAACGCCGCCGAAATATGTGACCGGAGATTCTCCAATTCCTTTTTCCGCGCGATAACGAAATCCTAGAATCCTCTTGCGTCCATTTTCAGGAAAAGCGACTTCAGTGTCGATAAAAGCCCGTCACCGTCGTCGACCTCGCCGGTATCATCGTCACCGGCGCTTGAACCTCTAATTCTCGATTTTGCAGCGAGACAAGTCCGGCTCTAGCGCGTTCCTCAACTTTCCCTGCCGCGATTTCCACGCTATGATCAATAGTGACTTCACGATGCTTGAGCAACTCGATCGAGGTCTGAGTTTGATTGTCTAGGGTTTCAATCATTTGCTTCAAATCTTCCGACTTCTTCATCAGGTTTTGCTCCATCGAAGTAAAATGGTCGGAGAGCTCCTTCCACAGAAGATTGCAACTCGCCATTAAAGACGTCTGCTTCTGAAACTCCTCGAAACTCGGCTGAGCTAACTCAATCAACTCGCATGGATCGGGGGAAGACCCCATCGCTGGCTAATCGGACGGTGAAGAAACTCAAAACTCGGTTTGATTTTGCGCACATTGTTCGTACCGGTCTTAGCACACCTTCGGTACGAAAACGTTGTTTTATGATTTTGGCTGCACCGTTGATCGGCTGCCTACGTATCCAATGAGGAATCAAGCCTGCTCGTAGTTCTAATAATCAGTTGATCATGAGTCGATCAAGATTCTTCGTGGGTCGAGACCTTCGTGTAATGAGTCTCAGGTGGTTTGTTGAAGATTGGCTAGCGCTCGTCGATCGATTATGCTTGGTTAAATCGATCTCTATTCGTCGATGTTGTTTCTGGAATGAAAGATTGCGCTCGTCGATATGACGCGCTCGTCACTATACGTCACCACTAGGGTGTTAGTACGAGTTGCATTTGTCAATAGGTTTCTCTGTTGGTTGCGCTCGTCGATCGATTATGCTTCTCTGGTGGTTGCGCTCGTCGATCGATTATGCTTCTCTGGTGGTTGCGCTCGTCGATCGATTATCTGTGTATTTGTGCTCGTCGAATGCCTCACCACTTGGGTGTTTGGGCTCGTCGAGTGATAATTAGAGTTGTTCAATTGTATGGTCGTCGAATCTAATCTTCTTAGTTCTTACGTTCGTCAATTTGTGGCTAAAGTTATGTTCGTCGACTAGCAACCCAATTTTATGTTCGTCCAGTGTTCCTTCAGAGTTCAGATTTTCCAATCCCCTTTTTCAAATGGCCTATGTTCCCTTTTATAGTGGTTGAAAATGATGAGCAGGTGCTCTTCATTGACAGGTGTCAGCCTGCATGTGTATGTCGAAGAGCCGTGTGTTGGCTTTGTTACACGCACCTACTTGTCATCGCGTATGACTCGTCACCTGCTCGTCATCGTGTTCAGGTGGCGAGGTACTGACCCAATTCTCCTAATGGGCTCGAACTGGATGGACCTCTTCTTCTTAATGGGCTCGTCAAATGGACTTTAAGCAGATTTGGGCCGAACGTAAATGGGCCGAATCTAATTGGGCCGAGCCTAATTGGGCTCATACAATCAGTCCCCCCAAGTTCGTTGAATGCGGCCCAACGCGATTTGACGAACTGAAGTGTTCCACGTGTCACAACTTCGATAGGCGGTTCGCGTTTTTCGAGGAAGCCGAACGGTTGCCAAGAGGAGGCTATAAATAGGGACCTCCTCTCTTCATTTGTTCTATTTGCAACTTCTTTTAAGGTACTTTCTCTCTCAACTTTTCTCCATTTTCGCTTTTCTTTTTCCTTTGCGGGTTTTGATTGTGCTCGGCGACGAACATACAAAAATGTCTCGTGAAAATTTTGCTTCTTCTGGATATGCGCTCGTCGACTCATCATCAGAAGAAGGCGGATCAGTTAGGGTAGTCGAGCATGAAGATCATGCTCATCGTTACGAAGTGGACTCGTCGTCCAGGCTGTTTGAGGGTGAAGCAGCTCAGCGTCCTGAAATCGAAGAGATGCAAATCGATGAGCATGAATTGGCTCGTCGCGACGATGGGGTGGGAAACCCATTGGTAAGAGACGAGCATGAAACGGAGCCGGATCTCGACGATCCCAATCGGCTTGCTCTTATCTCGTTTACAGGGGGCTACCATAGAGGGCTCGTTGAGGCGAGTAGGCGCATGGACGAGCAGAGGCTGTCTTTGGACGAGGAGTCGAACGTGGAAGTCATGCTAAGGGAGATGGAAAGTCCCATGCTCGGCGACGACGAGCATCTCATGTCTCCTCTGGGCCAGAGGCTCGTCGATCTTTCCAGCAGCTCTCGAGGGAGCGATTCGAATAATGCTCCCAGCGACGAGCATCTGCAGGCCTGCTCCTCTATGCTGAGGCCGATCAGGATTTTACAAGAGTGGCTGGATTCGCTGCGGGGTCTCCCATCGATGTGTGACGAGGCGTCCGTTCTTCAATTGATAGAGAGTCATCAATTGGAGAATATCGAGTTCTTGATTCCTCAGCCAGCTGATCGTCCATGGCAGGCGCCTGAAGAGTACTTTTGTGTCTACAAAAGTTTCTTCACTTGTGGATTACGCTTTCCACTTCAGCAGCTGTTCGTCGACTACTGCGATGAGCGCAATGCTGCCTTCACACAGCTGGCTCCCACTTCTGTTCATAATCTGCTGACGTTCGCCTGGATGGCAGATAGGTGCGGAGTTGAGGTCGACGCTCGTCTTTTTGAAGAAGTGTCGACCATCGCACGATGTACAGACTATCCAGGGGCCTACTACGTCAGTATGAAGGCCAAGTTTGAAATAATTTGTGGATCGCCGAACAAGATCTACAACTGGAAGCGTCGATTCTTCTATGTGAAGATTAATGAAGCTTCTGTGCTCGACGTTCGTCGACCCTATCGAGGACGTTGGAGTGCCCTTGTTGGTCTGACTTTTGATCTTCTCTATTTTCTTTAATAATTTTTCTATCTTGCAGATCGTCATCTAATTGGTCGACCGCTTCGAGCAAACTTCAGAGAAGAAGTCTATAAGATTCGAGATTTTTATCACCGCCACTTTCGAGCTATTCTCGAGGCTCGTCTTCGCCGAAGAGCTGTTCGTCAAGACAAAGGTAAGCCTCTCGACTAGCAGGTTTTGTTCTATCCTCATTCTGTTTAACTTAGTAATTTTGCAGGAGTTGAAGACATGGACTATTCTGCTCGTCTCCGAGATATGACCAGGAAGAGAAAGGCTGAGGATCTTGCTCGTCAGAGCCCTCCCAAGAGACCTTCCGTCGAGCAGAGGCTCATCGAACAGGCGACAACAGGAGCAGCAAAGACTCCTGCTCAGACACGAGTTTCTCCGAAGTCGAGCGCTCGTCAACCTTCAAGACCTGTAGTACAAGATAAATCGGCTGCTCGTCCTCCAGCTGCTCGTCATGACGATCCTGCCCGTCGCTCTAGGGCCCAGAAGGATGCGACTGCTTATCAACAAGCACCTGGTCATGTACTGCTTTCCTTGGCGGCTGATAAATCCAAGGAGAAGAGACGAGAAACTACCGCTCGCTCATCGAGTCAGTCCGGTCCCTCTAGTTATGCTCGTCCAAACTACATAGACTTCAATTATGATGATGCGGAGATGTCGTTTGTCAATCACCGACGAGCGTGCGAGGAGTATGTTTATTCCGTGAGGAACACGGATTACGCATTCCCTGAGATCGATGGTTTGGAGGAGAAGGAGACCTATCTCACCTACGCTCGTGGCGAGAGTTCGGGTAATTACTTTACCATTTCCCTTGTATTTCTTTGCTTATGTTTTACTTATGCTCGTCGTTTTTCTTTGTAGAGTGATGCGCTTCTGAATCAGATGATCGTCGACTATCAGGGTAAGTTGACGGTCGTTCGTCAGGCTTTAGAGCGTAATGGAGACACCGAGCAGCTCAAAGACGAGCTCAAAAAAGAAAGGGCCGAGAACGAACTCCTCCGAGCACAAATTGAGGGGTTCAAGAACAGGGTCGACGGGCTCGAAAAGGAGAATGCTGGTCTTAAAAAGGAGATCGGCACGTGGAAGAGCAACTGTAGTAAACAACAGTCGGCGGCTAGGCGCTTCAAAGGTCTGTTCGAAGGCCTGAAGGTTGAGTTCGCCTCGTCTTCCTTAATGAAATTAACGGTCCGTTAGCCTTGTACGATCAATGTCAAGGGACCCTTAAGTGTCTTCTGTTTCTAAAGGAAGAAGGGATCGAGATTCCTCAGGAGACGCTCGACTTGATGGAGGATGACTTAAAGTCGTACGAACTTCAAGTAAATGCTGTGAATCTGTTCGTCATAGAAGACGAAGACCTCCTTCCACTTCCTGCTCCTATACAAGTGGATATACCTGGCGAGCAACCTGAAGACGAGACTGGGCTCGTCGATCCTGAAGCCCTGAACAAAGATGGTCCAGTAGATGACCAGGCGAACGCGGGTGAAGGCGAGCCTGCGACACAAGCTGCTCCGACGAACGGGGAGACTTCTTTGAGCCGAGTCGAAGTCTGATTTGTACTTAGATTTTTTTTGTACTTATCTTTTGCAGATATAATATATTTTTTGTTAACTTCATTGTAAGGCGTTCGTCATTTTGACGTTCGTTTAATATCCTTTATAAATATTAATGAAGTCGTTCAGAACTCGCACGCTCGTCCATTCTTCTCCTGATTTTTTTGTTTTTAAAACAGAACGGATTAGTAAGTACTTAAACAAAGATTAGGCTCATCTATCTGTAGAAGTCGAGCGTCACTCTTAGATTAAAAAGTACTTAGCCGAATTATAATGAATCTGTCTTGCTAAGATTAGGCTCGTCTATTGGTAGAAAGCGAGCGTCATACTTAGTATTGCAAGACTTTGGCCAATTTTCATAATAATTGAAATAATGAAAAAATATTAGTCTTGTTTGTTCGTAGAGACCGAGCATCGTCCTGGCATTGTAAGACTTTATACTCGTCGATACGTTTTGAGAACTAGGCTCGTACGTAGCGACAAACTTGCACTGTTTTGAGAACTGAGCTCGTCAACAGTGGTTGATGGTGCGTATGCTCGTCACTGTGTTTCAAGACTGGGCTTGTTTACACAGTGAGTTACTTGGCACTGTTTTGAGGACTAGGCTCGTTAACAGTGGCACAAGGTTTTTGTGCTTGTCGCTGTGTTTTGAGACTAGGCTCGTTTACACAGTGAGAGACTTGGCACTGTTTTGAGAACTAGGCTCATCAACAGTGGCACAAGGTTTTGTGCTCGTCGCTGTGTTTTGAGACTTGGCTCGTTTACACAGTGAGAGACTTGGCACTGTTTTGAGGACTAGGCTCGTCAACAGTGGCACAAGGTTTTGTGCTCGTCGCTGTGGTTTGAGACTGAGCTCGTTTACATAGTGAGAGACTTGGCACTGTTTTGAGGACTAGGCTCGTCAACAGTGGCACAAGGTTTTTGCGTCTTCAATTCATTAGCCATTATTGATTAGACATTCTTCTGTTTTAACAAACCTGCAACCTGTTGATCAAAACACATTTTTTTTTACAAGTGGCTGCACCGTATTCGGTTGCCTACGTATCCAATGAGGAATCAAGCCTAACGTAGTTCTTATAACCGATATTCATAAGTAAAATAGTGCAGCTTTCGTCTGATAGCACTTGTCCGGGTCGTTTTTAGTAATAATATCGTCGAAGGTTGATTGCGTTCCAGCTTCGAGGGATTGTTGTTCCATCCATTCTCAGAAGCTCGTATACTCCGGGCTTGACGATCTGTGAGATTATGTATAGACCTTCCCAATTCTCGCTAAATTTTCCGGAGTTTGGTTCCATCGTGTTTTTGAACACTTTGCGCATAACCAAATCTCCTTCTTCAAAATGACGACCTCGGACTTTGGCATTATAATACTTTGCTGCTTTTTGTTGGTAATTTTGGAGCTTTAGCAGAGCTTGATCCCGCAATTCTTCGACTTGATCCAACGAGTCTTTAATCATTGCGTTGTTTAGTTCTTGTTGTTCTGGAAGCTCCGCTCTTCGTAAACTTGGGACACTAGCCTCGGCCGGTGCTAGGGCTTCTGTTCCATGCGATAATGAGAAAGGGGTTTTTCCGTCGTACTTCGAGGGGTTGTTCTATATGACCATAGTATGCCGTCGAGTTTGTCGGCCCATTTTCCCTTCTTATCGTCCAAACGTTTCTTAAGCCCATTGATGATGACTTTATTTGATGCTTCGGCAAGTCCATTTCCTTGTGGGTTTCGCGGTGTTGCTTTACTTAACCGGATTCGCCAATTCGCGCAAAAGTCTTCAAACTTGTTGGAGATGAACTGTGAACCATTGTCGGTCACTATCTCGTATGGTAGTCCGTGACGGCAAATGATGTTTTTCCATACGAACTTTCGAACATCCGTGTCTTGAATCTTTACTAATGAATCCGCTTCGACCCACTTGGTGAAGTAATCGGTGAGGACCAATACGAAGCGTTTTTGTCGAGAAGAGGGCAATGGCCCGATGATATCCATTGCCCATCGCATAAAAGGATAAGGTGTGGTTGCTGTTGCGAGGAATTCTGCCGGTGAGTGAATGATTGGTGTGTGGTATTGACATGTTTCACACTTTGCGGCAAACTTTTCGCAATCTGAATTCATTGTTGGCCAAAAGTATCCGAGCCGCCGAACTTTTAACGCAAGTTATTGACCGCCTGAATGGTTTCCACTGGCTCTTAAGTGAACCTCTTGCATCACACGCATCGTTTCTTCCCCGTATATGCAGGTTAGTAAAGTTCCATCGATACTTCTTTTCAATAAATGTTCTTTATATAGTGTGTAATGCGCGTTTCGGATTTTCAATCGTCGCGCAGCCCATCTATCTTTTGGGAAGATGCCATCGGTTATGTAAGCTCTGATGTCACTTCGCCAATCCATATGATCGTTGTCGTTTTGACTTCCTTCGGGGACTTCTTCGGGGGATTTATTTTCTTTTGCTATACTTAAGCAACATCCCTTTGTTAGACTTATGATTGGCACTGGAATGCCTTCGACAGGAATGATTCTATACTGTTTGGGATCCGATGTCGAAGCTAACGCAGCTAATGCGTCGGCGGAAGTGTTTTCTCCGCGTGAAATTTTTGTTAAACGAAATTCCTAGAACTCTTTTGTTAATTCTTGGGTCACTTTAAGATATGCGTCCATTCTCTCGTTCTTTGCATCGAATTCCCCGTTGAATTGACTTGTCACGAGTTGGGAATCGCAAAATGCTTCGATTTTCTGGACCCCGAATGACTGGGCCAGTCGTAGTCCGGTCTTAGCACACCTTCGGTATGAAAACGTTGTTTTGTGATATTGGCTGCACCGTTGATCGGCTGCCTACGTATCCAATGAGGAATCAAGCCTACTCGTAGTTCTGATAATCAGTTGATCATGAGTCGATCAAGATTCTTCGTGGGTCGAGACCTTCGTGTAATGAGTCTCAGGTGGTTTGTTGAAGATTGGCTAGCGCTCGTCGATCGAGGCGCTCGTCGATCGATTATGCTTGGTTAAATCGATCTCTATTCGTCGATGTTGTTTCTGGAATGAAAGATTGCGCTCGTCGAAATGACGCGCTCGTCAATGTACGTCACCACTAGGGTGTTAGTACGAGTTGCGTTTGTCAATAGGTTTCTCTGTTGGTTGCGCTTGTCGATCGATTATGCTTCTCTCGGGTGATACGAGTTGTATCCCGACTCTTGCCCCGCGCGTGGATGATGATCCATCTACAAATAGCGACCTTTTTTCTTCAATGTGATCGTCTTCTCGCAATTCTAGTTCGAGCTCTATCAAAAAGTCAGCTAGGACTTGCGATTTTGCGCTTGTTCTCCCTTTAAAGTCAATGTCGTATTCGCTTAGTTCGATTGCCTACTTAGTTAACCTTCCAGATTGATTTGGAATGTGCAGTATTGATCGTAACGGATGGTTAGTCAAGATTGTTAAGGCGTGAGATTGGAAGTACGGACGTAGTTTTCTTGCTGAAATTAAAACTGCGAGAGCAAGTTTTTCTGTTGTCGTATATCTTGTCTCAGCATCGTTCAATGATTTGCTGACGTAAAATATCGGCTTCTGTTCTCCGCGATCTTCCCGAACTAATACTCTGCTAACAGCCGCGTGAGTTACCGAGACATAGAGGTATAGTGTTTCTCCGTCTTCAGGTTTCGCCAATATCGGTGGTGTCGATAAGTAGTTTTTCAACTCCGCGAACGCTAATTCGCACTCGTCGTTCCACTCAAACTTTTTGTTGTTGCGGAGTAACTTGTAGAAGGGGAGACATTTATCCGTAGACCGTGATATAAAACGATTAAGCACAGCGACTCTCCTGGTTAGCCGTTAGACTTCGCGCTTACTCCTTGGTGAGGGCAAATGTGTTATTGCTTTAATTTGCTTTGGATTAGCCTCGATGCCGCGCTTCGTCACTACATAACCTAAGAATTCCCCGGACTTTACAGCGAATGTGTATTTTGTCGGGTTCAACTTCATCTTGTACTGGTTTAGAGTTTCAAAGCATGTCTTCAAATGGTCCAAGTGGTTTTCAGCTTTTGCCGATTTGACGAGCATGTCCTCAATGTAGACCTCCATGGTTATGCTTATTTGGTCTTTAAACATTTTGTTGACTAACCGTTGATATGTCGCGCTAGCATTCTTAAGTCCGAATGGCATAACTTTGTAGCAATATATTCCGCGATCCGTGATAAATGACGTTTTATCGCGGTCTCTGGGATGCATCTGGATTTGGTGGTATCCCGAGAAAGCATCCATGAAAGATAAGAGTTCATTTCCTGACGTTGCTTCCACTAGTTGATCGATGCGTGGTAGCGGAAAACTATCTTTTGGGCATGCCTTGTTTAGATCGGTAAAATCAACGCATGTCCGCCATTTTCCGATCTTCTTTTTTACGACGACCAGGTTCGAAAGCCATTCGGGGTATCGTACTTCCATTATTGATCCCGCCTTTATTAATCGATCAACTTCTTCATTTACGGCTCGAGATCGCTTGGGGCCTAACTTCCTTCTTTTTTGTCTGACTGGTTTAAATGTCGGGTCAACATTCAACTCATGCGATATTATTCTCGTACTTATTCCCGGCATGTTTTCTGTCGACCAAGCAAATGTTGAGACATTTTGGCAAAAAAACTCGATGAGTTTGATCTTTATGTCTATTGAGACTTCTGAGCCTATTCCGACACACTTCTTTTCGTCAGAAGGATCGATATTGATTTGCTCGATCTTTTCCAAGATATCGACTTCAAGTTTTTGACTATCTTGGGTTTGCGTCGAGTTTGTAATCATAAAGGTTTTCCCTTTGTTTCGAAGCTTGTGTTCCGTGATGAAACAAATTCTCGCCATTTGTTGGTTTCCTTGAATGGTGCAAATTCCGCCATTAGTCGGGAATTTCAGGCATTGATGGTATGTTGAGATCACGGCTTTCATCGCGTAAATCCATGGAGTACCCAAAATGACATTGTAAATAGCTGGCTTGTCGATAATGTGAAACTTTACCCAAGTAGTTGTTCCACAGATGAAGACGGGTAATTTTACTGTTCCAATAGTCATGGTTGTATCTCCGTCGAATCCCGTCAACGGTCGAACCGAGTGTTTCACTTTTGCATCTTTCAAATCCATGCGTCGCAGAGTTTCTTGAAAGGTAAGATCGACAGAACTCCCGGTATCGATCAACACTCGAGACACATCGCAATCTGATACTCTCAACTCTATCACAAGCGGGTCGCTATGCGGCATAGCTAGACCAATTGTGTCTTCGTTTGTGAAGCATATGTCTCGAATTGGATCCCACTTTGTTTGTCTGTTCTCGTCGGCCTTAATCCGATGATTTTGCGCCGCTCCTGCTTCTCGCTCGTATACTTTGATGGCGCGGACAGAGTCTTTGCAAGCGACAAGTCCCCCCTATTATCATATTTATTCTTTTCCTTGCTGGCGGCAATTTGTCTTTACCATCGTCATAGGATCGTTTAGGCGGGTTCGCCGAAACTCTTGCCTTTGGCAATGAGTTGCGTTCCTTTCGAACCTCCCGATCATTTTCTCTTGATGTTTCTTCATTATTTTTATCCTTCTCGCGGTGTCCCATGTTCAAGCCACCTTTATCGGGGTTTTTCCTTTGGTATTTCTCGAGCAACATGCGTTGCAACTTTATACATTATGAAGTTAGATGCCCATGTCGTTTATGGTATTCGCAATACGCTTGCATGTCTGGAACGTTGATATTGGTGCCTTTGTTCCAATGAGAATTTGCATTCTTCTGAGTCGATTCGCGAGATGGTGAATTGACGTTGAATGCATTTGCATCGTTAGCGTTCCTAGCATAGTTTCTTTTGTATTGCTGCTGTCGAGGTTCTTTGCCTTTATAATTTTCTTCTTTGCGAGATTCTCTAACTGCCGGTTGATTAACAAATTGGGATCTTCGCTCCTCGACTTTGGCAAATTTATTTGCTCGATGCAGGGCATCTTCCCAGGTCCGTGGCGTATTGATATGCAAATCATCCTTCAAATTTGAATCTTCGCGTATTCCATTTCGAAGGGCTGGGATTGCGACATCGTCAGATACGGCCACTTTTGATGCAATGGCTTTGAATCGCTCGATGTACGATCGTAGGCTCTCTCTTCGTCCTTGAAAGATAGAATATAGATCTGCGCTTGTTGTCGCAGGCTGGATGTACATCGAGTAGTGCTTGAGGAATATTTTCGATAGTTGTTTAAAACTATCGATAGAATTTGATTCTAATTTGGAAAACCAATCTAGTGCATCTCCGATTAGGCTTTCCACGAACATTTGACAGTATCCCGCATCATACTCCTGCGGGGAATACTGTGCTCTGCCCATTGCGATCCCGAAGGCAGTGAGAAACCTGTTTGGATTGGTTTTTCCGTTGTATGTCGGGCATTTAATTTTTACGGCATGTTGAACTCTAACCGCCAATAGTTGTCTAGTGAATGGCGAGTTTCGCGTCGGAGTCAACATTTGGTCGATTTCTGGTGCCGAACTGGTTGCGCTATGGAGCCGTGATGCCATTTTCTCCATTTCTTCTTTCATTGCCTTTATGGTTAAGGCTTAATCCTCCAAACGGTCGAGCGCCAGATATGATGGCTCGATCGGACTTGCACGTAATTCTTGATATTGAGGTCTTTCGACGCGCCTATTTGTTGTCCGCTCTTCTTGCAACTCAATCGTCGGCTGATTTTGTCGTATGTCTGAATTTGGTGATTCTTTACTTCGGACTCTCTGGTGAAACGAATGATTCGCACTTAATGGGGTTGCCCTTGCTTGCGCCTCTTCAAGTGTCATGATTTTGTTTCGGAATTCTTCGAGCTTTTGATTCGTGCTTCGAGCGGTTTCCTCCGTTTTTCTCAAAAGAGTTTGAAGGAGCTCGGGAATGTCCATTTGTTCACTAGTTGATGCAGGCATGGCTTCTTGACGAATGGGATCGTGATCCTGCTCATTGAGAGGAAGTGCCTCTCGCCTTAGTGTCTGTCCACTACTGATGTCACCAGCTCGCAGTGACTGTTCGTCACTGTTTTGAGCTTCGCTCCTTGGTTCGTTGACCACCATCTTGACAGGTGTTTAGAAGATTCCGTATTCCCCACAGACGGCGCCAATTGTTCGTACCGGTCTTAGCACACCTTCGGTATGAAAACGTTGTTTTGTGATTTTGGCTGCACCGTTAATCGGCTGCCTACGTATCCAATGAGGAATCAAGCCTGCTCGTAGTTCTGATAATCAGTTGATCATAAGTCGATCAAGATTCTTCGTGGGTCGAGACCTTCGTGTAATGAGTCTTAGGTGGTTTGTATAAGATTGGCTAGCGCTCGTCGATCGAGGCGCTCGTCGATTGATTATGCTTGGTTAAATCGATCTCTGTTCGTCGATGTTGTTTCTGGAATGAAAGATTGCGCTCATCGATATGACGCGCTCGTCACTGTACGTCACCACTAGGGTGTTAGTATGAGTTGCGTTTGTCAATAGGTTTCTCTGTTGGTTGCGCTCGTCGATCGATTATGCTTCTCTGGTGGTTGCGCTCGTCGATCGATTATCTGTGTATTTGTGCTCGTCGAAAGCCTCACCACTTGGGTGCTTGGGCTCGTCGAGTGATAATTAGAGTTGTTCAATTGTATGGTCGTCGAATCTAATCTTCTTAGTTTTTACGTTCGTCAATTTGTGGCTAAAGTTATGTTCGTCGACTAGCAGCCCAATTTTATGTTCGTCCAGTGTTCCTTCAGAGTTCAGATTTTCCAATCCCCTTTTTCAAATGGCCTACGTTCCCTTTTATAGTGGTTGAAAATGATGAGCATGTGCTCTTCATTGACAGGTGTCAGCCTGCATGTGTATGTCGAAGAGCCGTGTGTTGGCTTTGTTACACGCACCTGCTCGTCATCGCATATGACTCGTCACCTGCTCGTCATCGTGTTCAGGTGGCGAGGTACTGACCCAATTCTCCTAATGGGCTCGAACTGGATGGGCCTCTTCTTCTTAATTGGCTCGTCAAATGGACTTTAAGCAAATTTGGGCCAAAATATTGGGCCGAACGTAAATGGGCCGAATCTAATTGGGCCGAGCCTAATTGGGCTCATACACACACCGAGAAATGAGAAGAGAAGAAGAAGAAGCTAAAGAACGTGAAAGGACTGATTTTTGCAGAAAAACCTAGCCATCTAAAGTGCACCTTGTGTGCGTACTTTAGTGACAACTGCTCCAAGTAACCTGGACATTCTTTGGTTCAGTTCGATTCATTTCTTTCGGTTTTGGAAATATAATATCCAACAATTATTTGTTAAATTTTGGTTTAGTTTATTTTGGTTCCGGTTCCGTTTCTTTCAACTCTAGAAATGTGGTAACCAATGAGTACATGTTAAAATTTAGTTCGGTTTCGATTCGGTTCTGGTTCCGAAAAATAAAACCGAATTAGTCTCAAAATAATATTGGTTCGGTTCCAAATGGCTATTTTTTCAAAAAAGTAATCAAATGTAACTAAATACCTATAAAATGATTAGTTGTAACCAAAAGTAACCAAAGTATTTTAGCATTAACTAGTTTCGGTTCCTATTTGGTAATTTTCGGTTCTCCGAACCGAACCGAACAAAAGTTATCTAAAAATTGGAATCGAACAGTTCTTTTTAGAAACCAAAACCGAACCGAAAATTGAAGTTACCTAAAAATTAGAACCGAACAGTTTTTTACTCAGAACTAAAAGCAAATCGAACCAAAATTTTTAGATCGGTTTGGTTCATTTTTTAGTTCTGGTTATTATGCTCAGAATTAGCTCTAAGGACCAGACTCACGATTGGGTATTGCTAACGTAAACGGCGAAGGCGTAGGATGAGAAGCTTGTGTGTGGTGGTACGTTAGTAAAGTAGTTGTAAACCGAAATCTTATTCGGTTTAATCGAGCCAAAAATGGAAAAGCTGGAAGAAAGAAGTGGGGCAGGCCCACTGACCCCCACTTGCGTTGAGTCAGAAGACAGTGAAGCATTTGCCGGCTTAAATGTATGCAAAATTGTACTTTACGAAATTATGTGAAATAGTAACTAAAATATATATTGTTTGTTTCTTAACTGAAAACAACTTATTAAAACAATGTTGTTAGTATTTCCAATATGTGTGTTTTTACGTGTGATGCTTAAGTAAGCACAAAACTAACAAAATAATACTTTTTGTTACATATTAAATTCACAAATCCCATAACATAAATTCTAAACTCTATCATACAGACTCACAAGATTACATCTACTTAAATCAAATTCAAAAAAGAAACCTTAAAAATAGATGGTGAGTGTTTGATCGAATTGATAAGGTTTATATAAGAACAAAGTTCAAATCTATCAATCTGTTAGGATACCTAAATAAGAAGTTTAAATTAAATTACGACAAAGAACATAGAAAGTATGAATTAAAATACATGAATTATAGTACGTTGAAAATGTGTCATAAAGAACCGTAAAATATAGGATGATCCGGTATAAAACGGTATAGTACATGTTGATATGCAGTCAGCCTAACAATCCTGGGTTTGTTTGTTTTTTTGCTCCCGCATGTTGAAATAAGAATGAGAGAAAATGATATTTAAATTGGATTAGAAAGAGAGATCATGCCAAAACAAGTTCAGCAGCCATGTAATGATTTAAATTCGTGCAGAGAATGCAGTGATTTGATATGAATCTTAGCCTAACGTTATATTGTAACAAATTATCATATTATATGTAAATTTAATTAATATATTAATGTTCTAATTATCAATGATGGCGGTCATATGATAAACCAAACATTCATAATTCATAACACTTCTTATGTTTTTCTTATTGTACTACTAATGTAACGATAATCATACTATTTCAGACAATCAATAAACCTTAAATAAAGTTTAAGAGAAACCTACTCATGCCTAGAGATTTATAATCCAATAGTACCCTTGTGCAATGAAAAATCTGGGTTTAAATTCTTTTGGGAGGATAAATAAATATATATTTTATTTTTTTAGTTTAATAGTTGTGATCGAATATAAAAACTCATAACCTAAACTTCAAGATGTAGATTTATAGAGATTCGGATTTAACTTATGTTTAGTACTTAGACTATTTTTATCGTTAGTCGGCTTAACTTCGATTAGATGATACAAGATGTTTACTAATATAGTCACTAATCTTTAAATTTTTATTTGATATGCAAATGTGCAAATAGCTTTATATTTATAGTATTATACATCCCTATGATAGGACTTCCAGATTTTACAAGATATAGATGTTATGTGGACGAGTACTGCAAGGATTCAGAATATTTTTCAGGTTTTGGGATGGATTTGCTTTTTCCAGATGCAGTGGACGGCCTATGTATGGGAGCTCGCGAAATCCATCAAAGCCTCTCAGCTTTGCACTCCAAATTTGAAGCGATACTTTGGGTGATGTCATGCTTAATCGAAATGAATATCACAGAGGTAACAATCTCATCCGAAAGCTCAGAAGTCCTGAAGATGGTGTCATCCCCTGACGATTAGCCAGCCTTCAAAGATTATCTAGAAGACTTCAATTGCTTTAAGAGCCTTTTTCGTGCTTTTTCTTTTTCTTATATTCCTCGTACTTTAAATTACAAAACTGATATTTTCGTCCCAAATATTAGATAGCTCTCGAGGACTTATCATTTTTAATCGCCACCAAGTTTGGCACTCTCACATAATTTAATTAGGATCTTCAGTTGACAAAAAAAATATATTAGTTTTGTATCGATACAAAATACAAAATAATATTATAAATAAATTTGGGGAAGTATGTTTGGTCAAGTTGAGTGCCACCTAGGTTGTTTTTCTTATATGAGTTTAGATCTAGGGAGTCGTGTTTGTTTTTTATGATATTGTTATAAACTTAGGAGTTTAAAAGATTATTTATATATTGGTCTTGTTGATCTAGCTAATTGTTCAAAATAAAAACTATTTGATATAGTGAAGCTTCAAACGCAAATAAAAACAATTGAATAATACTTAGGCTTCGATGGTGACTTTGGTTTTGGCGGTGCGGGACAAGGTGCGGTGCAGTACAAATGCAGGACAAAGTACGGAGCGGTATAAGTGCGGTTTTGATTAAAAAAGCGGGACAAAAAATATGTGATAGATGAAAATATAAGCGGTATGGTTTTTGGATAATTTTTATATAAGTATAATAATATTATTATTACTATTATTTAAATTTTTATTTTATTAGTTAATTTTAACTTATAATAATAATCTTACCAATTTGTATATACTCAAATATACATAATATGTAATTTATATATCATTCAAATAAAATTATTTGTCAGGTATATATATTTTACATGGTAAAAATATTTTAAAGTTATTTTAATTGTTTATACTTATAAACAGATTATATATATAAATATTAGATAAAAATATATGAAGAGTATAAATGTTTAATATTATTTTCTAATAAATTAATAAATTATAAAAAGTATAAAAGAAAATATATTGAAACTAACAAGTGAAATAAGTCAAATAGAAAAAGAAAAAAAAATAGTATATTATATATTTTAAAAAAAATTAACGGAAAAAAAAAGAATACACTGTAGCGGTATTTCAAATACGTTAGTGCATGAGAATGGTTATAAAATGTCATAGGGTAGATCATAATTTCTCTCTCTCTCTGCGGACATTTTGCTTCCGGTGAGAGTTTCTTTCTCTCTTCCAGCGGAGGTTCTTGATAACGGCGTCTCTCTTATCTGATTCTCACTTTTTAGAGAGACTATTATCAAAATTCGCTTGAGCAAGAACTCTTTCCGGGTTCATCGATAACTGTTTTTGTTGTTTATCTCCGTTTTTATAAGTCTCTTTTACATATCTATTGATTTTAGTCTCTGTTCTTTTGGGTCTTTAACTGTAGTCGTAGATTAAGTGCCGGCTTCACCAAATTTCCTTTTTGATTTTTGTTTTCTAGCTTCTCGTTGTGTTTATGCTTTTGTTTTTCTTCCTTTCTCCGACGTTTTCTTTGTTCTTTCTTTTCTTTTCTCCTTAGTTTATGTCGTCGTCTTTATTAGGTTAGGTTAATGTTCGATCAATTCTCTTACAAAGTTGTTGGTGATCCTTTGTTCCTGTGAAGTTATCTAAACTTAGGAGTAGTAATTTTCCACTTAGTCGGAGTAGCATAGGTTAGGGGTTGCATGTAGTTTTAACGCCGGATTTTATTAAGATTCAACCATATTGGAAGAAAATACCAGAAGAAATTGACTCTTTTTGGGTTTGCAAATAATGATTTGTGGCAGTTTACCGAGACCCGAGATGCATGTCGGCAAGCACAAAGATGCTACATGTGGCTGCTCAGAAGCACATACTTCATCAGTGGACGCGTGGACTCAAGCGGCCGGAAAGGATGGTAACGCATGGCATTCTCGAACAATCCATAATTGAGCTTATTGGACCATTGTTTTGGGTTATATCTTCGTTTATTTGTAATCACAAATCTGTATCTCCCAAACCCTTTGACTTTCATGATAAAATGAGATGACAACAAAAATAATAGCCCTATTCGTTTGCTGGTCGCTGGTCGCTGCGACCACTAAACGAACAACTTTTGGTCGCAGTCGCTGGTCGCAGTCACCAGCGACCAGCAAACGAACAAGGCCATAATGTCATAGGATCCAGATTTTGCAAAGGTAATGGCAGAGATCAGAACAACCAACATGTATTATGAGAAAAATCAAAGTAATCGAAATTAGTTTTGCCAATTTTAATTTTTTATATTTTTTATATTTTTAATAATTTATTTATATCATCAATTACTATATAATTTCTATTATTCCTTTTTATTGATATTAATAATTAATAGATAAAATTTATTATAATAATATAATTATTTTATTTATTTATAATATTATTCAAAACTTCACATGTTTTATATTTTCACCAATTACATCTTTTTTTGTCGTGTGTTTTTATTTAAAACTGTACTTGTAACACATAATGCGATTTTTACAAAAAACGTACTTGAACTACACCGTACTACCAAAACCGTAATTACCATTCTGACCCATTATTTACAAAACAAATCAGTGTAGCGTTTTTGATTATTTTTGAGAAAATAAAAACGCCTTTTACACATGATGAAAAAACGTCCCGCCTCTTATATAGGCTAGGATGAAAAAAGCCACCTATAAACTAAATCTTAAGGCAAAGCAAAATCCCATACTATTTTCCCCACCACTTTCTTTACCTCTAAATAGGACTCTCAATAGATCTTTGGCATGTGACTTAAAGATAGCAAAAGGGTCTCTTATTGGCTGGCCAATTAACAATCACTGCTTTACGAGTCTGATAGTGAAAAAAAGATAAAAAAGCACAATAAACTATAATAACTTTCATATCAACAATTCTATTATCAAACTTCTGAAAACAACGTAGTGTATATGCTTTCAACAAGAACAAAAACATACTTTACATCACCGTATTTAAGTTCTAAATTTAGACATAGAATCAATCTCTAAGTAGGAACTAGTATAAGCTTCTTCTGCGATTTTATGTTCTTGTCAATATGTAAACTATGACGGCAGTCATGTAAGAACATCAAGTCACATATTTGAGGCAGATAACGTTCTTTTGATTATTGACTTTGGGCATGTGATCAACAAAACAAGATTGAATAGATATAAAGATATCACGTACAACTATATAGTGCACCTTTTGGCTTTTAGCCAACTTGTATTATTTACTTAGCTCCTTTTTCCTCTCAAGTTTTCGATTGATGTATTCGTCTTTGTCTCGCAATCGACAAAAGTTCCATTGAAGTCGATCTGTTTTTGTTCCCATCATTGTAAACTGGTAAGGTAATATGTTACTCTACGACAACATTGGCATTTTACCTGTCACCAAACCACAAAGACAACACACACAGAGTTTTGTGTAGGCCTAAGTGATTCTACACACGAGCTCGCATTGATCATCAGGTATCCTGGGCCTGTGATTACTGATTAGCACCAACTAATTCAGATTCACCACACAAACTACTACGTATAGCAACACACTAGAGACTGAAAATCAGGAAAACCAGCAACATATCATGATCGAATCGACGTGCTGAGGAGCACTGAATGTAACCATCTATTGATCAGATAACCTAATGATGACATAATAAGAGCAAAAGAGGGCAGTAGGATAAGAGACAGGAGCATGTAACTGATCAGTTTTATTGTTTAACAAATACCAGAATTACAAAGAAAGCTCCATGAATCACAAGCATGAAGTAGCTATTGGTGCGCACTAAATACATGATGAGTGGTGAAGAGGATTCATGATCTGATCATGAAATAATAAGATAAGAAAATATCACTATCAAAACGATATGTTCAACTCAGATTACGAGTTGGCGAACTAGTGGTAATAGAGCTCTGTCTTGAGGGATACCTCCACTAAGATCACGAAGGTGAATGAAGTCTAGAACCAGAGAGAGCAACACAAACAACTTTTGAAGATCCCAAAAAGCTTGACATTGGACATAAGACAACTGTTCCGGTCTGCTCAGCACTTCTGAACAACAAACATGATCTTTTTTCTCACTGCCTCTTACGACCGTGACAAGACTCCTTTTGAACTGCAAATATGCCAAAACTTAAAACGTCAAACTTTTTCTCACGATCATGTTACATTCTTCTTAGCCAATTCTGCTTCTTGGCACAATTAAATGACAAAACATTCTGTTTTTGTTATAATGAACACTGCAATAAATATTGAATGATGAATAACATGTCTAGTGCGTGTGTGTGCATGCGCGCCTTTTCTCTATAATAAGATTTTGAATAAGATTAGTTATGCAGATATGAGTAAAAGTCAAACCTTGGTATTGTCCCACCACGACGTGGATCAGACTCTGTTGCTTGTCGGAGAGCCCTAGCAAAGGCCTTAAAGGTTGCCTCTATTATGTGATGAGAGTTTTTACCAGTAAGCTGTCGTAACAAACCGAAATTAAAGATAATTGTTAAGCAAAAGTTTGCCAACAGATTATAGCAAACACTTATGAGCCATTAATTTGCTGTTATATTCCTCGTTTGGTTTATGGAAGACTGGAATCGTGATACCTGTCGGATGTGAAGAGTCATACCAGAAGTATTCACCAAAGATTGGAAGAAATGCTCCACCAACTAGATGGGAGAAGATTTATTTAGTGATTCGACAAACCAAGGAAAAAAAAAATACAAAAATCTCAAACTTGAAGGACCTGAGTGTCGTACGTTCCCACTCTCTGAGTTGGAATCTCTAAGTTGTATCCAAGATATGGCCTACCGGATAGATCCTGCCAGATTTTCATGCATAATCAACGAAAAACACTTTCAGAATCTCCAAATTACTGTAAAAAAAAAACTAAATATGGATGCAACAGAAAGCTCACAGATTGTATAATACCAGGGAAACATGTATAAGAGCTTCATCAAGTGGAGCTGTAAAATCGCCAAAACGGTTAATCCCTTTCCGCTCTCCAAGTGCCATTAACAAAGCCTGATGGAAACAAAACAGCAATTACAGAAAGAATGATACTAAATCAACTCATTGAATAAACAAAGATAAAGCAGTTGACTTACTGTTCCAATGGCAAGAGCAACGTCTTCATTTGTATGATGATCGTCGATGTGAGTGTCACCAGTAGCTCTTACGTGTACGTCGAACAAGCCATGTGAAGCAAGTTGCTAACCAGAGAAGTAGACAATCGCAAACGCTTTATCAAAGTTTAGCCAAAATATAAAAACGAACAGATCCATAAGCGTTTCTTAAGCATCATTCCATCAAAATTTCTAGTATTAAGCTCTTTCCATGTCATAAACGGATCAAAACTAATAAAACTTACAAGAAATTTAAGTTGATAAGAGAAAGCTAAAAAAGCTAATTCTTACATCTAACATATGATCAAGGAAAGGGATTCCAGAGGAGCTATCTGCGACTCCATTACCATCTAAATTAATCTTAACAAATACATTTGTCTCCTTCGTTTCTCTCTTCACCTCACCTATTCGAGCTGATCGAATTAACCCGAAACCAACAAAACTGAAGAAATCAGTAAACTGGAAATGAAATGAGACTCCTCTGTCAGCTATATACTCAAAGAAGTAATTAACACCTGATTCGATGAGAGGAGAGGTGGTAATCACCGGAAAACCATTATCTTCGGGAGGCGAAGCGCAGGAGATAGATTGACGATGCTCAGAAAAAGATTCCATACAGAGAAATCGGGAAGAAGCGATTGAAGTTCGTGGAGAAAGTAAAACCCTAGAGGTGAGATTTGGTCTCAGAAGCTGAGCCGATGAAGAAGAGAGCTCCATAAGATGAGAGCACGCAGAGTAGAGTGGAGAGAGACCACTTGATTATTGCTGTTGTAAACCATAGCGATATAACGACGTCGTATATCATCATAATGGGTTCTGAATCGTGGGAATCATTGATTAGTAGGTCACTCAAATCAACTAGGTGTTTAACAAAACTCCAAAGAGCTGATCCCTAGGCAATGAATTCGTAAACTATTGAATCCACTCTTGTGGCAAACAAACTCAACGAAGCAATCAACAGACTCTAATATCATAGGCATTAAACAACCTAACCAGCATGAAGAGACAACTCAATTCAGCCGATAAACACCTTAAACAGTTGATCCCTCGACCTAAGAGTGTAAATCTCTTAAGTTTGTTCGATCAGACATTCTACCAAACACCTAGTAGGTGTTAGAATGCCTAAGAACATATTTCAATTGATCAGAGTGAAATAAGCATTAACATCACCAAAACAGATGAGATATATGCTATTATACTCTTAAACAACCTAGAAAACCTAAGATCTACACTAATCTAACTCATCCTCAAGAATCCTAGGCGATCTACTCAGAAAGCATGAAGTAAACAAAAACAGCAGAAATCACCCTAGGTAACATCATGTAGTGAACTAAAAACAAATGATGAACAAGATTAAAAGAAAACGGAAATTGCATTAGAAAATCATAAGCAAAAAAATTTGTTCTGAAAATTACAAAAGCAAAAAGGGATGTTGCACAAAAGAGGCAAAAACTAGGTTTTTCATTTTCTGTAATAACAAAGAGTATTTATACTGAATTTAGATAAAACTTAAAATAACGCAGCCCATCGGGTGGTTAGGCTCAGATTTAATTTGGCCCATCTGTAGAAATGGTCCGTTAAGTCGGTTGGCAACATAATCCATTCGACCAGAAACTCCAGTGCATACTCGACACGGATTCGAGTGCAAACTCAACCATGGTCTCGAGTGTAGTGTGAGTCGAGCACGAGCTCGAGTGGTGACGTTAAGCTGGTTCTATTCTATCCATCCTCTGCTCCCATTTTACTCCAGATGCGTCTCAATACTCCTACTGTTGCGTCAAAGCTGATTATTCATTCTCAGAGTCTCCACAACGTCCATATTGCTCTAATTTGTGCTCTCCAAGTACTTGAAAACTCCTTTAATGCAATATGTGTGCAATGCAAATGCAAAGTGTGCAAATGAAGCTAATTGGACTCTAAAGCAGATGCAAATGTTATGAAATGTATGCAAACTATACTAAATGAAACACCTAAAATGAGTTAAAATACATACGTATCAACTCACCCAAACTTATTCTTTGTTTCCCCTCAAGGAAACAAATAAGAACAAGCTAGGAGGGGAGGTTGCACAGCGGAGACTCAAAACCAAAGCAAGCTGATCTAAATGCTAAAACTCATTATCCAATTTAGATGTTCTAGGATGCAATACTAACAAGTCTTACTGAGAAAATGTTAGCCATGTCAATCATAATTCATTATAAGCTCAGCCTATACCTACATATGAATTCACATCAACCAAACTTTTTGACATTCTTTAAAATCAGAGCCATGGATCAAGCTTATGCATCTCCAATGAACAAGTTTGGCTAAAAGGAATGGTTATGAGATTAGAATGATCTCTTTAGTAACTGGTCAAGCAATTTAAGCACAAGGATCACTCAATGAATGGATTAAGCTTCAATATAATACTAACGGTAAGATCCAACAGACGCATACAAGGACAAGAATTCATCTGCCCAATGCACCCAAACGATCTCATTCCTATGCTCATATAATCCCAGAATATTGGTCCTATTTTTACCCTTTCATCACAAGGGTTTCTTATTCAGCCAACAACTTCTCAAGCTTTTTTCCATTTTTTTTTCTTAGTCTAAGGAAAGGGTTCATACATTTTTGGTGATTTCTAGCAGTTTGGACTTAATATAACAATCAGCTCTAGCTCTATTTGTTTTTTTCTTTCATAAGGCTTATCTAGACATTTTTCTTCTTTTCACTTTAAACCTTTTCCAAAATTTGTTCCCAAAACCATCGCCATAAGGATCAGATAACTGTGCCGCCCGCGTACTTGCGCTCTTCTTCTCGGACTTTAGATCTTGCCAATAGCGGACAAGACTGCCCGAGACCCTTGTATCGAACCATTGGGGCATTGCATCGTTGTTGTGTGTCCTCCATTTAGCCTTCCAAAGGCCAACTTGGTCGCACAAGCGACTCTTTAACACTTCCTCGAAATTGTTACGAACTTCATCTGTAATCAAGGGACTCCAGTGGTAACGTTGACATACGATTATCGATGTATTCTGGCCTCTTCCAATTGCACTTTCCTATGTTCATACGATAGTCGGTTTTGTGTTTGGGGTAAGGTTCGGGTTCAACGGTTTTACCTTTCCGGTTTCATTGCTTTGTGAGACCAGTGTTTTACCTATACAGCTTTACCTTTCTGTTGGGGTAAGGTTAATTTAGTATCGATGTATTCGCGAGCTCTTAGAATTTCATTTTCCGACGTTCATACAATATACGGTTTTATGTTTGGGGTATGTTTGGGGTAAGTTTAGGGTTTAATATTTACATTGCAATCTCATCGCAAACATCTCTCAATTTTGCTAGGGAGAACAAACATCGCCACAATATCACAATATTGCTAGGCTCTTGCGATAGTAGTATATGTCTCGCAAACACAACGCAAAGACATCGCAATGTTTGCGATGTCTCTTATTTACTCGCAACCGCGTTGCAACAACGTAGCAATATTGCGACATATATTTTCCATCGCAAAATTTTATCGCAAATGAGTTGTTTTTTTGTAGTGTCATACATGCACCTCAAGGAGTACATGTTGTGTGCAAAAAGTTCCCAAGGATAAAGATTGTGACTTTTGAGATTAAGCTCAGTTTTAACGAAGAGTTCCGAGTAGTTCCTGGCATGAAGAGTTTGGAGACTGATATTTTGGAACAGATGATGAGTGAATGAGCTTTTGTGTCGCTTGTATTCAGGAAATTTTTGAAAAGCTATATTGATATTTGTTTCAACTCAAAAATAAAAATTTATCAAAAAAAAAAACCTTGATCTAAGTAACATGAAAAAGATTTTCCATTTTAAAATAAATAATGGTTTTTTAAAATCTCGGATAGATAAATTTGAAAGTAATTTTATTTTAAGTTTCTAGAATGTAATTTTCTTGTTTTTCTTTTTAATTGTTTGTAGAAATCTTATTTTACCTTTTAGAGATATATTTTTTCAATAAGATATTTTGTGTTTAGTTTATTTTAAAAGACAAAAGAAATGATATATCAACCATGAAAATATACAATATTTTATACATTAAATTATTTTCTGTATGGTTTCTATTAGTGTAGTTTACGTTTGGGGAGTATAACATAAATGCTCTATAATTTAGAAAACATAAAAAATGTTGATGTGTCCTTATAAAATTTGATGTGTATTAATGTATAAATTTGATTGGTTGAGAGAATAAATGATTTGAGTGATGTGTTATCTCCACGGAGCTTTAAAAAGTTGATATGTAAAGTCCAAAAGAGACATTTGACAACAACACAAAAAAAAGTCTAAAAGAGACATAACCAATCCAAAGACATAGAAATTAGGTTTGGGAAAGAATCTCCAAGCTAGTTATGAGGGATTTTTAATTAATTAGCCGTAATCATGGAAAGCAAGAAAACCATTTAAGAAGTGCAAACTCTTTTCTTGTGTTTAATTAAATGCTAAACTGTTATGGCTTGATTGAGTTTCCGGATACAAGTAATTCTTGATCTTGGCGGGGAGTTCGGCAAACTGAAGTCATTCGTTGTAAGCTAGATAAGAAGGCCTATGGTAGCGAATGACATAATATTTTCCAAAAATCCATGGTCAAATATTTTGACATGATTGATTTAGATCACATAGCAACTGCGGGTTTTGTTTTGGAGATAAAGTGGTCAATGAGTACTTCAATTTATTTTTGATAAATGGTGAATTGGAAACCTAGGTATTATAGAAACCATTGATCCGGGTTGGAAAAGGATCTCTTGTAGACCTAGAATGTCCATTATGATTATGGTCCGAAATTGCAGGAAGGAAATCTCAAGATGGCGAAAATATAATATTTCCTCTTATAATCCAAAATTTTTAATCTTCAAAAGAAAATCGGAGGATTTTCAAATTCTAATACTCATAGGAACCATGATATTTTGGAGGTCAAGCCTCACATTTTTCCATTAACAGTCGAACCGACCGGAGAGAGATTGCTTTTATCACAGACCAAAAAGCCAGTGTTTTGGCAAAACTTATGAAGAGAAAAAAATTTATTGGGTACAAAAGAGGCATAACAAGTGCTTAAAAGAAGGGGCCAATAACAAAAAATTTGTTCATACGCAAACGAAACATCGAATGGCAAAAAATAGGATTGTATGTCTTTTTAATAAGGACGAGCAATGTATTACTAAAGACGATTATTTGATTAAGGAACCTCTTAGGTACTTCTATGAGCTTTTCTCTTCTTCAAATTTTGCATTTGGAAAGGAGATGGTTAGCAAAGTCGACTGCAAATATTGGGTTTTGAGAACCAGATCCTTATTTCACCTGCCACGGAGATTGAGGTGAGAAGGAAATTATTTATGATGGACACCAGGAAAAATCCGGGTCTAGATGGGATAATTGCCTTATTATTTCACAAGTTTTAAAAGACGGTGAAAGTAGATATTACCAAGATGGTTAATGATTTCCTAATGTCAGGGGACTTTTGAAACATAATTAAATAAAACCAATATTTGCCTAATTCCTAAGGTATTGACGGCCGACTCGAATGACAGAATTCAGACCTATTAGCTTATGTAATGTTAGTTATAAAATATATTCCCAAAGTATTATGTCTTCGATTAAAGAAGATTCTTCTGAAACTTATCTCAGAAACACAATCTGCCTTTGTTGCATGACAACCTATTTATGAAAATATCCTCATTTCTCATAAAATGTTCCATGCTCTGCGAACAAATAAGACTATTAAGAGTAAATTCATGGTGATTAAGATGAATATGAGCAAAACTTGTGTTAAGGTAGAATGAAATTTTATAGAGAGTTTTATGCGAAAATTGGGCTTCCATGAAAAGTGGATAAAGTGCATTATGTTTTGTATTTGTTTTGTGGAATATATTGTTTTATTTAATGGATCACCTTAGGAATCAGACATTCCAAATCGTCGCTTAAGACATGGAGATCCATTATCCCTGTATTTATTTATTCTCTGCATTGAAGTTCTGATTGCAAAACTAAAGAAGGCAGAAGCATATAGATTACTAGCATTTCTATAGCTAGGACAAGTCCTAGAATTTTTTTATCTATTATTTGATGATGATAGTATTTTCGTCTGTAAAGCTAACAGAGAAGAGACCACAACAATAATTAAAATCCTTAAAGATTATGAGGTTGTCTTTGGAGAACAAATTAATTTGGTAAACTCATTTGTCCAATTTGGACATTCATTTCCTAAGACGGATAAACCTCTCATTCATCAGTCATTAGGAATATATTCTCTGGGAGGAATGTGAACATACCTAGGAATCCTTGAAACTTTAGACAGAGCAAAACCTAAGGTTTTTGCCTCCATTCAAGAGAAATTACAAGAGTATATCAATAGTTGGTCATCAAAATTTCTATCAAAAGGAGAAAAATAAGTGCTTATCCAAATCAGTCTTAACAGCACTTCCTACATATGTTATGTCTTGTTTTAGATTACCAAAATCCACAATTCTGAAGTTAAAATCATCGATTGCATAATTTTGGTGGAGAAATTCTGGGACATCAAAAGGTGTTCATTGGCTAAAATGGAAGAAATTATGCAAACCAAAATCAGAAGGAGGCCTCGGTTTCAGAGCTCTAGAGGAGTTTAATTATGCTTTTTTAGCCAAACAGTTATGGTGTCTTATTGATTTTCTAGATTCTCAATTTTCCAAGGTCATGAAAGAGAGATGCTTTAAGAATGCTAGTCAGATTGACCCAGTTGCTACAAATTCCTCATCATATGTGTGGAGAAGCATTAGTTATGCTGGAGCACTAGTTAGTAAAGGTATTATCAAGAAAATTGGCGATGGGACATGAATCTCCGTTTGGAATGACCCTAGGATTCCAGATGTCCTCCCACACCCAGCTATTGGCATATGCTTTAATATTTACCCAGATCTAATGATTGATCAGTTTATTGATCAAACCATAAGGTCCTGAAAAAGACATTAGTATATCAATTTTTTGGACCATCGGATGTCAAAATTATTTTGGACTTTATTCTCCTTGAGAATATCAAGACCTGACGACTAGGGCTTGCATTTTATGAAGACCGGTTGCTATATAGTTAAATCTAGATACACGATTGAAAAAGCAAAAATCTCAGGTGGTTAACATATATTGTGGCCCTCATTTCTAGGATCTTGAAGCGCAATCCTGAAAATTGAAATGCCCGCTAAAAATTAAAAACTTCATTTGGCAAGTTATTTCTGGTTGTGTTGCAGTTAAGGATAACCTTAATCATAGAGGTATCAAATGTGATAAATTATGTAGTGCTAGAGGAGGAACATATTGGTTCTATGCTAATTCCCAGATTTCTTGACAACACAACTTTGGGGTCTTGAAGCATGGTTCTCTCTGTCCAGAGGTATCCTATCCCTCCTCTACAAATCTTGGCTTCACGGGATGTAGACATTTTGTCGATGGATCTTGGGAAGCATCAGATCTTTTCTCGGGAATTGGATGATTTTGCTTCCCTTATTCGGTTGAAGGCTCCTGCTGATTTGGTGCAATGGGTATTAGGCGCACTCTCTCTCCTCTTCATGCAGAAGTTGAAGTGGTCATTTGGGCTATAGAGTGCCTAATTCCCATGGATTTTCTTGAAGTGAAAGTAGCATCAGATTGCTCCGATGTTCTGATTATCTTCTCCTCCCCTAATGAATGGCCAACCTTTGCACCATAGCGAGAATATTATACAAAGTTAAAGAGTTATTTCTGTGTTTTCTCTTTACATGAAATTATTAGGTCTTTGAATCATCAAGCTGATAATCTAACTCGTTATATTAGGGAATTAGCGTATGTTTCTTAATTTGAAATTCACCCTACTTTTGGGATATATTAATGATATTCTTGGTTGACCAAAAAATTATGTATGGGCTTTGTGCTTAAAAAAACTTAAAAGTAACCATTTTTTACAACTTAATTCTCCAAATCAAACCAGATAGTGAGTTTGAATCCCATCATGCTTCAGTTGGAGGACTTAGATTATGGATCAAATTTGTCGATCCTGGTAACTTGTTGACAAAACAAATTCTCCAAATCAATGGAATATAACTATTCCTCATTATTATTGAATTTGTAAATTATAATAAATAGTATATCGAATCGAAACCATAAAGAATCATATTAGTTTGCATTGATTTGGCTTGGTCGGTTAAATTACAAAAAATATCACTTCGAATGTTTTTTGGGGAAATATCCCATAAAAAAATTTCAAAGTGGCAACCACTTCCACTTTAAACTTTAAGCATTTTTAGTAACATAATAAACCTCCGACATACCTAGTTTGATGATTTAAACCCTTAAACTAGCATTTTTGTGTACGAGTCCACAAAACTATTTTTTTTTAAATAATTATTTTTAAAATTAATTTTAAAATTCAAAAAATCAAAAAAAATACCCCATAAATTCTAAACGTAATTTCTAAAATATTAAACTAAAAATAATCACTAATATATGTTTTTAAACTTTAAAATTTTCAAAATCAAAATAATTTCAAAAATTTGAATAAAATCCACTAAAATTTAAAAAAATCTTGAATAACAAAATAAAAATTATTTTTAAAAGGATTTTAACTTTTTCCAAAAGAAAAAAAACACATGTAGTAAAAACATCCATAATCAAATATCAAAAATACATGTCGAATTTTTTTTGTAATAATCAAATACATTTGTTTAGGATTTTTCGGATTTTTAAAATTATATGAGTTTTCTTTTTTTTGTAAAAGTAAATTCTTTTAATAATAATTTTTAATTTGTATTATTCAGTTTTTTTGAATGATTTGTTTATTGTATTCAAATTTTTTATTATTTAAATTTTAAATGTTTTAATATATTTTAATAATTAATTTTGATTTAATAATTTAGAAATTATTGTTAAAATTCATGGATTTTTTTTGTTTGTTTTGTTTTATAATTTTTAAAAATATTTTAGATTTTTATTATTTTTTTGAAACAATATTTATAGACTCTCATACAAAAATATTATTTTGAGAGTTTAAATAACCAAAATAATCATGTTAGAAGTTTATTATAACAGTAAAAATGTTTAAGGTTTAAAGTGGAAGTCACTTCCACTTTGAAAGTTTTTTATGGGATATTCCCGTTTTTTGTTTGTACAAAACTTTTATTTATTGAAAGATATTGGCAAAACTTTATTATTTTTGAAAAATGAGTGAAATAAAGAAATTCGATTACAATTCGGATTTCCGGTTCAACCGATCAGACCGAAACCGTGGAAACAAAAAGGTATAGTCGTCTAGCATGGAAGACGCAATGGGCTTTGTATAGCCCAATGACTTAATCGATGAGTCAAGGCGAAGAAGACTTTCCATTTAAATTATGTAAGTTTTCCTTCTGCGTCTCTTTTGGGTTTTTGCAGATTCCATATCTCTGTCTCGTCGCAAACATCAGATCTATCTCTAATCTGTGTAGCCCTGGACATCCATTATTCGGTTCAGGAAATATGATAACTAATAAGTATCTATTAAATTTCAGTTCGGTTCGATTCAATTTCCGGTTCTTTCGGTTTTAGAAATGTAATAACCAATATGTACATATTAAAATTCAGTTCGATTCCGAATGATTATTTTTTTAGAAAAATAACTAAAAATAACCAAATACTCAAAAAAAATATTAGTTATAATCAAAAATAACCAAAATATTTTAATACTAAGTAATTTCGGTTTCTATTTGATAATTTTTGGTTTTCAGAACCGAACAGTTCTTTTTAAAAACTAAAACCAAACCGAAAACCGAAGTTACCTAAAAATTAGAACCTAATGGTTCTTTTCTCGGAATCAAAATCGAACCAAATCAAAATTTTTGGGTCAGTTTGGTTCGGTTTTTTGAATCAGTTATTATGCCCAAACTTAGCTTTGTGTGTGTTTTGTTTCTCTATCTTAACCAAAGCCCACACGTCACGTTACAAGAAAAAAACAATTATTAAATCGAAAAATCGTTTCCTTTTTGATTTCCACTTTCCGAGCAATCTATATTTTCTCCACTACCAATCCTGAATTCGAACAAAACCCATGTTCTAATATACTTCAAACTATTGGAATCTATGTTAAAAATCCTTTCTTTATCCTGTTGAAATATAGTTTCTTTTTTAGTTTGGTGACTCAAATAGGTTATACGCAGAAACAGAACATGGGATCCGCCGCGGTTGCGAGTTCTTCTTCTGATGTTGCGATCTCAGGCAAGTTTCTTCTTTATAGGTTTTCGGTTTCTTTTTGTATCCTTGATCAATTGTTTCATTAAGATTATATTCCTATTCATTCTTATCAGAGAAGAAATTTGGAAATAGAGGCTTGCTTGTGGTTTCGAGATCTAAATCATGGCTTTCGATTTGTTTGTGTAGAAAAGTGAGGATTTTGATATGTGAACCGATTAGATTTATACTTTAGATTAGTGATATTGGATTAGTCATGAATCCTTAAGCTCAGGTTGTATGATGGTAATGGAGAAGAAAGGCTTTACTTTATTCTGTTCACTGAAATCGGTTTTGGTAGGTCTAGTCCATAGTTTCATTTGATTGTAAGCCAAACAAAAAGAGGAGTTGTAGATTTCTAGATGAGTTATGAGAATCATATTGTGGGGACTCATGTAATCTCTGTAAAATTGCAGCTCTGCGTGAAAAGCATGAGAAGGAAATAGAGAACCTAACGTTGATGACACAACCTTTGAATACATTGATGTTGTTTGTTGAGGCTACGATTCAATACATCAAGCGATCTATATCGTATCTACTGGCTCATGGAGGTTGGTTCATACTTATAACCACTTTGTTAGTGGCATCTGGTGGTTTGCTTGTGACTGTTGATGGACCTCATGGAAAGGTAAAAATTGTTTTGACTGCTTCTTCATTCGATCTAGAATTTCCCGGACTGTATTTCGTGATTCAACATTTGTGTACTTTTTTGTTACAGCATGTTGAAGAAGTATTAGAGTATGTACGATATGGCTTATGGTGGATAGCACTTGGCGTTGCATCTTCTATTGGTCTTGGTTAGTCACACAAAAAGATTAATTATATCCCGCATTTAGAAGCAACTTACGTCAGACTCCTTACTTTTACTTTCTTCTATAGGATCTGGTCTCCACACTTTCGTTCTCTATTTGGGTCCACACATTGCATTATTCACTTTAAAAGCAACGCAATGTGGTCGTGTTGATCTAAAATCTGCACCATATGATACAATACAGTTGAAAAGGGTTCCCTCTTGGCTTGATAAATCTTGTTCAGAATTCGGCCCCCCTCTAATGATATCAGCTGCTGGATCGCGTGTGCCCCTTACCAGCATATTGCTCCAAGTCCAAATGGAGGCGATTTTATGGGGTATTGGGACGGCCCTTGGGGAGCTTCCTCCATATTTCATTTCTAGGGCAGGTTTGTATATTGCCTCCATGTATTTATTTCTCTTGATTTTTTGGCATCGGATAATGGAAAACTAGATTCTGTAATCGCCAATGTGTGTGCATAGTTCTCTGTTGTTGATCGTGTTTTGGCTTTCTAAATTTGTTGCAGCTAGTATTTCTGGGAGCACAGTGGATGGTATGGAAGAATTAGATGCTTCTCCATCTGAGGATAGTGGATTTATGGCGACTTACCTGAATCGGATTAAGCGTTGGCTATTAACCCATTCGCAGCACTTGAATTTCTTTACTGTCTTGGTTCTTGCTTCGGTGAGTTCTCATACTCTATTTTACTTACGTTCTGCACTATCAACTGATTATGACTGGTATTTACTGTGTCTTGTATTTTCTTCTGCTTTCTAGGATTCAGTAATCTGGACCTTATTTATTAGCATCTTGGTCAATATTTTGAATTAGGATTTACCATAACACTCTGCTTCTATTTGACTGCAGGTCCCAAATCCTTTGTTTGATCTCGCTGGTATAATGTGTGGACAATTTGGAATTCCGTTTTGGGAATTCTTTTTGGCGACTTTAATCGGAAAGGCTATCATCAAAACTCACATACAGGTGGGAACCTCTTCTCTCATAAATTCGATTATGACAGCAATGGTTTCTAACTTGGCTTCTTTTGTGCGTTTTTTTCTAAATGAAGACGATATTTATCATCTGCGTTTGTAATAACCAACTGCTGGATTGGATGGAGAATGAGCTGATCTGGATACTTAGCCATGTCCCAGGATTGGCTTCTATGTTGCCTGAACTCACAGCCAAACTCCACGCCATGAAAGAAAAGTATATTGACGCACCATCTCCTGTTCCATCTCATATCAAGGTAAGTAACCAATTGCTATTTTGCTTCATTCTTTATAAACTTTAGTCGTTATTCTGTTAAGCTATGAAGTTTTTCACTAGTGAATCTTCATGAAATTCAGGGTTTTAGAAAACATTTGAATTGAATTTTCGTTGTTTTGTTCCATGGGGTAGGTTAAAAAATGGGATTTTTCGTTTGCATCGATCTGGAATGGGATAGTGTGGCTCATGCTTCTCAACTTCTTCGTCAAGATTGTGACATCTACAGCACAGAGACACTTAAAGAAGAAGCAAGAGAAAGAATTAGCTGCTTTGACTCATTCAGATTGATGGAAATATCCCTAAAGTAAACCCCAAAATCTTTCTTCCATTTGCTCCAACATCAAAACAGACACTATTCATATATGAGAGGAAGGATTAACAACCAAAAAAAAGTGGCAGTTTTTCTTCTCATCTTGACGCATTGTTCCATGGGACAATAATGTATAGGGAAAAAAGAAAGAAATTAGGAGGAATTGGGATTTTGAGATTGCAGGAGGTTTATTTAGATCCTGTTATTCCATTGAAAAGGTTTTGTGGGAAGAAGAAAATTTGCTAATTTGCTACTACTTACTTTGATTGAAACTAAATGTAAGCTATTGTGGCCCATGACAACTTCCATTGTTCTTTTTCTTCTTCAGGTTTCTATTTATCTTGTACTTTCACTGTCAATCTTCAGTTTCACTAATCCATGGTACTTTGACATGGATATGAACAATAGATGTGTGCTGGTTTGGAATTCTAATTTAGATTGTAGCAATTAAGGATATATGGTTTATTTGAGTTTTACTCTTCGTGGCCATGATTGGTAAGGCTAAAGAAAAAAGCCATAGTTGATAATTGAGAACTACGAATGCTGTGAGTTGAGAGCGGTAAGTTGAAACCAGATTATGCAAGCAAAAGTGTTTCTTTAAGACAAAATCCTCTCTAGAGATTGGTAAGTTTTTGGTTGTTCTGATCATATCACTGGACACAACACATAGGTTCTTACAGAAAGTACAAATTTACCCTGAATATTTTAAGTATTGCAATTTAGTACAATTAATTTTTGCTTTATAGCCAAAAGGTCCTCACATCCCAAATGTGGTTTAGAAAATTCGCTGGATTTTGGGAATTTCGTATACAAACACAAATCGGATCCAATCAATGATACCGGCGGCGAGATTATCTCCGTTTTTCGGGGTCACGTTGATCGTCGTTCTCGTGGCTATCTACTTTAGATCTTCCCTTAAGTCTCCACACCACCAAGTATTTACTTCTCGTCTTTTAACTATCAAAATTCCAAACACACACGAGTTAGCTGGAAATCAAAGTCTCTTTCTTTCTAAGCCTTAAATGAGTATTTGATTGAATTACTTAAGGTCCTTGGAAAATGTTTTGTTATGTTCCATACTTGTCCATGATTTGGATAAGAGTTTAAATTACAGTTAAAATAGGATGTTATGATGTCTTTATATCTTGGATTTGATGGTTCAAATTTTTGTTTCTGTTGTTGCTCTCAAAATCAAAAGAGATTATTCTCTATTGAAGAATTGGCATTGTACAACGGCACTGATGAAACATTACCTATACTCTTAGGGATTCTTGGGTAAGTCCTTTTACTTCCTTCTGCTGTCACAAGTAGCTTATGTACTCGTAAACAGGTTGTAAAAAGAGTAACTTTATGTATGGGATACAGATCTGTATTTGATGTGAGCAAAGGGAAATCTCATTATGGTAAAGGAGGAGGTTATAACCATTTTGCTGGAAGGTTTGTTTTGTTTGATCAATCATGTGGAGAGATTCTCATATGTTCTTCTATCCTTTTTTATTGATCCTGCATCATTTTCTTAATGTCATTCTTGCTCTCAGAGATGCTTCTCGTGCATTTGTTTCTGGGAACTTTACAGGTACGATTAGTTTTTACAACCTGTTTGATCCAATAAACTTTTTTGAAATCTTGTAATATATGTCTTTGCTTCTTTTGGTACTTGTGGTCTTGTGGACATTAACATGATATTCCCGAAAAGAATGAGATTTAAGTGTGTGGAAATATGCCCATTTCCCTGATGTTCCTCCTATTTCACATCTTTGGCTCCAATACACCATGTTAGTCATGCATAAAGAAATCAAAATCATTGAAAACTATGTTAGCTATTTGAAGAAGATTATACAAAAAGTCCCTGAAGTCTGTTGCAAACTTCTCAGTCATATGATATGTTTCTTTTCTCGTGCAGGAGATGGGCTTACAGATTCGTTACGTGGGTTATCTAGCAGTGAGGTAATACTTTTTTTAGCTCCACGTTGGCAATTAACTATAAATTGTGGAAATGTTTAAAGTTGTAATTTATCTTGCCATTGTGCCAGATGTGCTTATTTCTTCATGGCTATTACTTTCTAAGATAATGAATTAGTAAACTGTTTGACATTCTATAATTCTGTCTATGTTTAGTGGATGGGCGCTCAACGAATTCATGTATGGTAAGATTGGTACATGTTTGATATGGCTTGACAAAGATTTCTTCTCTTCAGGTGAAGAGCATTGTCGACTGGCGAGGTTTCTACTTCAGAACCTACACGTAAGTTAGACGTTACATTCACACAATAGATACAGCTGATGCATAGTAAGAACTGAGAAGGTGGTGTATGGGTAATTCTTGCTCACCTTAATTCTTGTATAATAGTCATCTTGGTCTTGTTCTTACAGTCCTGTTGGGAAGCTCATTGGGCGGTACTATGATAGCCAAGGAAATCCTACTAAACACCTGAAAGGAGTTGAAGCAAAAGCCTTGAGAGGTGCACAACTCATGGAAAAACAGAAGACTGAGGAAGCCAAGCAACCGGATTGCAACTCACGATGGAGTCAAGATGAAGGTGGAGAGGTCTGAATTTTTGTTACCTTCTATCAATTCCGTTTGAAGGGGACAATTAGAACGTAGAAGTGAATCTTTGATTGCATTAAAAACATAGGTCACTAAAGGATAGATACATTTGTGCAGGTTTGGTGTGATGCTGGGGTGCCGAGATTGGTACAAAGACCTCTAGAAATAGCAATAACGGGCTCGATGAGCAAACGTTGCGCTTGCTTTGAGGAAGACCAACTTGATCAGCCAGGCTTGGAGGTCTATAAAGATTGCGAACCTCTTGCCAAGACTTGCAAGGTTTAACCCTGATTCACGAGGGTTGTTGCCTTAACAAGTTTGCAATAGCTGGTTCCTTCTTTGGCCTTGTATTCTTGTATAATAACATAGGATTATAGAAGGGATTTCCACCAAGAGGACGTCATTTTCCAAATGAATGCATTGCGTGTGGTTTATGTGTAATTAAGCTAAACGGCAGATAGTTCAAAATCCTCCATGTAATTTAGTTACACAACGTGCCGTTTAGCTTCTACTGGTTCAGTCCCATCTGTTGTCATCTTGAAGCCATAGAATTCTGCATCAACTTGATCCCTACAGAAATTTACATAACAATTGTAAATTCTAACTTTGACCAAAAAGAAAAAAAGAGGTAAAAGGTGTCAGTGTCAGTGAGTTAGGTAAAAAATAAGTACGTGTAGGCAAATCCAGAAAACAAAAGATAGATAAATATGAACACCTCATAACTCGGCTTGGTTCGTGTCTTTTTCTTCTATTAAAAGCAGATAAAGGGCAAAAGGAGAGAGTTAAAGAGCAGGTGGCATCGCCATGTGATCAGTTTCAAACGTGAAAAAGACATGGTCCACATGTCATAATCGTTACCAATTTTTTCTTTTCTTTTGTCAAACAAAAATAACACAAATCCCTTAATGTATAAACAACTTGACATCATCAATTTCAGAGCAAATAAAAATATTGCGCAACATACTGATACATTTGAAATGTTTTCAACTCCTTACAAATAACAGAGAATATGATTCAATAGAAACAACATTTAAAAACTTTGTGTTCCTTATTATTACAATGCCCATATTTCAAACAGACCCACATAAAGCTAAGACAACAAAAGACCTCTTAGCTTCTCAACATATCAAACCAACACCAATCACCAATACCCCATTCACCATTCACCATCAGTCTATACAGAGAGTCACAAACAACTAGTCTCCTTCCCTAACGAGTCCTACACATAAGAGTTTTCATCCCTGAGCAACAAAAAATACAGCTCCCCAGGACTTTCCAGTCTTACCAACTCCCACTTCCCCAGCTTTCAACCATAAGCAGGAACTTCAAAGTTTAACGAGAACTAACAGTAAAATCTACAAGAACAACAGTTATCACCTGAGCCTCTGTAAGATTTTCAACACCAGCTACTCACAAGTTTTCCATGCCCATGATCTCATTGTGTGGTTTCCTATATGGTTAACTTTTAACCCCTTACAAATTCAGAGTTGATCTGACCACCACTTGCACGGGTTGTTGTTGACTCGCTAGCTGGCGGTGATGCTCTATGACCAAAGTTTAGTAAGAAATTCCGCTGCTCTTCATTGGTATGACGTAGACTCGCACGTAAGAGCTCAGCAGGCATTTCCCTCTTTATAGCTAGCTCCAACACATCAGCTGCATTATCTTGGTTCTGACTATGGATTGTCTCATACTTGCTCCGGCAATATTTGGTAAGAAGAGAGAAAAATTCATCAAACGAGGCTCTCCAGAGTCCATCGTTCGAGTTTCCATGGTTGCTAACACATGGAACCCCCATCACAACTACTTCAGCAGCTCTCTCAAGTAGAGATACCAAGACAGCTGATGCTCCATCCCCAGAAGGACTTCCAATTGGACGGAGAGGTGGCTGTTCTGATGAACAAACAACAGCTGCAAGACAAGCACTCAGTGCTCTAAGATCCATTGCTTGAACACAAACCGTAATTGCTTTAGCAAGATTAGCTATCGTCTCTGCTGCAAAGCTATCAGATGGTACACCACCGAATAAAAATCTGAGGTGGCGGAATATTGCCATACAGACAATCCGAGCGATTTCTGTACCTGGAACAAGAAGCTGTAGATACTTAGTTAGGAATTTCCTGCCCTTGGGAAGAGTCGCGATACGTAGAAAGACAATATCATCCTTGGCAGTCAATCCAGTTTTCTGGCCGGTTTTGCTGAAGGGATCAACAAGTTGAAGTGATGTTGCTAATCTTTCCAGAAGGATCTGCCTTTTTCTCCTGAGCTGAGCACCTCCATCTTGTGGTCTGTTGAATTGGAGAGTCCTATCAATGTCAACTATGTCGATAAGAACTCCAAAAGCATCTTCAATGGTGACCCTAGCTGCAACAAGAGGCTCCTCTTCCAGATGCTTTTCGGATCCTTTATGGCCAGACCTTCCCTCACCAGAGCTAGGAGGAGAGTCAACCTCAAGTAGGGCTCGTGGCCTGCAAATAGAAGGAAGGGTAATCTTTCCAAGAGCATCAACGTGAACTTGTGGTTGCTGATCTGAACTATTACGGGACGACCGAGATTGGTGATCCTTCAAATGAGAAGGATAGAATTGAGGCTTCGCTCTAGGCCCAGCTGACTTTTTGGCAAGCCGAGCTTGATGGTAATAATCATTGACATAAGGGTCACTGCTGTGTGAATTGGAATGCTGCATCTTGAGAATGCTCTCTATCTCTTCTGAAGTCATGTACTTTGATCTAAATTGCAATCCGCTTTCACTTTTCTGGCTAGCCAAATCTGATGTCTGTTGAGAGAGGCCTCTGTTCTTTCGACTTCTATGAGATGACTTTTGCTTGTGTTCCCTTACTTCACCAGCCCCAAAAGGAACTTTATGTGATGGCGAAGGATAGGAACTATACAGCTGAGACTGTAACGCGGCAAGATGGGCAAGAGATTGTCTCTGCTGAAGGGAAAGCAGTTGTTGTGAAGTAAAACCATTCCGAGGAGGCAATTGTTGCAGCTGCTGCTGTTGCACCAGACTGTGCAACAACCCAGAATGATCACCGTGCAGGAGGCCCGGGTCAGTAACCCAGTGAGGAGGTTGCACATTGTTACCAAGAGTAGGACCACATGAGGCATATCTAGCCAAATTACTACCATAATGTGGTGGTCCGTGTGACAACCCTGATAGATGGAAAGTAGAATTTGACAGAGGAGATGCATTTGGAGCTGAAAAGTTCGACTGACTGCCACCAGGAAGAGAAGGAGCACGATGAATATGGCTTGGTGAAGACTGTTGAGATCTTTTCCCAGGCGAAGGAAAAGATGTAAATGTCGATTCTGGTACAATAATCGGTTCGCTATTGTAATGCTGTAGCTGTGTTTGCTTCTGAGGATATGAGGATGTCCTATACAGAGAATTTGAATTAGCAGATGATTGCGGCTGTGAAGGCCAGCTTGCTTCCTGAGTATGTTCTTCAAGTGTGTGCTGTTCTAGCCAGCTTGTGAACTCATTGTCCTGTGTCCAATCTGTAGCAGTAGAACCTGGAGATAAAAAGAAGTATTAGAAAAACTCACTCGGTAGATGTATAAATACGAAACCAAAATTATATTTTCAACCAACATAGCCTATCTTATCATTCCCAATCCTTCACCTCCAGAAAGTAGACATGATCATTATAATATGAAAATGGAGTGTATAATCGAAATATATAAGCTCGTTGAGTATATACAAAAGAGTTTTACCCCTCAGCTACATGTTTCAAGAACAAAAAAAAGCCACACAGAAGAACCAGAAATAATGAAAACTACAGAAAATTTTGAAAGCATCCACTAAACCAAACTCACTTTCCCTTGAAAAGGACCCTGACCCTCTGTCACCAATCACTCCAAGGTGTTTGGGCCCGGTAACATTTCTGTTTAACTGCACAAGATAAGATCAAAATATAAATTAAGTAAAGTACAGAACAAGTAACAACAAGAAAAACAAAGAAGAGAAAATGCTTATCAGTGGCATGATTGTAACCAACAGTATGCTAACCTTTGCAAATGTTGTGGCGAGATCATCCATGTCAGATAATGATCCCAAACCTGCACCCTGAAACCAGAGGCAGATGTTTTATCAATCATTCTCTCATCTATCATTAAAGGCCAATTATGATAGATATATCCAAGTGAAGAAACAAATTACCTCTCTTTTATCAAACAAGTGATACTCTTCATCATCAACAACTCCACGAACAGAAGCATCATCGTCAAGACCTCCTCCTAATTCCACTTCTTCAAGATTTTGACCAAAGAATTCATATTGAGATGCGTCAAAGAGTGCATTTTTATTACCTGCACAAGCCAATAAGATTCGGATTCATAAGATACACAAACTAAGTTACATCACCAGGAGAATCAGTTGATCAAAATTAAAGTAGAACTCAAAGCTCTGAAAACAAATCTCAAGCCTTTCAATCATTTCATGCTTTGGAATGGCGCTAAAACCAAAATTAGTAAATCTTCTAAAGTTACTGCAAAACATCGAATCATATAGTGGTAACAAGAAAGAGAAATCCAGCAAATTATGCATAGATCATCTCTTAAATTTTCCACACTCAAAATCAAATCAAATCATTCAAATCTCAGATTAGGAAAAAAAAAGAAACTTTGAAAATTGAAGCATAAAAACAAACACTTTAAACTCGATTTGAAACAGAAAGGAGCGAAAATAAAATAAAGGGAACTGACCGGAAGAAGTTCTAACGAAGTTGTAGGAATCTCTAGAATCAGATCTCTCCATGATCAATAGAAGAAACAAGAGAGAGGTTTCAAGCTAGCGATACGAAGACAGCTAAAGACACAAGACCACCAAAACACAATCGAATCTCCTCCCAACAACTAGACCTAGATGCGGTGCTAAAGAAGAGAGAAAAGTGAATCAATTAGCTGAAATTACTAAGGTTCCCGATTTTCTGGGAAAATTAGAGGAAAAGAAGAGGTCCTGAGAGAAAGTTGAACCTAAACTCTCTCTCTCCCAAAGAAGAGATTTTGATTAGAGAAGAGAAAGAGAGAGGAGCTTTTTATCTCTGCTCTGCTCTGCGCTGTGCGTAACATTGACACATGACCTTGCCCGAACAAATCCTCACTCTCTGTTTTTTTTTATTTTTTCTCACTTTCTTTTTTTCTTTGGTTTTTCTCAGTTAGTCTTTTTTTTGGATTAAGCTAGATAAATAAAAAGTTTTTTCTTTTGTCGTCAAAGTAAAATTCTCTTCTGTTGACATATATCAAAAGTATATATTCTGCTTTTTTATTATATTTATTAACTTTCCATTAACATTATATTATATGTTCACCAGCTCAGTGATAAGTGGATTATAAAGAATAAATCTTTTGGTGCTTTTTTCTCAATATTATTCTCTTTGTTTAATTTTGTTTCTTTTTACTAATCTTAATTACTACAATTAGTCTTACTTACTTAGATGTTGATTTTATTATTTTACAATGAATCAATTTGACCATGTTTTTTTCTTATTATAAAATAATTATTTTCAACTGCTTTTGTAAACTTAAAGTTATTAAATATTCGAGGTTGGTTTTTCCTGGTTTGAGATGGTTTCGTTTCCTACCTGCACTTTCAATATCTTATCGAAATCTGGTATATACATGGTTTCGTTTCCTATCCAAGACATTATCTAATTTTGTTTTTGACCTACCGAAGACAGATGGTCTAGTGGTAGTAGTTATTTTACAAATTCTCAAACACTAAGGATTTGATTCTTCTCCAATGTAAGGAAAGAAAAAAGAATTTTAAGATATGAAGTTGGTTATGGATTAGGTTTTGTCGATCTAATTATAAGAATAGTTTTTAACTTTTCCAGTTTCAAAAAGATTATGAGATACTCTCTTGTCGGATTAAAGGCCTAATTCTTCAGTAATGTGGTGCATTTATTCTATATGGAAAGTCTCGCCATCTACATTGATTCACTTATGTCTTGTGTTGGTTTTGCTTATCAATTAGGGTTGTAATTTTCGAATATGTTTTCAGTAGTTTTTTCTTTGTCCTTATTGTTATAATTCTAACTTTCCTCTTTTGGGTTTAGATTTTTTTAAAATTATATGATTTTGCTGGCTTTGTATTTGTTGTTTGGATTCCTCTCATGGTAATATATCAAGTTTGATTTATTTTTTCCAATTTTCATATGGTAATTATAGGCCAAATAAATAACTAGTTATTAACTAGATCAAAAAAATTATCTGAGTTTATCACAGTCTGATGGTTAAGATGATTTAGTTAATAGGTATGACATGTAGAGGTCGATTTTTTCATTCTACCACTTAATAGATAAAATAGTAATTTTAAGAGTTGGATTAGGTTATAGATCAGATTTTATCGATCCAATGTTGACAAAAAAAAATTTAATAACGTTTTTTTGTTAATTTCTGTACCTGTTTTGGATAACTCTGAATTTTTGTTTTGGTAGATTATAGGTCATTCATACCGAATCTACTTGTTATACTATTATAGTATTTAAACAAAAAAGAGAAGAATCCACTTGCTATATTAAAGTGCTAATAATCTTTCAATACATATGGTTCCACCGATTTTCTTTTTAGTTTTATGCTGTAACTTTTCTGAAACTCAACCAAATAATAAATTAGTTAGTTATGAAAACTTAATTGCATAGAGATTAACAAAAAGCAAATTGCATAATCAAATAAATTATATATACCTGCAGAGACAAGTAATGTGGTCCATGTGAACGGATTTCATCCGGTCGGTTCAGATTGATCTCATTCGGTCATTTAATAATATTTTTATAAAATTCAAATGGCCTATTTTCATAAAAATACTTGCTCAAACACGATGTGACCGGCCAAATATATATATTTTTGATTTGTAAAATATGAAGTTAACAGTCCATGATTAGTCGGCTATAATCTCATAGTGGCTAAAAAGTCAAGCATGCAATTTTATGTATATTTTATAATTTATGACACATTTTAACCATAAATTATTAATAAATGTACTTTGTAAGGAAAATATGATGCGATTTAAATCATCACCGCATTTCATTGGAAACAAAAGATCAGAAGAGTCTGAACGAAAACTGATTTTGTAATGCATGAGTATTAGAATATGTACGTAGTTCAATTGTTTTTAGTATAGGTTTACTTCGTTTAAACCAATATAGTTAATTAGGTTGTCTCCACTATCTAGATCAAGGTCTGAATTATTTAAGGTTATATAATTGAGGTGTACAATCGAGCATTCTTTTTCGACTTTGCCATTGTCAGGAATACATATTATCGTACATTCTTGCTGGTTTTAAAGCTTAAATCTTTGTAAGGTGTTAATTCCAATTTGTTATAAGAGGTTCCGTTTTTTTATTATTGCTAGCCTGTATAAAACCGATAACTGGTCTTTGTTTCCTCTAACTCTTTTTTTGAATTTTGTTTCCAGAGATATCTTATTTTTCTCCTGCATTTATATTTCAATGTTGTATTCTTTCTATTTTCTATTAATATTACCAGATGAAGAAAAAAAAGGGATTTCTAAATATATGTAAACCGGATATTTTGATCTTCTTCATTATTATATGATTGTGCATTTGAGTATAATTCATTCAATCCTGTAAAAAACTTTAATGATTTTGGAATGCTCATGTTTCGTTCCCATTGCTTTATGTACATGTACAATTTCGATAAGTTTATATATAATTTGTACCATCTAAATCAGCCCAAAGAGTCTTGAGTTTTGTGTAGTATGTAGATGGTTGATATTTGCTTAGATGGTTGATAAGTTCTTGGAATATTGGTGACATGAGACGGATCATCAAAAATTCACTTTTGCCTTCTACGATAACTTACACATATTGCTTCCTAGTTCATCTAAACTAAAATAATGTAAAGAGAAACAAAGACTGGAAATTTTTAGTGTATTGTAATGAACGAGTTACATAAGTTTAAATACAGAGACTTAGCTAAAGAATAGGACTTGACTACAAGTCAGAAAACTAACTAACAACAAATAAGAATATGCCAATAAGATACACGAAGATATTAACAAAGACCAGAACTGGAGTTAACCAACCAACTCCAATACTCCCCCTCAAGTCGGAGCATACTCTGGCTCAGCCGCACCACCCGGGGTGCGAGCCACCCGAGAAGCAAGCTATTACAGCGAGTGGCTGGAGCTGTAGGGAGCCGATGAGTAAGGATGCCCAACTTGGACCTAAAAGCTGTGAAGCAATCTTGACCCAATAGTTTTGTGAAGATGTCTCCAAGATGTGTTATTGTAGACACATGTTGTAGCTTGATGTTTTTGGCTTTGAACTCATTGCGTACAAAATGCAAGTCGAGCTCTACATGCTTTGTACGCTCATGGAAAACTGGGTTCGTTGCAATGTAGATTGCAGACTTATTATCACAATACAAGTTCATCGGTTGTTGATGCGTAACACCCAGCGTAGCTAATAACCTCTTGAGCCATAGTAGTTCAGCTATCAAATAAGCAATGAAACGATATTCTGCCTCTGAAGAAGAACGACTTACAGTATTATGTTTCTTTGTTTTCCATGCTATTGGTAATTCTCCGAACTGAACAATATACCCTATAACTGACTTTCTTGTTAATAGATAACTCGCCCAATTAGAGTCACACCATCCAGTAATTTGCAAGGAGCCATGAGAACATAAATGTATACCTTGACCTGGATCATTTTTCAGGTAATGTACTAGTCGTATTGCTGCTTGGCAATGGTCTTCTCGTGGCTTACTTATGAACTTAGACAAGACATGACCTGAAAATGTTAAGTCTGGCCGAGTGATAAGCAATTAAATAAAACGTCTAAGCAATCGACGATACGACTTCGAATCTATCAACAATGGTGATTGAGACAATGCCAACTTGTGGTTCTGCTCCAACGGGAAATTACAAGTCTTGGTTGTTAGCATTCTTGTTTCCGCTATGATGTTTGTCGCATATTTCTATTGAAAAAGAAACATGCCATACTTGTTCCTAGCTACTTCGATTCCCAAGAAGTACTTCAAAGGACCAAGGTCTTTAAAATTCTGTGTGGCTATCAGACAACATCCAGTGATGATGAGATCATCAACATAAATCTGAATGTGTAATCTGATCACATTCTTAGACATAGTTAACAAAGAGTAATCAGACTTGGATTGTGTGAATCCATAAGTCAACAATGCTGTTGATAATTTTTCAAACCAGCACCTAGGTGCTTGTTGTAATCCGTACGACAACTTTTTGAGCTTACAAACTCTGTTTTTGTTGCTTGTTTGAAAACTCGAAAGCAAGCGCATATACACATCCTCATGTAAATCGTCATATAGAAAAGCGTTGTGAACATCCATCTGATGGATTTCCCAATTCTTTTTGCAAGCAACATCAAGAAACAACCTCACTGTGTCCATCTTTGCCATTGGCGCATAAGTCTCCTCAAAATCTCCGCCTTCAACTTGTTTATTTCCTAGAGCCACCAATATGCATTTAAATCGTTCAATCGATCCATCAAATTTAATATCACCTTAAAACCCCACTGACTACCAATCACTCGTTTGCGTATAGGTAAATCAACGATTTCCCAAGTATCATTCTCTTCCAAAGCTAAAACCTCATATTCCATGGATTTTCTCCACCGTTTATTACCTATAGCCTCACAGAATGATTTTGGTTATTTAGTCTTAATCACTGCAATTACATAAGGAATATGTGTCTTTAAAAAGACTATGTTTTGCTCAAGTATTGGGTAAACAATCTTACCAAACTGCAAGTGAACAACATCGACCAAATTAGTGTTCGACTTTTGCGGTCCAACAACAAAATTCTTGAGCAGCACGGACAAGACTTTTTGACATTGACCTTTACCCAACTGTTCCGTCTAATCGAAAGTTTCCTGGTGTAGTGGCGAGCTCGTATTTGGCGGCTCCGATGGCGTTGCTATATTATTAGGTATTGGCGGTGTATCTACAAAACTCGAAATTGGGCATGTTTCATTAGAAGTTGGCATAATTAACTCTTGTGAAGACCCAACAATATTTGATCCCGTTAATCTCATCCTGGCTTAAATTAGCACAAATCAGAGTCGACAGTTCTTCTTCTTTCCTCGATGTACGGACATCTCTTTCAGCAAACGGAAACTTAATCTCAGCAAACACATCTCGTGTGATGAAAAAAATTCCTTCTCCAAATCATATAATCTCCAGCCTTTCTTCTCGTAGGGGTAACCAACAAAGACGCACTGTCGGCTCCGTGACGCAAATTTGTCACCATGTCTCTGCTGGTTATGAGCAAAGGAAAGACACCCAAATACTTTGAGGTTTGTGTATGTTGGAAGCTTCTTGTAGAGAAGTTCATACGAGGTTTATTGTGTAATACCGAACTGGGTGTCCTATTAATTAAATAGTAAGTTGTAAGAACACATTCTCTACAAAACTGCATAGGGAGATTTGCTTGAAATATAACGGCTCTGGTGACTATTTTGTTGGGAGTCCCAACACAAGATGTTTCATGTTTAATACCCAGTTGTGCAAAATAAGTTGTCAACATCAAGAACTCGGTACCATTGTCACTCCGAACAGTCAATACATGAGTTTTAAATTGCCTCTCTGTCATGGCAATGAAATTTTTCAATTGCAAAGGAGCTTGAGTTTTATCGTTCATAAATAAACCCAAACAATACGAGTATGATCATCAACTATTGTTAGAAAATACATAGCACCACAGTATGAAGGACTCTGATAAGGTCCCAGACATCAACATGTATTAACTCAAACATTTCAGATTTTGTATTATTGCTCAATTGAAAAGATTCACGGGTTTGCTTTGAGCGGAGACAAACTTAACATGCATTATTTGATGGAACAAAAACAAAAACATTTGGAATCAAAGAAACAACTTTTGGTGAAGGATGGCCTAAGCGAATATGCCACAACTGAAAATCTGATTAAGCTTTTGTAGTCACTGCCGCTACAGTTTCCATACACCAAAAGTGAAAGGTGCCTCCTACTCACTTACCCGCCCCAATCACCATCCTCGATTTGCGGTCTTGTATGAAAAGATAATGATTAGCCAACTGAAACACACAACGATTCTCATCCATCAACTATGTAGCTGATATTAATTCTGACTTTAATCTATCAACGTAGTAAACAGATTTCAACAACAGATCAGAACCAACTCTAATTGAACCAGCCTTTACGGAAACTCTTTCTATGCCATCATCCAATTAGCTAAAACTAGTGGCATATCACACACATTGGACAACATCTCATATCTTCCCGTGAGATGACGAGATGCGCCGATATCAAGTATCCAAGGTATAAAATCAGACGTACTTGATAACCTTTCTGCGGATGATGATGGTGCTTTTCCCGTGTTTAAAAGCGACCTTCAACATCGTCAATTGGTCACTAGTAAGCTTCACACCATCCTTGTCTTCGTCGATTATCACATAGTTGACATGTTCAGCTGGTGAGTTAACATGTAGCACGTAAACACAGTTTGCGTATTGTGTTTGACCTCGACCACGACCATCTGATCCTCTTCCTTTGCCAACCAAAGTGCGACCCTTCGGACGATCTCCCCACCACTCAGGGTAACCAATGACAGCAAAACACCTATAAGAGGTGTGTGTTGTGCTATTACAATGTGTACAACCCTCATTGGAGTCCTTCGTCTATGTTCCATATTTCAATGGCTTTGCTTGGGCTGCAAAAGCTGTGACTTCATGTGATGTTTCATTGCTACCAAGACCTAGATTCTCTTTGTGCCTCACCATGTTATAAACCTCTTCCAGAGGCTGAATTGGTGCTCGAGAAACAATGGAGGACCGAATGGATCTGAATTAATCAAGCCTAAACAGAAACTGGTGCACTTTATCCTCCTCATGATCTTTCTCTTGCAGTGTGCTCAGATCACACTCACATTTTCCACGGATGCACATACGCAAAGGGTGTTGGCTATTAAGACTGTCCCATATGCGATTAAACTTTCCATAATATGATTCAATAGCTAATCCCCTTTGCTTGCAACAAGCCAATTCAGATTTCAGTTGTTGAAGATTTGAACCGCTCATCACGGAAAAGCGTATTTTCAGGTAAAGCCATTGATCATGCACCACATCTCGGTGTGAGATAGTTGAATACAAAGAAGGCTCAATTGTCATACGTTCCAAGAGACGAGAAGCACTTGAATTGTTTTCCAATCTTCAAAATCTGCAGAATCTTCTGGAGGCTTTTCAATTGTTCAATCGAGAAACCCAAATTTCTTCCTCGATGTTAATGCCGTTTTCAGTCCACTTGCTCACTCATCGTAATTTGTGCCTTTGAAAAAGGGGTGGGAGATCACAGATCCATGATTATTAGCTAATGACAAATGGTATGAAGATATTGTCCTCCTTATTTCAGTGCCAGCCACAACAGCAACGATAGGGATATTGCGAGTCGACATGTTTAAATGAAAATTTCAAGTATTAGTTCAAATTCTGATATCATAAAGAAAAATAGAGACTGAATATTTTCTATATATTGCAATGAACGAGTTATATTAGTTTAAACAGAGACTTAGCTCAAGAATAGTACTTGACTACAAGTAAGAAAACTAACTAACGACAACTAAGAATATGCCAATAAGATATACGTATATTAACAAAGACGAACCGGAGTTAATCAAACCAACTCCAATATAATTAATTAGTGAAAATTAGAATTTGAGTGATTAATTGTAGCATACAGTGAGTAATTGAAATTTGGGTCGTAATGTTAATAAACATACAATGAGTGAAACAAAGACCATTTAGTAATTAGTGGGTAACAAAAGATTATAATTAGTAATAATAATGGCAAAAGTTCAAAATCGGAGTTTGGCAGTTTTTAGGCCGAGTAATAACATTGTAAAGCCCAAATTAAAATGGGTCTAACTTAACGGCCCAATAACAAGAGCTAGGGTTTTTTTTTTCGGGTAAAAACAATCTGCGTTACTATTAAAGCTACAAATTCCATTCAATTCAGCCACTTAGGGTTTTGGCAGCCAGAGAGAGTAGAAAGGGAGAAGAAGAGGGATCTAGAAGCGAAACAATAATGGTGAAGTTCTTGAAGCAGAACAAGGCCGTGGTCCTTCTTCAAGGTCGTTACGCCGGCAAAAAGGCCGTGATCATCCGTTCATTCGACGATGGAAACCGTGAGCGACCTTACGGACACTGCCTCGTCGTCGGATTGAAGAAATACCCAAGCAAAGTCATCCGCAAGGACTCGGCGAAGAAGACAGCGAAGAAATCTAGGGTTAAGTGTTTCATCAAGCTTGTTAACTACCAGCATCTGATGCCTACTCGTTACACACTCGACGTGGATCTCAAGGAAGTCGCGACTCTCGATGCTCTTCAGTCTAAGGATAAGAAGGTAACAGCTCTTAAGGAGGCTAAGGCTAAGCTCGAGGAGCGTTTCAAGACTGGCAAGAACAGGTGGTTCTTTACCAAGCTCAGGTTCTGAGAAATTCAGTATTTCGAAAGGATATTTTGAGCTTTTTGTTTGCTTGTTATCGAATCTATCTTTTACAGCGTAATTTTAGTTGGTATGAGGGAAAATGTTGATCCTGTTTTGGATTGTGAAAGACGTTTTGTTGGAAATTTCAGATTCTGGATTTTGTCTTCTATTTTCATTCTATAATGCATTATTGAATACTGTTTTGTCTCCATTGAATCATATCTGCTTAGGTTTAACGAAATGTTGCCTCGTTAGCTAATTTCGTTAGATTCTCGTTAGCTAATTTCGTTAGATTCTCGTTAGCTAGCTTCGTTAGTTTCTGGAGATCTATATGCAATAAGCTTGGTGCTTGGTCATAATCTTGCTTGGTAAAATGATCATTTTTGTTTTTTTTTTTTAGCTAAAATTATTCAGATAGTCTGAAAACTAACAAATTTATGAGTTTTCATATTCTGAGGAACTGAATTTTGTCACCATCGAACTAAGTATCTCAGCACTTAATTTGGCCCTGGTATTAGAATCAGCAAATCTCGATGTCATCTCAAATCTCAACTGTTAATTATTTATTTGATAATGTTAGAGATACAAAAGTTATAAAGTGTAATTGAGACAACAGAAATGTTTCTCTTGTTACTTGTTTAACAATAAGCATGCACACAAGAAAAATGAAAAACTTGAGGTATTGTGTATTTGGTAAATGCAAGACCGAGGAATTTTGTCATGTCTGATATCATTTAGAAACTAGTCAATCGACACCTAAGTAATAAGTTCCAACGATAACAAATGATGCAAAAGAGCTGCGAGCCATCCTTACCCCGAGTCCTCGGAACAGGAGATTTCTGTCTGTAGGATGGATTCCTGTCCATCTCTCTAATCTCTTTCCAGGTTTATTCCATTTCAGAAACTTCTTCTCTTTTGCTGTATACTACCAGAAACCAAACAGAAGAGAGACAGAGACTGAGAAAGTGAAAAGCCATGGAAGGATTTTGTTTTACCTTTGGCAGAATTACACACTGTGCACGTGTTCTTGCTGTGTCAAAGCTATGGGATGCTGCAGCTGCAACGGCACCAGAAAATCCAGCGGCAAGGCTAATGGCCACGGGAGATAAAGGTCCGATATCTTCTTCAAAACTGAATTCAACAAGTTTTGTAGAATCATTAAACAATCACTTGCACATTTGATAATGTCATGTTCAAGTTGATTAAGAGAGTTAAGTACCTGGGCAGAGGATTCATCCCCACAGCTTTCCATCCGAGCATTGCCTCATGAAGAAACTGCCATGTCGAGAAGAACACTCCTCCGTATAGACAATCTCTTCCAAGACCCGACCGTAGATTCCTCCATAAGGCTCTATATCCTTCAAGTGATGCAACATCGAGCGGTCTCTTAACATCCATGGCTGATGGTGGGTTTCCTGTTCCAGTCATCATCCACGGATACTCTTGCAAAGCGGCTGTCATGTTTGGGTGTTTATGATTTAAGACGGACAAGAGACTGATTGTTTGTGTCAATGATTTTACATCGGGAGTGTATCTTCTTAGCATTTTTGTGATCATGGGTGAAACAGGTGTGTTTTCGGCAACAGCGGTCGCATTTGGAGCCCGTGATACAGCAGTCACTTGTTTCCGGACTTTGATTAGCTCAAATGGAGAAGTCATCACTGTTTCTGCTACACCTCCCACCATCCCCGCCAGAAAAGCTTCACCGACACTCACATAGCTATCATGTCGACCATCTGGAGCAAAATGAATTCATGTCGGAAGTACTCTTTAGATTATTCAATACAAAGGTTTTGCTCGAGCAAAATCTGGTAATTCAGCTACCAACTTTCAAGTTTGATTGTAAAAGCCATGGGTGGATTTGAATACTGCTAATTATTTTAAGATAGTCTATAAACAATAGCAATTCTATTTATGTTATTGGGCTAAGTAACAGAAAAACTAAGACGCAAAACCTAATCTTTACTCATCGTTGCTAGACACAACAACGGAGACATGGATCTGCGTAATACCTTTGTAGAAAGCTGTTAAGATTTCATAGACTCCGAACCTTGCACCAACACCTGAAATTCTTCCTAAGGTTAACGATCCAAGTCCACTGTAAAGACCTGCATTTGAATCCAATATTCAATAATATGTCATTTTTCCTGATGCAGAATTAGGAAATGATTGAACTCTGAAGAGTAACTTAGGAACCTGAATAGCCAGAGAAGCGAAGAACTCTATTCACAACTTGAAAGGGGCTTAATTTCTTAGTGGGTCCTGAACCAACCTGCATTTCAATGCCGAAATCAATACCTGGAGAATCGAAATGGTAGAAGGAATAGAAGAAAAATTTGGTGAGAAGAAGGAAGAAACCTGAATTATGGTTTTGATAGTATCCAGAGGATAAGCGAGAGCAGTTCCTACCGAGACAGAGGCCGAGGCAGCAATTGCATGTGTCGCAAACTGATGATTCCCGAGACGCTTATTCATCTTAAGGCTTCCGATTTCGTCGACTAACTGTTCGACGAAATTCCTCACTGAAAGCAAAGTCGTATCACATACACACAGAGCTAAAGTAAAACAAAACTTTTTTAAAGTGTTGACAATCATATAATGTGTCAATTGTATGGGCCCAATTAGGCTCGTTCCAATTAGATTCGACTCATTTACGTTCAGCCCAATATTTTGGCCTAAATCTGCTTAAAGTCCATTCGATGAGCCCATTAAAGAGAAAATGCCCATCCAGTTTGAGCTCATTAGGAGAATTGGGTCAGTATCACGCCACCTATACACGATGACGAGCAGGTGATAAGTCATACACAATAACGAGCAGGTGCGTGTAACAGAGCCAACACACGGCTCTTCGACACACGCATGCAGGCTGACACCTGTCAATGACGAGCACCTGCTCATTATTCTCAACCACTATAAAAGGGAACGTAGGCCATTTGAAGAAAGGGGGAAAAAATCTGAATTCGGAAGAAACACTTGACGAACATAAAACTGGGCTGCTAGTCGACGAACATAACTTTTAAATCACAAATTGACGAACGTAAGAACTAAGAAGACTAGACTTGACGACCATACAATTGAACAACTCTAGTTATCATTCGACGAGCCCAAGCACCCAAGTGGTGAGGCTTTCAACGAGCACGAATACACAGACAATTAGCGACGAGCGCAACCACCAGAGAAGCATAATCGATCGACGAGCGCAACCAATAGAGAAACTTATCAACGAACGCAACTCGTACTAACACCCTAGTGGTGACGTACAGAGACAAGCGCGTCATATCGACGAGCGCAATCCTTCATCCCAGAAACAACATCGACGAGCAGAGATCGATTTAACCAAGCATAATCGATCGACGAGCGCCAGCCAATCTTCAACAAACCACCTGAGACTCATTACACGAAGATCTCGACCCACGAAGAATCTTGATCGACTCATGATCAGCTGATTATCAGAACTACGAGCAGACTTGATTCCTCATCGGATACGTAGGCAGCCGATCAACGGTGCAGCCAAAATCACAAAACAACGTTCGCGTACCGAAGGCGTGCTAAGACCGGTACGAACATCAATGCCACTCACACTTATTAAATCTCCAAATTACAAGGTCTAGAAGATCAACGAGTTCATCACAAACAAACAATTCTACAAGTGTATCATACCTTTGACGATGTTTTAGTCAAGAAGACAGAAACATCATCTTCAAACTTAGTACTGTCAAGCATAACCAGATCAGAGAAGAGGAAGAAGGGCGAAGACGAGACGATCAACGCTAATCAGAAGATGTAAAGACGACGTCGTTGATTAGAAAACGACCTAAATCCAAACGGCGTAGTTTAGTAATTAAGGGATAGGAAAAGCCGGAAAACCAAATTTCAGAAAAATAAAGCGTTGAGTTAATGACGTCAAAATAGAAATGCCGATTTGTAGGTCACAAACCAGAAAAGCTGCCGAACCTAATTTTGTGAACCATTAACGAGCCGGATCAATTTACCTAACGTTGCATACCTCTATCCTCCTCTAAGTTTATTCATCGTCCGTCGGAAATCTTCATCTCCGGCTGATTCCAGTTTCCCTTTCCCCGGAACCGAAATAAGTGTACCGGAATTTTGTCACTTTTCTTGAAACCGATTCTCCGTAACCGGCCACAACCTGCAAACCGAAGGTTCTTATTCTTCATCTCCTTGTACACATTTGTGGTTTTTTCTTCCTTTTGGTTTCTATCGAGATTGTGATCTTGGTTCATGGGTTTTAGAATTCGCGTGTGATGCTTTGTTTCTTGCAGAGCAAATCAATGTAATTCGAATACTCTTCTGAAATATTTGTAATTTGAGATCATGCTTTCTCGAAATGTTCAAATGGAGGGTCTAGGCTTAGTATGGAATCAGCAATACTCTTTCATATCCGCTTTAGAATGTCATTACCATTGACAAAGTATCTGGCTTTTCTTGTTAATCTTTTTGCCCTGAATCTTAAAGGCTTACCGAGAGCAAAAGTAAATGGAATCGGAATTAGAACCTGTAGCTCTTACACCTCAGAAACAAGACAATGCGTGGAAGCACTGTGAAGTTTACAAATACGGTGATCGACTTCAGATGAGGTGTATCTATTGTCATAAAATGTTTAAAGGCGGCGGTATCACAAGGGTTAAGGAACATCTTGCTGGTAAAAAGGGACAGGGCAGAATCTGTGACCAGGTTCCGGAAGATGTTAGGCTCTTTCTGCAGAAGTGCATTGATGAAACCGTGAGACGTGACAGGAAGAGAAGCAAACCCAGTTCAGAGCCTTTGCCTTTAGCTGTAGCTGCTTTACCTCCTTGTGAAGGAGAAATGATGGTGGTTCGGTCTGATGTTAATATGCCGGGTAGTTCAGATGTTGTCGTGCAAAACGAGAGCCTTTCAGGTGGCAGAACAAAGAATATAACTTACATGAGCAAAAAGAATGTTTTTGAGAATGGTAGTGCGAGCAACAATAGTGACCTGATTGTAAGAGATATGGACAATCTGATTCCTGTACCCATTAGTAGTGAAAAGAACACTGTTTATGCATCCTTTAGTGATAGAGAGAGTACAATTCATTTGGCGATTGGGCGGTTTTTGTTCGGCATTGGAGTTGATTTTGATGCAGTGAATTCTGTTAACATCCAACCGATGATCGATGCCATTGGCTCTGGAGGATTTGGGGTATCTGCCCCCACTCGTGATGACCTTCGAGGTTGGATACTGAAGAATTGTGTAGAGGAAGTGACGAGTGAAATTGAAGAATGCAAAGCAATGTGGAAGAGGACAGGGTGTTCTTTATTGGTTGAGGAAAACTCTGATAAAGGCCTTAAAGTCCTTAACTTTTTGGTTTATTGCCCTGAAAAAATAGTCTTTCTGAAATCCGTGGACACATCTGAGATATTTTCTTCTGCTGATAAATTGTTTGAGTTACTTGGGGAACTGGTTGAAGAAATTGGCAATACTTCTGTTGTTCAAGTGATTACAAAATGCGAAGATCTCTACGTTGCTGCTGGGAAAAAATTGATGCTTGTATATCCTTCTCTATATTGGGTTCCTTGCGCTGCACATTGCATAGATCAGATGCTCGAGGAATTTGGACAACTTAGCTGGATATGCGAGACTATCAAACAGGCTCAAGATATCACAAGATTTATTTACAACCATAGTGGTGTCCTAAATCTGATGTGGAAATTTACTTCTGGCAATGATATCCTGCAACCATCATTTAGCACTGCTGCCACAAATTTTGCTACATTGAGTAGAATCGCCGAGCTCAAATCTAATCTGCAGGCTATGGTTACTTCGCCAGAATGGAATGAATATTCGTATTCGGAAGAACCAAGCGCATTGGTGATGAATGCCATTACTGATGAAGCCTTTTGGAAGGCAGTAGCTTTAGTAAACCATTTAACAGGTCCTCTTTTGCGGGCTTTGAGAATAGCTTGTTCTGAAAAGAGGCCTGGAATGGGGTATGTCTATGCAGCACTATACCGAGCAAAGGACGTAATCAAGACACATCTGGTTAATAGGGAGGATTACATTATATACTGGAAAATTATAGATCGATGGTGGGAGCCACAACAGCATATTCCTTTACTTGCTGCTGGTTTCTTTCTTAACCCGAAATTCTTTTATAACGCCAACGAAGAAATGCGTAGTGAGATTATTGTATCAGTGCTCGATTGCATTGAAAGATTGGTTCTGGACGACAAGATTCAAGATAAAATCATCAAAGAGTTAAACTCGTACAAAACTGCTGTTGGAGTTTTTGGAAGGAACTTGGCAATCAGAGCTCGAGAAACAATGCTTCCAGGTATGGTTAATTTTCCTAGATATTCTTGTGTACTTCCTTTCACTTGTACTTAATTTACTTGACACTCTTTACATGCTTGGTTCTTAGCTGAGTGGTGGTCTACATATGGAGAAAGCTGCTTGAATCTCTCACGTTTTGCAGTACGCATTCTTAGTCAGACGTGTAGTTCATCAGTTAGCTGCAGGAGAAACAAGATACCAGTTGAACAAATATACCAATCAAAGAACTCCATTGAACAAAACCGGCTCAGCGATCTTGTATTTGTTCAGTACAACATGCGCCTTAGACAGTTGTAAGTCATAATCCTTGATCTGATTAGCCAAAACGTTTGTTTCCAGGGAGTAAAAAAGGGTAGAACGTAATGGTTCTCTTTTCCTCTAGGGGTCCTGAAAGCGGGGATGACACATTAGACCTGTTATCACACAACAGGATGGATGTTCTTAAAGACTGGGTTTCTGGACAGCAAGCTTGTTTAGAAGGAAATGGAAGCTCGGACTGGAAGTTGCTTGAGGCTATTAATAGGACACAAGTGGCATCGATCATCGATGAAACAGAAGACTTGGGCTTAGGTAAAAAGATCAAGTTGTTTTTTTTTGGTTTTGAAGATTGAGGTTTTAAAGAGTTATTATTCCATGTATACAGGTTTCGATGATCCTGAGATATACAAGGGAGAAAAAGAGGTTAGAGATGAAGAGTATTATACAAACACATCGGAGAAGGCATTCACGTGACCACCTCAAGATATATCAGGGCTGGTTTAAGCCTCTTCGTCGGCTCTTTTTAACCCCCCACAGGAGGCTATTGTAGTCGTAGGTTTTGATTTGTAAATTAGAGTCGTACCCTTTCGATTTATCCCTTATACAAGATACATCAGTATTCTTCTGCGTACTCCATCATGCATTGTCCTATGAGGTTTCTTGGTTCTGTCTAGATTTGACAAATATGTTTACTGTGGTCTTCCTTATAAAGCCAAATGCCTCAATCTCTCATTCATTTATCTGATGGATTTGTTAGAACGTTTGAATAACAGTCGGTCTATATGGCATAACTACTCAGATTTTGTCAAAGTTTTATTGGTAAGATAGACAACGATAAGACCTCTTACAATGTATGATCCTTCTGACCAAACTAAAGATGATGCCGCATCACCAATGAAACAGGAAAGATCCTTTCCAGAGACTGCAATGGTAAAGGACATTTTCCTTCCTAACCTGGGCATAATACGCAAATCCGAAAAACCGAACTTGTATCCAATCCGAAAAAAAGCCAAATCTGAACTGAATTGATTATTCAAAATTTTTAGATTCGAATTAAAAAAACCGAAGAGTACTCGAAAGTCCGATTTTATAGTTTTTTAGACATTTTTAAAGTATTATTTAAGTATTATATGAGTATTTTTTAATATTTTTCGAATATTTGAATATTCAGTTAATTTATGGTATTTTAAATTTGGAAACCAAATTATCCCAAACCAAACCAAATAATTTTATATGGGTATAAAAGTTTCGGACCTATAAAGACCCGACCCGAAGGCGACCCAATTCTCGTCCATAAGGCTCAGCCCAAGAGACAACACTTACAGGCAGCAGCCGGAAAAGATTGGAAAGGGAAAGAGTGAGATAGCTAGAGAAGGTAATACGATTGTTCCACTGGTAATCGGCGGCGACATGACTTCGTCGGCAACTATCAGATCTGAAATCTACGACAGAGAAGAACGCAAGCAGTTAATCTTCCTTCTATCAATTATTAGTGTTTCTTTTTGTGTTGGAATCCCTCCGTATTTGTCTTCTTCTATTTTGCTAAATTGATTGCTCAATCTTCTCTGCAGGCAATACCAAGCGCATATTCGTGGCCTGAATGCTTATGATCGCCATAAGAAATTTTTGAAAGACTACGGTACTCTTCTCTTTCTTCTATGTTCTTCTATATATGTATTTGGATTCATAGCTCGATATTAGGTTTTAATTGCTTTAGGGACAATACAATTGGTTATTTTGGGTAAATAAGTGGCGTTCTATTTATCCAATATCCATGTGTCCCAGATCAAAAACTGGTTGATGAACAGTCTTCTCCTCTGAGCTAGGAAGGAGGCTACAGTCAGCCTCACATATCTATATTCATTTTTTGGTTCTCTATTGGAAAGATATATCTTTTTTCCCTTGAGTTAGCTACTATTTGAGGATGTTCTCAGCATTTTTTGTTGTTGGTGGTTTTCTTACTTTACAGCTTTTGTAGTCTCATATTGTGGTATTCTTTTCCACTTTACAGTTCGTTTTTATGGGAAAGACAAGCCAGCTGAAGTCAAGTTACCGGTTAAAACTGATCAGGACACACTAAGAGAAGGATATCGGTATGGTGCAACTTTGAATATATGTTCTGCTTTGCGGAGTTTACAAGATTTAAGATGCATGCTTCGCCTTTGTTTATGCATTGTAAAAGATGGTCTCGTTCGTGTTTTTCTGATCTCATGAATACTCTGTCGTATGTGTATCTCTTAATTTTGGGGTTTTCTTGCAAAGGTTTATACGTTCTGAGGAAGATGATTTGGACCATTCTTGGGAGCAAAGGCTGGTGAAGCGATACTATGATAAGCTTTTTAAGGAGTATCCTTTCAGACATATTGCTGTTTCAAATACATTTACACCCGTTATATAAATTGAGGTATTCTGCAAATGCTGTTTTTTATGGGAGTGTGGATGAGTACATGTCTATCTCCTTGATTGATTGAAGATACTGTATAGCTGACATGTCAAGATACAAGACTAATAAGGTAAAATATTATTACTGCATTTCACGTGGATTCCTGTATAACTTATGTTCAGTTCACTCATCCTGAGTATTTGTATATGTAGATGGGTTTAAGATGGAGAACGGAAAAGGAAGTAATGACAGGGAAAGGTTAGTATTACTTCAAACTCTTTGAGCTTTGAGTTCTTTTGAAGTAGCTATGGTCAGAGTTTTGAATGTAAATGCAACTGCTTTCTGTCAGGGCAGTTCATGTGTGGGAGTAAACATTGTGATGAAAAGGAAGGGTTAGCTAGCTATGAGGCATGTATATTTGGGGAGTTCTTCAATCACTGTCTTATGTTTGTGTCGGATTATATCCCTGAGCTTGTTGGACTTGCAGGTGAATTTTTCTTATCATGAAGCTGGAGAACACAAACAAGCACTTGTAAAACTCGTAGCTTGTGAGAGGTAAGCACTAACTGTATAGCTTGCTCATCACTTTTGCTTATTTGCATTCTGAATAATATTACTAGTGGTTTTGGAAAATTAATACATACTACTATGGCTATATGTGTATCCTTGTTTGTTTCTATTTTTTTGTATAACGCTTGCTTGGTCTCAAGAAGAAAGCTTGACAATCTGCTTTCCTTTATTTTCCTATCTCACTAGATGTGCGGAGAAGCTTTACTACAAAAAAAGAAAGGAGGGGGAAAGATCAGAGAGTAAAGAAAAGAGAAAGCAGAAACGAAAACGGTATGGATAAGGAGATTCGTGTCATTTTATGATGAAGGGTCACAGTTTGTCATTTGCATTTCATTAAGCTAAATACATTAAATCAAAATTCAGGAATCAATCATGCAGTGAAGATGACACAGACGAAGAGGAGAGGAAAAAGGGTATGGTTTTTACAAAATTTATATATTGTGGGTCTATTCCGTTTTATACAAGTTGTGCATTATTACAAGTTTGTGAAGGACTGAACAGAGTGTGTTTCATATTGCTGGGAAAATAGGAAAGTCCAAGTTGAAAGATGTTGAAAAAGAAGGCAAGGATGAGGAAAACTTCGACGAATACATGGAGGGGATGTTCCCGGGTAAGGGTGATAATTAGAGTTTTAAAAAGTGAACCATTGTGTTTACCACCTTTCATATCATAGCCTAGACCAAGTTTGAATTGTGAAATGTAACACTAACAGAACCCCCTTTTTTACTGATGAAACATTGAGAAGACAAACAGAATACAGACCATAACATGAAATAGATTTATTATCGTCTTGAATATGGGGTTATTGTCTATGTATACACTACAATAGGACTTCTCACAGTGTGTGATCCGTCTGACCAAACTAGAGATGCAGATACAATACCAGATATATCCGCAAGATTCTTGCCTGAAACTGTAACGGTGAAAGACTTTGTCTCCCCTGGAGAGTTAAAAGAGAGAGTATCTGGCTCAACCTTGATGCTTAGTTTAGGATCCCCAAACAAGTTTGCCTTGTAAGTGGATCCCTTATTCCCTACGTTGGTGACTGTTCTTAAAAATGTGATATCTGAAGATGACGAATGTGAAACTCTGGCTGCCATTGAAGGGTAGTTGAGATTTCTCATAGTGAGCTTTAAATTTTCGGAACAACTAAAGGTTCCACCTGTAATGGTACTAATGCTATTGGATGAGTAGTCCAAAGAGCAAAGCATGTTCAAGTAATCCTCTTTGGCTATTTCGTAAACAAGCCCTGGATTAATTGCCATGGTAGGGTTAACAAATCCTGCTCCATAGGCAAACTCGGCTTCTCGAGTTTTGGAAGCGTTCATTGCCCTAGCTGCCACAAAACAAAGGATCAGTTCAGGTCTCACATCACTTAAAGTCTCTCTTCGGGGCATAGATAGGTTTGATATTGATAAATACCAGTAGTCATGATAGCAGATTTAACTGCAGAAGCCGACCATTGAGGATGGAAAGTCTTGACATAAGCAGCTACACCTGCGACATGAGGACAAGCCATAGATGTTCCGGTCATGAAATAGTAATCAACGCTTTGTCCAGGAAGTGCGGTTTGAGCCAATGGTGTATAGGCTGCTAATATATTCACTCCTGGAGCTGTTATATCAGGCTGCACATATACATATCTCAAGACATTAATAAATCCAAATCCCAACAATGCAAAACTAATGATAACGACAGAGTTTGGTTTGAGTGTCTTTTACCTTCAAAATGTCGCTAAAGAGATTGTTTGGACCACGAGAAGAGAAGGATGCAACAATAGGAGCATCTTTGTCTTTAACTGTCTCACTCTTTAGAATAGTTCCCTGTGGATTTCTATTTCATATCGAAGTAATGTCTTAAGAAGAGTAAAAAGAATTCTAATAAAAGGAGTATGCAATGGAAAAGACTCTTATCGTGAAGAGAGAACGTAAGATTTAAGTGCTTCATAATTGGTATCATCTAAGGTTGCGACCGGAATTGGACCAAGACCAGGAGTATCAACATCTGTTACATGAAGGATAGTTCCAACTGCACCTGCTACTTTCTGTTCCGTAACATTATTTGGGACATCACACACAACAATCTTTCCCTCCACCGTGTTCAGGCAACCACTAGCGCAACCCCTATAAGAGAATTGATATTTATTTTCGGGTTTGATCCGCTTTGGATATAGATCCAGTTCAGGTATTTCTATTAAATTTAATAAAGATTTAAAAGAAAAAAATCTAAAAATGCCAAAATTTAATAAAAAGTATATTGGGTATTTACTCGGTTCAGGTTCGGTTATTCAGATATATAGATATAGGACCTATTCAGGTATTTCGTCGGGTTCAGTTGTTTTTCAGGTTGGTTTAGGTTGGGTTTTCGGGTATTGTGTTTTATGCCCGGGGTTAATCAATACACTGAAAATTCTTGAATCACAGGTTAGGTCACAATGGAGTCCTTGAGTAAGAAGTTACCTTGCCTGCCCCTCTGTACACTTATTTAAAGCAGTTTCTCCGTACGCCAAAGGATACTTCTTTCCTTTTAAGTCAAAGTCATTGATCGATCTTCCCTGTATTTTCATACTTAAATCACAATGATTGATTACGACAACCACATTCATGTATCAACTAAGGCAAGAGAAAGACTTGTTACAGGTATTGTTTTGCCGTCTCCATTAACCACATTAGTAATAAACTTTCTATCAGTTGAACCTGCTGCGACGGATATGATCCACGGTGCAAGGTTAGTTGCTATGCCAAGTTTAGTCCCACTGTTCCCAACAGCTGCAGTGATAACAATCCCTTTAGCCATTGCGTGAAATGATCCAATTGCGATGGGGTCAATATCGACTTTAGTAACTCCTCCTCCTAATGAAATGGTTATAACATCGACTCCATCAGCTATAGCATCGTCTAACGCAGCCAACAGTCCGTGGCTGTTGCAACCTGCTGGCTCACAAACTCTGTAAATAGCAATTCTTCCTAAAGGCACACCACCTCTTGCAGTTCCCTTTGCCACACCATTCACACTGACTCCTTTTACTTTGTTTCCTGCAGCTGTTGAAGCCGTGTGTGACCCGTGAGGTTCATTGTCTCTTGCTGAGTCCTGCACATAGTGTCGTGCCCCAATCACCTTCCTATAGAAATTACATCAAGGTAAGTAATTAATGTCAATCTCTTGATCCTATGTCAGACTGATATACTTGGAAAATGTTGTTTGTTTACTTGTTGCAGGTAAAATTCATTCCTCCTGCACAAATTCCTTTCCATTTTTTTGGTATTGGGCCAATGCCTTGGTCTGAAAAACTCTTGGATTCAGGCCAGATTCCACCGTCGATTACACCAACGATTGTATTGCTCTCAACCTCAGGGACCTGCTTGCTATTACCACCAAGTCCCATGAAATCATAAGATCTTGTTGTGAGAAGCTTATAAACAGTATTTGGAAAAACCGAAACCACACCCTCCATGCCTTCAAATAACACATATATAACATCATCATTCATCATCAAGACCAGTTACATAATCTTTATTTAAACACAAAAGCTTACTCATAAGTCTATCCCTTTCTGATTCAGTAAGTTTGGCTGCAAAACCATTGAAACTTCTTCCATAACTTCTGACCAAAGAATCTTCTGCAGAACTGCAGAAACAAAAAATACCATAAACACAAGCAAAATATAAGATTAGGTGACAGAGATTTGAGAGTCTTGAGACCTTGATTCGATAATGTTTTGAAGGGTAGTCTGATGGTGAGACATAGGAGAGTAATAAGCTTTTGACGGAAGAGCTCCCATGTAAACAATGTATACCTGCGTCAGTGAATTAGGCAAATTAGCCCGAGGACAGACATAGATATGTAATAATGTTAGGAGACGAAGTAGCAATGACTTGCCTTTCTTTGATCCTCAATGGCTTTAGGAATCTGAACTAAACTCATGAAGAGAATCGAGACCAGACAGATGATCAAGCTTAAGGAAGCCATCATCGAGATGTACGTTGATAAGAGTGTGCTTATATGTGTGTGTATTATGTATAGAGGCCATGCATTTATTTTGTGGAAATTTATGTCCAATTTTATTTTAAGAAAAAAATCAAGATCATATGAAAGTATTAAGTAAGAATTTAGATTATATATATATATATATTGTTTTGGTTAAATATATTTGAAAACTTGGTTAATAGAAATACCATTTACTTATGGGTGAAAATAAGTTAGAATATTTTACAAAAGCTAGTAGACAGATTTAACTTTTAATATATAACTAAATAAGAGAAAAATCCGAAATATATAATTAATTCTTATAGTAATATTAAACTTTGATTAAGCTATACTTTTCTTTTAAAAAAATTTGCAATGTTTTTTGTTTGCAATAAAAACTAATTAGTATAGAGAATAGTTTAGTATTATTAAGAACATAATTCACCTTCAATCTTTCACTATCATTCACTTAAATTTAATATGGCAGAATATATTTTTCTGGTCAGAAACATGGAAGAATATCTTGATGTACTCGAATTTATGGAAATTAGTTTATCCTATAAGGGAAATTGATCTATATATAGTTTACTAAACTTAGGAGGTCTTGTTAACAAATGCATATATAGATATCTGGCATAATTAGATATCAAAAAAAGTTTCACCTATAAAGAATTGTCATTATGTCAATTAAGAGGAACCAAAAGAAATGGTTTAAAATTTAAAATTTTAAAAAATTTATAATTATTTTGTCAACAATTAGAATAAATGATAGGAAAAATTGGTGAAATAAGACATTTTGAAATTATAATTAAGGATATTTTATATAATATTTGTCATTATACATTTTTCATTTAAATTTTATTCTTCCTTTTATTTACTCCTTCTACCCTCCTCTAATTTTATATACAATATATCTTTTAATAAATAAATTCAAAATTAAAAATTCTTTTAAAAAACGTAGATTTTTTTCTACATATACTAAAACTTAAATTTTTAAAAATAAATATGTTATTAACTAATTTTCTATAGAACAGTAATATATATATATAGAATGTCTATTTGATATAGAATATTTGTTTTCTTATAAAAACATCAATTTATACATATTTTTTGGAAAAATCTAATCAACTTTAATTTATTTGTTCTTTTATTCATTCTAATTATTCTTCTTATCTTTTTCCTACTTCTACTTCTCTTCTTACTCCTCCTCCTACTCTTCCTCTCCATCATTTTCCTACTTTTTCTTGTCTTTCTCATTCTTCTTTAATTTCTCATTCTCCTAATTTTTCTTCTTCTTCGTTTCTTCATCCTTATATATATCATATTGATGAATAATTTTTATTATTATGTACTTCTGTTTTATAAGATATAGTAGTTCTATACCATATAGTATATCTGTAGCAAGTATACTTCCCCAAGTCTCTTTCATCCTCTTCCTCCACCTCACCCCTTCTTCCTCCTTTCCTCTTCCTCTTCCCCTCCTCCTCCCCGCCTCTTCCTCCTCTCATCCTCCCCTCCTCTTCCTCTCCTTTCCCTCTTACTCATCTTCTTCTTTCGTATAGTTGTATTATATAAAATAAAACAGACAATTTTTAGCAATTATTAACTAATTTTATATAGAATACAAGTATATAGAATGTCTATTTGATATATAAGTCTTGTGTAATATAACTGAATAGTCATGTGTAATTTGAATTTAATAATCTTGTGGTTATGCTATTGATTAGAAGTCATGTGTAATATAATAACTTAACTTTTACTGTAGAAAGAAGACTTTTTGGTTTATCTCTCATGCACGTAAGTAAAGTTTTTATTTGTTTGAATTAGTTTTGATAATAAGCAAATGTGTTTTATAGGATATAGTTGTAAATAGTTACGGCAAAGTATTATTGACTTAATTAGTCGAATATGATGACTATATTCTTCATTAAAATCATGTTTGTTCAAGATTATTCAATTTGGATTAAATTAATTTTGGACCTGAAGAATTAATGGGCCTATTGGTTCTTGGGCCGAAAAATTTAAGTGGGCCTGTCTAGTTGGATATTACTTATTGAATTACTCATAATATCAAATGATTCATATTTCTTTTCTTTTAAATGATCAAGAGCTTGACTTGACACATTTAGTTTAGTTTTAAAATTATACAATATCCCATATAGTTCAAACGTGGCACAAGTTTTAACACCATGGAAATGAAGCAAATTAAGAAAAGAAGAGAAAAAGATATGCACATTAGTAGAATTATTTTTTTTTAATAAAATTTTTGCATTAAAATAAAAGTAGCAAAAGCTGTTTGATACATAGAGCTAATTAAACACATTAGTTTAAAACCCACATATTAGAATCAGGATTAAGCCGTGAATATGAATGGCCCAAGTCGGCCCAATAGAAACTTAAATCGTCACAGAAGAGTCTGATGCAATTTCACGATATCTCATCTCATCTCAGGAGATGGAGAGCCAAATCTGTATGATGAGACTCGGTTCAATTGGATTCTGGGAACGAAAAGCAGAGATTTGGTTCTTCACCGTAATCCTAATGGCCGCGGCGATTGAATTCTCCGACCGGTGAATTTGTCGATGTAACCTTATATTTTTCTCACTTGCCATAGAAGGAGTAATAAGTATCTGAGCCGTTTGTTTCCATTGTAGGATATGATGTTTTGGAGCAAAGCTTCCCACTGTAGATTCCAGTTCATAAACGGTGTACCTGCTAACAAGAATCTCCACAAATCTGAAGAGAAAGAATAGGTGAAATAGAGATGATTCCTTGAGTCCGGAGATTGACCACAAAGTAGACAAACTGCATTTGTTTGAAGACCCCAGCTTAACATTCTATCTCTTGTCGGACATCGATTGAGAGTCATGAGCCATGTAAGCATTTTAAATTTTGGAACTCCTCTTTTTATCCACACCACTGAATGCCACTCCACAGTAGGGTTTTCTGGTATTAATTCATTGTAGATTAGTCCTGATGAGAACTCTTTCTTTTCTTGTTCATTTATGATCCATACAGGTTGAGGTACCTCGTCAGTTAGTGATATGGTGGAAAGCATTTGCTGGATTTGAACAAACGGATCACATCTAGATGGAGGCAGAAACCAGTTCCCGTTATGCCACCTTGAAGAGACAGTTGCGTTCACGGGGATACCCTAGAGTCGTGGCCCGCATTGACCAACCACTTCAATCAGTGAACCTAGAGGTGTCCAGGGGTCTCTCCAAAAACTGATGGTACGCTCATTCCCTGGCCGAATTGTTAGCCACTTTGTGATTGTCTGCCTTAGCTTTAGGAGTTGCTTAAAGTTCCATGAATGGTTTTGAGATAGTTTGATTTCCCATAAACTCTTGCTGTTGATCACGTGAGTAGTAGTAGTCCAGGAAACCCAGATTGACTCTTTTCTAAAAAATAGCATCCATAGCAGTTTTAAAGCACAAGTCGAATTCCACAGATTTAAGTTTTTTAGCCCTAGGCCTCCTTTGCTTTTTGGCATGGTGACTGATTCCCAAGAAACCTTAGCAGAATGCTTTCCCTCTAGGTTTCCTTTCCACATGAATGCGCTGCACATAGAGTTGATGACTCTGATACACTTTTTAGGGACAATAAACGCAGCTAAGCAGAAATTGATAGTCTCCGATATGACTGAACTTAGCAACTGAAGTCTTCCATCTAGGGAGAGATACTTGGCTGTCCAAGATTCATATTTTGATCTAATTTTTTCGATAAGAGGCTCACAGTTAAGTAGGGAAAGTTTTTTAGAGCTGAGAGGTAGGCCTAGATATCGGATAGGGAGAGTTCCGTGCTGGATGTGAGAGACTGACTCTATGTTTGCAATTTGTGCAGGTGGTAGTGCTGCAGAGAAGAAACAAGACTTCGTTGGGCTGATGGCCATACCTTATAGCTGTTCAAAATCATGGAGAACTTGGAGTATGCCTAGTACCGAGGTAGGATTCCCGTATGTGAAGATCAATAAGTTATCAGCAAAACAAAGGTGAGTGAGTTTGGATTCCTTGCACTTAGGATGATACCCAAATTTCCTCTGATCAGCTGCCTCATTTAACTTTAAAGAGAGGAAATTCATGATAATACCAAACAGATAGGGTGATAAAGGATCACCCTGTCTTATACCTCTAGTGCCTTTAAAGTAACCATGCAGGGCACCATTCACAGCCACTGAATATGAAGTTGTTGAAATGCATTATCTTATCCATTCTATGTAAATTTCTGGCAGGTTATGAGCTCTCAGTAAGCAAATGAGAAAGTCCCACCTCACAGAGTCGAAGGCTTTTGCTATATCGATTTTGACAGTCAGCCTAGGAAGTCCTTTTCCAGAATGGTATCCATTAACAAGTTCAGATTCAAGGAGACAGTTTTCTAACAACAGGCGGCCCTTTATGAAAGCAGATTGGTTGGGAAGGATCAGATCAGAAAGGTATGGCTTCAATCTAGCTACTAGTAGCTTAGATATGGTTTTAGAGGGTATTACAGCAAGAAATTGGCATGTAATCCTTGATGATTGTAGCTCCAGGAAACTTAGGAATCAGCGTGGTGATCGTTGAATTTGTTGACTGCGGCAAGATAGGGTGATGAAAGAATTTTTGAATGGCTGCAACTGTTTCTTCTTCCAATACTGTCCAAGCTGCTTTGTAGAAGCCAGAGGTAAGGCCATCTGGTCCTGGACTTTTATTTGGATTGAGCTTACATATAACTCTAGTAATCTCTTTAGCTGATGGTTTGGTACTGATGTTTGCTTAAGCCTGCGTAGAAAATAAGAACATGTTGGGCATAGTAAGGTCTTCAGCAAAAATTGTTCTTAGAGCCAACGAGGGACCCAAGATAGTCTTGAAATGCTCAACTGCCATAGCTCCTATTTGATCCGGTGTTACAGCAATCTGACCATGTAAGTTTTCCAAGGTTTGAATCATGTTGAAAGCGTTTCTGGCTGCAGTAGTCCTGTGGAAAAAACTTGTGTTTTGGTCCCCATTAGGCAATCAATTTATTCTAGATTTTTGCTTGAAAAAATCCTCGTCAATTTCTTTTAGAGTTGCTAGCTTAGCTTAACATTCCTTCTCCCATTCAAAATTGCTTTGAGATGGTTGATGCAATGATTGAACCTGCGCATTTTTAAGCAAACCGTTAGCCTCACAAACTCTCTTTTGAATTTCTGAATAATTGTTTTTGTTTAGTGTTTTAAGTGTTCTCTTCAACTGCTTTTGCTTTAAACTCTGTGACTGGAGAGAGTAATCCTCAGCTTCCGAGAGAATCCAAGCAACCGAGACCGTGGATAGGAAGTCCGTGTGGGAGGTGAGGTAATTGAAAAATTTAAACGGTTTGGTACCAGCTAAGGGTGGGGGAGGTGAAAGGGTAATCCTCGAGGGACAATGATCTGAGAATTCAGGGGCTAAGAAGCGGGCAAGGCTGAGAGGGTAAGTTGACAGCCAGTTCTCATTGATAAGAATCCTATCAAGCTTTTTTGCAACATGACTGAGAGGCTGTTTATTTGTCCAGGTAAATGTGGGTCCATGGTAGCGCATGTCCAGCACTTCCAATTCATCAAGGCAGAGCTTGAAGTTAACCATCTGTTGTGTGAATAAAGTTCTGTTTAGTGAAGAGTGCTCTGCTGGGTACAAGATTTCGTTGAAATCACCTCCTATGATCCATGGCTGAGAGCTTATATGCAAGTTTGTGTGAACAGTTTTAAGATCTTGCTATAATTGTTCCCTTTCTCCTACAGTGTTCCTCGCATACACAACAGTAAATAGGAACGAGGAGCAGCCAGGTTGTGCTATTTGACATGTCATGAATTGGCTTTTTTTTATGCAGGACTGAAACTGACAAGGGGGCCTTCCAGATTATGATAATACGGCCATCTTCATCTTCAGCATGGTTTGAGGTAAATTGCCATTGATTACACAGCTGGGTCATCACTTGGTTTAGTTGAGATTCTTTTATGTGGGTTTCCAAAAGAGCTCCTATAGAAATATTATTACTTATTCGCCAGTTTATAAAAGCCTGGTGCTTATCAGAGCTGTTTATACCTCTGACATTCCAAAAAGGTGTTTATTGACATAAAAAAGGGTTAAGGATGGGTCACCCCTAAAGAGAGGGGAGTCCCCTTTGGAAGGGTAAGATTTTGGTTAGTAGATGGAGGGTTAAGAGGGGGCAGAGAGGCTATTTCCATGGGAGAGAGGGGTTCAGGGGAAGAAGGGTTAAGAGGAATGGGGTTAGAAACAGGATTTGGTCTAGGCGGGGATGGGGTTGTGATTAGGCACTCATAGTGCATAGGATCAAAAAGGGGTCTTTTTTTAGAAGTATTTGGGGGAGGCTGAGCTGGCAAAGCTAGCAGGTGGGTTATGTTTGCAAAGGGTATTGTATTGGCTTCCGGAGGAGGAATGATGGTATTTGGGTTACAAATAGGAAGTGGTGGAAGCGGTTGAGCAGGTAGTGATGAAGTAGCTGTAACTGTGAGATGTTTACTTGTAGGTTGAACCGGAGTGGGAGCTAAACATGTCTCCTTAACTGATGGAGTGGTGACATTGGCAGGGCCAGACTTAGTAGCTTGAACTGGAACCCATTTAGCAGAAGGACATCTAGCTTGGCGATGTCCCATCTCCTTACAGACTGAACAGGTGGGAGGCACCCAAGGATAAGTTACTTCAAGAGCACTAACTGAGCCATCTTCTCGTTCAAATTCCACTTTCTTTGGAAGTGGTTTTGTACAATCCACTCGGACTTTAACATGGACAACATCCAGGTTAGCTAGTCTTATTGTCGAATCGTCTGTTTCCACAGGTTCTCTGAGTAATCCAACAACAAAGCGTAATCCTTGTTGGTGGAACAAGTCTAGTGGCAACCCACAGATATGTGCCCAGATGGCGATTGAGGTTTGGGAAGGAGGCTTGATAGCAAGGTCAGGAGTCCATTGTACTACATAAAACATAGTTGTACCAACGTACCATATTTCTTGCTCAATTATTTTCTTCCGAGTAATAGCGTTTGGAATTCTAACCATCATGGTTCTTTGTGCAGGTTTTAAGTGGAACTCAACTTTATGGCCTCTTCCCCAAATATGTGATAACACACTCTGGATCTGAGAGTAGGAAGGTGTTTTGCCCATAAAGACACCTACAATGAGGTCTTTATGAATTTCTGCACCTTTCTGAATGACAGAATTAGGAATAGCAACCCGAGGAGTGCCCTCAGGCGAGAGGGAAACAGGAGCAAGCCTTTTTAAGGCCTTGTCTGTGTCATCACTAACAGTTGAGGCCCAGGATTTAGGGATCGATCTAGAGGAAGGAGGCTTGGAAGGATTAAGGTTTGATTGGGATGGAGGTGGAGTGGGTTGGGGGATTGGGAGATGGATTTGAGAGACTGGAATCCCGTTTAGTGCAGCCAGAACAAAGTTGCTGGTAAGGTTTGGGTTAACTGATGAGTTGGTACCACCTTCTTCAGGTGGTGAAGGTTGAGGCTGCTCTTGTGCATTGTTGGAAGGAGTGACGTTTTCCTCCATTGCAATAGTCTTGGAAATAGGGTTTTCCACAGACTTAGGTTTTGAGTTGTTTGATTTCACAGCCTTACCCTTAATAGGACTTGCTTCTGAAAGATGTTTGGAGTGCCTTTTGACAAGAGCACTAGTTGTCTCCTGGGAAGGAGCAGGAACTGAGATTTCTGCAGTTTGGAAGCTACAGTAGTTGGCTTAAGGATAACGATGGGAGTGGAGGGAGAGGAGGGGAGAAGGGGGAAGTTGGAGAGGTTAAGGGAGGGGATGGAAGGTGAAAGGTCAGGAGGTTGCCGGAGCGAGGTGTCTCCGGCCATGGAGACAAGGTCAACGGCGAAGAAAGGGTTTTCATGGAAACCGAGGAAGCAAAAACAGAAGAGAGAAGAAAGAAAAAGGTTTTTCTCGACGTTATCATGTAGAAAAATTTATTGCCTACTCTAGACTTACTTCAAATTACACATGGTTTAAAATATGATTTATCTTAGTGTGCATATGTGGTTTATGAATCATGTTTAAGTACTCCAAAGATAAATCATGTCTTAAAAAATATTTTGCATCTGCTTAGGTAGTAGCATGAGCCAAGGTGTGGTTTATGAATCTAGATAAAGCCATTGTCCACTCTAGATGTCTTCAACTTGCATTTCATGCTCTCGAAGCCCGGCTTGTTTCACAACAATGAAAGTTTCATTTGATCTATTATGCCTAAAAAGTTGGTTTTGTGATATTTTGTTGAATTTGGTTTGAGACGAGGTAGTTTTGAAACTTCTCTACTTGTTCAAAGGAAGTGTAAATACATGGTTACTATGCACACACCATAAATTTAACATTACAGTATCTATATAAAAGATCAAATATGATCAACATAAAATATAAACCACTTGGATATATATTTAAAAGAAATCTTAAAATTGGCTTTGGATAAGTAGTTAGAATGTCTATTCGTGTACTTATTTTTATGGGAGATCGATCCCATCTAATATCATAGCTTGAAGATGTTAGGAATTTTGGATATGGATACAAGGATAGGTTTCATGATAAAAATAAATATTAATTTTTTTTGCTGTTGTGGATCAACATACCCTGTTAACTCTATATTGGAGTAGTTTAGGAGTCAAACTCCAAACCTATCAGAGAATCAAGTCAAGTGCTGAACCACGTGTCTATGAGCATGGACGGATCCACATTGAGCCAAGTGGAGGCAGTTGCCACTATCGATTCTTATTTTTATATAATTTTTAGTGTTAAATTTTCTCAAACTCAAAAAAATGCGTCTGTATTTTTTTTATATTATATATTTGCCCCCCAACACATATAATTCCTAAATCCGTTCCAGACTATAAGAATCGTGAAAAATAAATATTGATAATTTAACAATGATAAATATACAACAATTTTGGTCAAACAATGAAAATAAATACAAAAAAGTCATATATTTGTTTGCATAAAGTTATAACAGACCTTAAAATTTAGGCAAGTTGTGAATGAGAGCTAACTAACCTCGAGAAATATAGCCTCTTCTTTCAACTAATACCGTAATTATTCTTTTAATTCGTTAAGAAAATGAGATTCGATAAGTCGTTTGACTAGAGAAAACCAAATTTGGGACACACAAGCTAATAAGCGAGCGAACGAGCAAGAGAGAATATGGTGATGGATTCCATCGCCGGCGACTCCGTGACGGCGAATCTATCGGAAGACGGAGCGGAGGAGGAAGCCACCAACACATTGGAAAACACCAAGGAATTACTCATTCTATGTCTCTCCAAGAAGCTCCTCCATGGAGATCTCGATTTCCGAATTGAAGCCGCCAGGGAAATCCGGAATATGCTTAGAAAGTCTCCGCTCAAGTCTTCGGCCAGGTCGAAACTTGCTGACGCCGGAGTCATTCCGCCGCTTGTCCCTATGCTCATCTCCTCCAACATTGATGCTCGCCACGCCTCTCTCCTCGCGCTCCTCAACCTTGCCGTCAGAAATGAACGGTAATCTCCTTGTTTTCTATTTCATATTTCTAGGTTTATTTGCAATTCGTTTCAGGATCGCACATCAGATATAATGCTCGATTTGAGGGATTATAAAGTGATTAAGATGGTAGTTCTTGCTTAAGAAACTTCACCAATCTCTGGTTAGGGCTTGCTTTCGACATGCTTCTGGGTTTGCAGTTGCTGGATAAGTCAAGCAATCTTATGAATACTTGATAGTATCTAAGTAGTAGAGTTGGGATTTTTCTTTAACTCTTTGAAGCAGGCATCAGCTGCATTTTGGATTTGAGATCTGTAGACCTCATGAGGATATCGCCTTTAGTTCAAATCAACATACAAAAAATCCCTCTTTTCACACTGGGAACTCCGTAGCAACTGCAACCATGTTTCTGAACAGATAATGGTGTCCGCATGTAGTTGTTATGTAGTTAACCATCCTTTACTTTGATATACTCGCTCAAGCACTAGAGTCACCTGTAGTTTTCTGTATTTGGATAAGGAAAGCAAATCTCGGATGCAATTTACCTACTTGTTCCTGTAGTTATATGTATGTGGCAATAGATTGCATTCGCAGTTCTTATGGTGATTACCATGATATTACTTATATTTGGTTGTGAATTCTGATCAGGAATAAGATTGAGATTGTGAAAGCTGGCGCAGTTCCTCCTCTCATACAAATTCTGAAGCTTCATAACGTTAGTTTGCGTGAATTAGCCACTGCAGCAATTCTAACACTCTCAGCTGCAGTACCTAACAAGGCGACAATTATAACATCTGGAGTCCCACCACTCCTGGTTCAGATGCTTAGCTCCGGAACTGTACAGGGAAAAGTAGATGCTGTCACAGCCCTTCACAATCTATCAGCTTGCAAAGAGTACTCAGCTTCAATTCTTGATGCTAAAGCCGTGGCCCCGCTCATCCACCTTCTCAAAGAATGCAAAAGAAATTCAAAGTTCGCTGAGAAAGCCACGGCCTTGGTTGACTTGATCCTATCTAACTCCGAGGACGGACGAAATGCCATCACCAGTTGTGAATCGGGTATTCTGACTTTGGTAGAGACTGTAGAAGATGGTTCTCCACTCAGCATAGAACATGCAATTGGAGCTTTACTTTCTCTATGCCGCAGCGACCGAAATAAATACCGGAAACTCATACTGAAGGAAGGTGCAATACCGGGTCTCCTAAGTTCAACAGTAGATGGAACATCAAAGTCCCGAGATAGAGCAAGAATTCTCTTGGACCTACTCAGAGAGACCCCTCGTGAGAAAGAAACGTCTCCACTAGTACTAGAAAAAAATTGTCTATGGTATTGCAGTACAAGTTGACGGTACAGAAAATGCTGCTGAAACAGCTAAGAAACTGTTACAGGACATGGTTCGTAGAAGCATGGAACTAAGCATGAAAAGCATACAACACAAGGCTGCATCCTGTGCAACTACAACTGATACCTCTTCCAAATCGAATAGCTAACGATCATAAAGAGTTAGAGGTAATATTCTTGAGATTTTAGGGTTTTCGGGTTCTGCTCTGGAAAGATTCGAAGAATCAGAGCTAGGTTTAGGTCTCGTGTTACTCTCCGAAATTGGAAAGAGAAAAACCATTTGGTAAGTTTTAAAGCCTGAATTTTTCTTCTCTTTTTTTGTACATACTCTTGGCTTTGGGTCATGTGTATATCAGAACCTTCCCACATGCTTTTACGCTATATTTTTCACATTGATTCGCGATTTCCTTGTCAAGAAGTTTGTTTTTTTGAATATTGTTTGCGAACCAGATTAACTAAAAGTAAGAGAGGAGAAACATAGCTTTTACTCCACCAACTATTGGGAAAATTTGACAAACCAAATAGAATAACGTTGTTTATCTAACTATGAATTCATATCAAGAGGAATTTTTCGGTAATCAGTCAAAATACGTACCTATTTTGATAAGCCTCTGTATCAAAGTACATGTTTTCGTAGTTGTCTCTTAATATTTCTGGGATTTCAAATAGGCAAAACAATATACAACTTTTTATTTTCTTTCATCTGATTTATAGGATTGATACATTACAACAGTCAGAGATCAACAATAAGCAATGCAGAGAATAATGGAAGCTATCGATCCTTACAAACAAGGAGGATGATTAGATGCAATCCAATTTATAAAACCAAAACCAATGGATCAAGACTTGGATATCAACTAAAACTAAAGTGTTCCCAAACGACATTCTGACAACAGGATTCCTACTTAGAGGAGATGACTTGATTCACATAGACCGGTTCCTCTGAAAAAATGGATATCGGAATGAAGATTGGCAAAATCGATAAAAACCTCCTGAACCGGGTAACAAAACCAAATTCTAAATGGGAGGAATAAACACTTTAACACTCAGCCCAAATAAAACATATACAAATATATCCGACAACAAAAAAGGGAAAAATATTCTACAACCTAGGCTCTTCCTACCCTAGCCAAGGATACTAACGGTAGAGGAGAAAGCAAATTAAAACCATAAACACATATTACAAACTAGACCTAAATCTATTGAACGACTTTGAGACCGAACGAAGGATGAGGTATGCTTACAAAGAACAGTATCCCTCCAGAGACAAGCAAACCGGAAGGAAGTGCTCCGATGGCCGCCGTAAAACCATCCTGGAGATTCAATACAAGACTAGGAGAAACCCACAGGAACGAAAGACTTCGAGAAGCTTCGAAATCATTTGAGAACCCAGATCCACGCCATCATCGACAGTGAGAAGGCCAATCTGACTACTGCGAACGTTAAAATCGCTGGTGAAGCTCGATTTGTAAACCTTCCTATCACTTTTCCGAGATCTCAGACGCAAAACAATGAAGAAAACCTCAAATCGCCGGCGAAGTTAGGCGAAATCGTCGCAAGTCGAAGGCTCCAAGAGATTATAATTTTTTTTTGTAGTTAGCCAAAAACACAAGGGTAAACAATCTATTTCCTCCCAGAAACTTTCATATAGCACCAAATCCACCCCAAAATTTCACCTCTGTCTAAATCCCCCTCATCGTAACTTCTCAACCAAAATCCCCCTCATCTAAACTTTTTTAATCTATTTCCCCCGGTAGAAAATTGTGGTTCAAATCAAGTAAATCCTTACCAAACCACTTGAACCAAACCAAGATGAGGGGAAAATAGATCGGTAAACGATCTATTTTCCCCCATAAACTTTCATACACCAAATCCACCCCAAACTATCACCTTTGTCTAAATCCCTCCCCCCAAACTTTCATATAAACTTTTTCAATCTATTTCCCCCCGGCTAGAAAATTGTGGTGATGTTCTTCTTCTTCTCCGGTGAGTCTTCTCCACCTCCCTCTTCTTGAAACACTCGTTTTCTCCTTTTATAAGTTATAAATACATACCTTCAATTCCTTAGAAAAAAAACACAAACCAACAACAACAAGAAGTTGCAAAATAAAACATCAGAAATAATGGAGATGAAGAACGTCAACAACATCTTTGTGGCCCTCTTTATCTCGGCCGTGTTAGTGACCTCAGTCATGGTAGCTTCAATGGAGTCTCCAGCAACCATCACCAGGTGAAGATGGTGCTTCTTCATCTGCCACCATAGCTTTTCCGGTGGTTGGATCCATCATTGCTGCATCACTCTCCGCCTTTTTGGCTCTTCTATTGCAGTAAAAACACCAAAGAGTCTCCGGAGATATATAACAAAAGTCTTTTCTTGTTCTGACTTTGCTCCTTAGATTAATGTTTTTAATACAAAACGTGGTTACATGAAAGTTGCAGTAAGTGTTTCTTTTAAGGATTAGTTTCATCATCGTTAGGCTTTCTCTTTACATTCATGAGACTCTTTGTAAGACAAATCGTTGTTGCTCTTGATGAAACTGTTTCATCTCCAAAAGGTTTTAACACACCTTCAAGCTCATCGAACTTTTCTTGCCTAAGTCAACCTCCACAAAGCTCCAACAAAGATTCCAATGCTTCAGCTCTCTCCTCACTTTTAGGACTCTTTTTATGATACTCGCGTAGTAGTGTTAATGTGCTAATCAATGACATCTCTTGGGTCTTTACTGGCTTCTCTATGTCTTTTGAGGAAGAACTTGAATTCTTGTTTCTGTTATCTCTTTCCTCTGCTACATCGCTCACTAGGACATGCGCAGCTGAAGAAGCACCAGCTTCACCTAGTGATGGTGCTGGAGACTCCATTGAAGCTGCCATGACTGAGCTCACTAACACGGCCGAGATAAAGAGGGCCACAAAGATGTTGTTGACGTTCTTCATCTCCATTATTTCTGATGTTTTATTTTGCAACTTCTTGTTGTTGTTGGTTTTGTGTTTTTTTTCTAAGGAATTGAAGGTATGTATTTATAACTTATAAAAGGAGAAAACGAGTGTTTCAAGAAGAGGGAGGTGGAGAAGACTCACCAGAGAAGAAGAAGAACGTCACCACAATTTTCTAGCTGGGGGGAAATAGATTGAAAAAGTTTATATGAAAGTTTGGGGGGGGGAGGATTTAGACAGAGGTGAAAGTTTGGAGTGGATTTGGTGTATGAAAGTTTATGGGGGGGGGAATAGATCGTTTACCGATCTATTTCCCCCTCATCTTGGTTTGGTTCAAGTGGTTTGGTAAGGATTTACTTGATTTGAACCACAATTTTCTACCGGGGGGAAATTGATTGAAAAAGTTTAAATGAGGGGGATTTTGGTTGAGAAGTTACGATGAGGGGGATTTAGACAGAGGTGAAAGTTCAGGGTAGATTTGGTGCTATATAAAAGTTTATGGGGGGAAATAGATCTTTTACCCAAAACATAATATTCAACTTGTTCAGTGATACTAATGAAATAATAGATGTATCTAAAATTGAGCTCACTTCATGTTGCCATTCTCCTTGACAAGGCAGGTAAAGTCGTTCTAGATCCACACGTGTACATATTTAAGCTCCTACTTCACTTCACCCACTTGTCGTTTTAACGGGTGAGTTGCTAAAAAACACTTATTGATGAAAAAAAAATCTCAATACATTTGTTCAATCTCAATACATGCTTCAACCTATTGAAATCCAATTTTGATCTTAATAAAATGTGAGTGATGTGGAGGAGAAAATGCCGAAAAGAGAGGGAAAATGGAAGAAAGAGGCATGGGAAAAGGGGGGGGGGAAGTGTGATGTGGAAGAGAAATAAGAGAAATGGTTGGTGGAAAATTAATAAGAAGAATTAAATTGCACCAATAGGATTAAAGCAAGTGCATTAAAAATTTCACATTCTTCTCTATTCTCTTTTTATTTCAACAAAAAACCCACAAAAAACTCCATTGAATAGAAAGAAAAAACTTCTTGTGAGGTAATTTTTGATGCGTTTTTAATATTTATGCTTTTTCATTGTAAAATACAATGTAACTGGGTATTTTAATTAGAGAAATGAAGATATAAAAAAACTTTTGAAAAAATAATTTAATTCATTTATATGCACTTTGGGCTATGAAACTCGTTTTATTGATCGATTTTGAGTGCTACATTGTTAGTAGTTGATTATTTATGGGTTCCACTGTTGAAATCGCATTGAAGCCACTACGAGTTTGATACTGAGCTACATCACATTGCACTTGGAGCCTCCGATGACATCATATATATCGAATGATGAAGAAGTCTTCGCTTATTTTATAACACTGAGCTATGAGAAACGCTGAAGTATTTTGAATGTGGAGGTTGTGAAAAATTTAAGTTAGGGGCATGGGGATGGTTTACGAGAGGATCAAGGAAGTGTTGTCGGTGTAAGCACCAAAGTGAATGAGTGTGGTATGATAACTCTTCACGGAGAAGAACCTTGAAATGTTGTGGAGATGGTAAACCGTGGTGACCCGATTGACTCACATATCCTTGAAGAGAATCTATTTGAAAATAATCCACTTGAAGATAATCCCCTTGAAGAAAATGCTCTGAAGCAAGAAATGGTTGTAAGTGGTATTTACGAGCTTCAAAACCCAAGAATTTGAAATGGTAGGCATTGGCTTACCACCGGACAATTTATCCAGTTCCATATAACAAAGATTGGGGTATTCCCCCCGAGGTACAAGAAAAAACGACATTACCTCCGGTTTATGAAAAAAGGGTAGAATTCAACAAACGAGGTTCCCATCAGTTGGAGAACATCGTGGAAGAGGTTGGAGACGTGGGTCTAGTAGTAGAGGATAAAGATCAAGTCTGATGGAGGGAGAAATGAGTCAAAGTGGGGGCGGATCGAGTCAAAGTGGTCGAGACATGTTTGGTTGGTTTCGTAGTGGCTCTTAACTAATTATTAACGTAATTGTAATGTGTAAGGTTATTTGTGTTTGTCTAGGATCCATTGGAATATATATAATTAAAACAAAAATTCAAGTTTTTATTTTTTGGTTACATATCACTAGCATTTTCAAATAAGTGTCTTATATTTTTAATGCTTGTTTAGATGTGAAGATGTTGAATTTACCAAAATTTTGAAAATATTTTATTTACTAAAACTTTTGTTATAGACTCTATTATTGCACTGCCACTGGTACAACTAAAATAAATTACGTTTTAGTATGGTACAACTAAGTACAACTTAAACCACCAAAGTACAACTATGTTATGTTCTGGGTACAACTAAGAATTTTGGTACATCTAGGGTACAACTATTAGACAAAAATTGCAAGAACGGGACATGTATTCGTCCGAGCCTTTGTGGATTGGGTAAGGATTTGGTCGCATAGTAGAACATCCTAGGTACTTTTTAACTTCTGTGTCAGATCTTTGGTAGATCTTAGGTACTTTTTGCTTTTTGTGTCAGATATTTATTTTATCCTAGGTACTTTTTGTGTCATATCTTTGTTTAATAGAAATGAATTATTAAATTAAAATATTAAACGAAAATAAATTATTAAATGAAATTAAATTATTAAATTAACGTACATTCTGCTTCCAACATCGGTACAACTAAGTACAACTAAATATACCTAGGTACAACTATGATACAACTAGGTACAACTAGGTACATTATAAGAATATATCACAATTGTAAGAAGTGGTTCACCTTCTCTTCTCCTTTTAACCTTTTCTCTTCGCTGAAATGTCTCTAATTGCTTCCAAACAAATTTACATCTACTTTTTATTTTTTTTCGATTTTTGTTTTTATTTAATACAATATAAATCCAAGCCAAAGACACCAAACGACGTTCTAAGATCAAAAATGAATATGGCAAATCAAAACAACTTTACTAAGAACCAGTGAGTATTTCTCTCTGTAGGATTTTGGTCATCATTCACCGAGTGGGCTGTGGGCCGAGACTGAAGCCCACCAGTATCATTAGTTGATTCTGATGGATCCATATCTGCTGGGCCAAACCTTTTTTTTCCGGCCATTTAGGCCCATTAGTTACATTAACTCTATAATGAATCTGGCCACATATAAGACCAGATTCATCTCTGATTCATTGATATTCTTCTTCTTCTTCTTCTTTGAGCTGAAGCTCAAGTGCTAATCATCTATAACAAAACAAGAGAGTGATTAGTGGATTCCAGGCTCAACACCTGAAGAGAGATGTACCCAATTTGGGGAACTCTATAATCGATTGTGCATAACACTTAGCTTAGGGATTTTAGTTCTTTTTCCTTCTTGAAACCGAATCAATTCGGAGTTCCATAAGTCCACATCATTCTCAGTGATTGAGTTGTTTCCGCAAGAATCCTTGTTTATCAAGCATTAACAAGTGGTATCAGAGCTCAGTTTTGAGTTCATCGATCAAGATAAGCAAGGAAAACTCAGAGAAGATAAAGGCAGTAAAGAAAGGAGAAAGAAAACTTACACGATAAGGTAGTGTGTTGAAGATCATCGGTTGTAGCTGAGAAGGAACACGTCTCAACCTTGAGACGAATCTCGCGGAAGAAACACCGAAGATCAAAGAGGCACAATCACAGAAAGAACAAGACAAAATCAAAAAAACTGATTAGAACTTCATCTCAAGATTAACATCAGGGAGTTGAATTCTAATTGCAAGTTCAATTCAAATATCGAATACTATATCATCAAAATATTCAAATATTCTAAGAAATCGGATTGCTTATATTCCAAGTAACAAGAAGTTACAATAATCTACCTAATTGATCTATTATTCTGCAGGTAATTGATCTATTATTCTGCAGGTAATTGATCAAGTAATCAAAAGAACAAGCAATGGAACTGACAATGGGGAATTTTGAAGTTGAGAAGTTCGATGGGAAAGGAGATTTTGGTCTGTGGAAATACCGTGTACTTGGTCAGTTTGAGATACTTGGTTTGCTTGATGTTCTTGAAGAAGAACAGGTTGAAGAAACTGTTGTTAAAAAGGCGGTAGAGGGTAGTAAAAAAGTCAAGGCAGAGACTGTTGTGAGGGATACTTCATGGGCTAAGAGAGACAAAAGAGCAAGGAGTCTGCTCGGGCAATGTCTCACAGATTCAGTACTAAGGAAAATCATGAGTGAACCTACTGCACACAGTCAATGGAAAGCATTGGAAAGGGACTATCAAACTAAGACCAAAGCTAACATGATCTATCTAAAGAAACAATTTTCATGTTTTAAGATGGATGAAGATAAGACAATTGAAGAAAACTTGGATAAATTCCTGAAACTAATCAATGATCTTGCAAGCTTAAAGGTGACTATTCAAGATGAAGATCAAGCAATAGGTTTACTTAATAGTTTACCACCTGCTTTTGAACCTCTGGTTCATACTCTGCAATTTGGAAATTCTAAAGATTCATTAACCATGGATGATGTGATCACCGGAGCATATGGAATGGAATCAAATCTGATACAGAAGGGTCAACTGTACAAGAAGAAGCATTCAGCAGAAGGTTTGAGTGTTGAAAGTAGAGGCAGAACTGAGTCAAGGGGTCAGAACAAAGGTCAGGGAAAAGGAAAGGGAAGATCCAAGAGTAGAGGGCGTTCTAAGTCACGACAGAAGCAAAGTAATGTGAGGGCTTGTTGGACTTGTGGTGATGAAAATCATTGGAAGAAGGATTGCCCACAAAGAGGTCAAAACAAGTGTCACGGAAAAGGAAATAAATCTGCAAATGTAGTTCTTCCAGAATCATCAGCTTATGCAGTCAGTTTAGTCACTACAGAGGATGAGTGGGTACTAGACTCAGGTTGCACATTCCATATAACACCTAAGAGGGAGTATCTTACAGATTTCAAAGAGTTGGAAGGAAAGCGTGTGTTAATGGCAAATGATAATTCTTGTGAGGTAAAGGGAATTAGCAGAATTACAGTGGAAAATGCTGATGGGACTGTGATCAAATTAAATGATGTAAGATATGTACCAGACATGAGCAGAAATCTAATATCTTATGGCCAACTAGAGGAAGCTGGTTGCAGCTATAAAGGGAAGGATTTTCAGGTTGTTTTCTATAAAGGAAGTGAAAAGATTCTCACGGGAAATTATAGAAATGGGTTGTACTATCTACATGGTCAAGTCAGATCACAAGAAGCAAATATAGCTAAAAGTGTTGTAGATACAACTACAAGATGGCACCGCAGGCTGGCACACATGGGAAAGAGATCAATGCAAACTCTTGCATAGAAAGGTTGCATTAAAGATGAGGAAGTCAAGGATCTAAGTTTATGTGAAGCATGTGTACTAGGCAAATCACATAAAGCTAGTTTTCCACACAAAGCTAAAAAGACATCAAAACGTATTTTAGAATACATCCATTCGGATTTATGGGGATCACAGAACACTACACCTAGTCTATCTGGAGCTCAGTATTTTATCAGCTTTATAGATGACTACTCTAAGAAAGTATAGATATATTTCTTGAGAAGAAAGAGTGATGCTTTTCAAGCATTCTCGGATTGGAAATTTCTGGTGGAGAATCAAACAGGAGAAAGGATTAAATGCTTAAGGACAGACAATGGACTTGAATTTTGTAACACTCAGTTTGATGATCTCTGCAGAAATTCAGGAATAAAAAGGCACAAAACTGTACCTTATACACCACAACAGAATGGTGTATCCGAGAGGATGAACAGGTCTATAATGGATAAAGTGAGAAGTATGTTGGCAGAAACTGGCTTAAGTGGAGAGTTTTGGGCAGAGGCTGCAAGTACAGCAGTGTACATTATTAATAGATCTCCTTCAGCATCTATTAATTTTGAAATTCCAGAAGAGTTATGGTCCAATACTAAACCAGAATACAATCATTTGAGGAGTTTTGGTTGTGTAGCTTACATACATACAGTTCAAGATAAGATAAGTCCGAGAGCTCAAAAGGGTATATTTCTTGGTTATGGAATTTTAACTAAGAGATATAGGATATGGTTACCTGAAGAGAATAAGGTCATTATAAGCAGAGATGTGATATTCAATGAAGATGTTTTGTTTAAGAATCTAAGTTCATATGGAGAAAGTGACATTGATGTAGTTGAAATTCAGAGAGGTAAGAAGGCAACAGGTAAGCGTGTGACTTTCAAGGAGGACTTGGAAGAAATTCTGGGTGACAACACTAAGAATAAAACCTACATCGAGTCAGGTGGAGAATCAAAAGAGAATTCAGAAGGTATAGTTGATATTGAAAGTCAGATTGAAGGGGAAACAGTATCAGATACAGAGAATTCAGAGACTACAGAAGGAAGTATTGAGGGTTCTAGAGATGAACAAGAAACAGACCAGAGTACAGACTTAAGTGACTATCTACTGGCAAGGGACAGACAGAGACGAGAAGTAAAACCACCATCTAGATTTGAGGAAGCTGATCTAGTTGCCTATGCTCTAGCTTGCTCAGATGTTATAGAGATTGAGGAACCTAAGACCTATGTTGAAGCCATGAAAGGCAAACATAGAAAGAAGTGGACTGAATCTACAAATGAGGAAATGGATTCCTTAATAAGGAATCATACGTGGGATCTGGTTGATGAACCTAAAGATCAAAAGGTAATAGGTTGTAAATGGATTTTCAAGCTGAAACCTGGAATCCCAGGTGTTGAAAAACAGAGGTTCAAGTCAAGGCTAGTGGCTAAGGGTTTTGCTCAGGTGGAGGGGATTGATTTCAATGAGGTCTTTGCCCCAGTGGTTAAGCATGTTTCAATTAGAATATTATTATCAATAGTTACTAATTGGAACATGGAGTTAGAACAGTTAGATGTAAAGACAGCTTTTTTACACGGAGTTCTACATGAAACTATCTACATGCATTAGCCAGAAGGATATGTAGTTAAAGGAAAAGAAGACAAAGTCTGTTTACTGAAGAAATCACTATATGGTTTAAAACAATCACCAAGGGAATGGAATCAACGTTTTAATGAATTCATGAGCAAGCAGTGTTCCATGTGTGTATATCAAAGGTGATTCAATTGTCAATGTGATCTACCTACTCCTATATGTGGATGACATGTTAATTGCATCAATAAGCAAGACAAATATTTCAAAGCTAAAGCATCTACTTCACAGTGAATTCGAGATGAAAGACTTAGGTGCAACAAGGAAAATACTAGGCATGGATATACACAGAGACAGGAAAAAGGGTACATTAACACTTTCACAGTCAAATTATATTGATCAGGTTCTAAAGCCTTTCAATAAGGATCAGTGTAAATCTGTGACTACACCTTTCGGCTCTCACTTCAAAATGAAAAGTGTTTCTACTGAAGATGAGTTAACAGAGAGAAAGGGAATGGAAGACGTACCTTACACCAGTGCAGTGGGGAGTTTGATGTACGCTATGGTTGGCTCCAGACCCGACCTCGCGTATCCAATTGGCATTGTCAGCAGGTACATGTCAAAACCAGGAAAAACACATTGGTTAGTAGTTAATTGGATAATGAAATACTTGAAATCAGCAAAGAAGGTAAATTTGACATTCAAACAAGGCACAAAATTCAAAGTCAAAGGCTACGGTGATGCAGATTATGCAGCAGATTTAGACAGAAGGAGATCAATTTCAGGTTATGTGTTCAAGTGGGAAACAATACAGTGAGTTGGAGATCCAGATTACAGAAAGTGGTTGCATTATCTACTACAGAGTCGGAATATATTTCATTGTCAGAAGCAAGCAGAGAAGCAATATGGATTCAAGGAATATGCTCAGAGATGAAAGTTTCAAAAGGTCCAGTGGAAATTTTCTATGATTCACAAAGCGCTATCTACTTAGCAAAGAATCGCATGTGTAGTGAAAGAACAAAGCATATTCAAGTGAAATATAACTACATCAGAGAAGTCATCGAAGATGGTCAAGTTGTTATCACAAAAATACACACATCAGTGAACCCAACAGATATGTTTACGAAAGTCTTACCTGGAGAGAAGTTCAGAGGCTGCATGCAGGCTCTGAACATGGAGGAAGGCTGAGAGAGACTCAGGCAAGGCTTCGTCGGGGATCTGGAAAGACGAAGACCTCAGAACCTGTGAGACTTCAAGTCGAACCTACACAGAAAGAAGATCTGTTAATTATTCAGTAAAAGAGGACAAACTTCAAAAGGGAGAAACCTATTTTATTTTTCTTACCAGGAAGATGTTTCAGTCTCATGCGAGCACTGAACATGGAAGAAGACAGAGCGTTGCTCAGAAGTTTTCACCGGTAATCTAAAGAGTCGGAAACCTGAAACTCTTGGCCGGACCTACGAAGGAAAAACAGGAATCTCTGTTAGTAAAACCTCGGAGAAGAAGCTAACAGAAACCAAATCAAGTTGTAAAGAGAAGAAATCTCAAACGACTGAGCTCGGAGAAGTCGAAAGAGTAAGAATCTCAAGTGACAGAGTTAAGAGAAAACAAAGGGGAAAGGGAAGAGGAAGACATATACTTGTTGTTGGTCGTCAGAGATGAAGAGCGAAACAGTTCTTCATCCGAAAACTCCGAAGGATCAGAGATGGCGATTCAAGAAGGTGAATCGCATGCAGAGAGAAGAACTGAGGCGGCTGAGGTCTTTCTCGGAAAAATGAAGTCAAAACGGTTGAGATTGTAGGGTTTTGGTCATCATTCACCAAGTGGGCTGTGGGCCGAGACTGAAGCCCACCAGTATCATTAGTTGATTCTGATGGATCCATATCTGCTGGGCCAAATCTTTTTTTCGGCCATTTAGGCCCATTAGTTACATTAACTCTGTAATGAATCTGGCCACATATAAGGCCAGATTCATTTCTGATTCATTGATATTCTTCTTCTTCTTCTTCCTTGAGCTGAAGCTCAAGTGCTAATCATCTGTAACAAAACGAGAGAGTGATTAGTGGATTCCAGGCTCAACACCTGAAGAGAAATGTACCCAATTTGGGGAACTCTATAATTGATTGTGCATAACACTTAGGTTAGTGATTTTAGTTCTTCTTCCTTCTTGAGACCGTATCAATTTGGAGTTCCATAAGTCCATATCATTCTCGGTGATTGAGTTGTTTCCGCAAGCATCCTTGTTTATCAAGCATTAACACTCTCATTCTTAAATGAGTCTTGAGCTTATTATGAGTCTGTACTTGAACGAATAACAAAGGAGCATAATTCTGGAAAATTAGCTTGAAAACAAACATGCATCCATCTCTCCAGACAACATCATAGACCATCTTCTTTCTGCATTAGACAAAATCAAAGCTTAATTTTCTGACAGCAGCTACATTAGTTACGTGTAAATAAAGATGAAACTACCAATTAATAGGAAGAAAGACTGCAAATTCAAAGCATTAATCACCAAAAAAAAAACTTAGAATAGTACCCAATTTCAGAGAAGAACCCGAAGCTTCGTGGAGGAATGGGGATTTCGAAACCCAGAGAAGAATTCATGGAGGAGAAGGGAATTTGAGATGAAGCCGAAGCTTCGTGGAGGAGAAGGGAATTCGAAACCCAGAGAAGAATTCGTGGAGGAGAGGGGAATTCAAGATAAAACCGAAGCTAGGAGAGGGGAATTCGAAACCCATAAAAGAAGAATTTTGAGAAGAAACAACAATGAAATTCTTTCTTTTTTGTCGTGGAAAATAGGAGGAGTTAGGGAGTTAAGGATTTAGATTTTGTTCCGATTTGATTTTGGTTTAAATCAATTTTGGTTTAGTATTTGGTTTAGTCAACAGATTTTTCTGTAATTAAAGAAAGTCTTCAAGTTTTTTGTCTTTTCGTCTACCTAAATAATATGACATATATTTGAGCAAATTTTCTCATCAAAATAAATGTATTCCGTTTTAACTTACTTTAAGAAAATGTAAAGGTACACAGACACGTTACACTTAAATGGTCCTTCGATTCCTCCGCTTAAGATGCCCGTAACTCTTACTACATTCTTTTATCTCTCACAATGAACTTTTCAATCGTATTAGCCTAATTATCTTGGAGACAAAGATGTTCAGACGATCTGGATTTGTCAGAACCGCTGGCTTCCGCCCAGATAATTTAGGGCAAAATGCAGTGAGCTTAATTGGAAGCATAGGCTTCTTTTTGTTCGTAATCGGTGTCGTAGTTTTCACCATTATCGCTTCTACATATGAACCTGCGGATCCACTATTTCACCCTTCAGACAAAATCACCACATTCCTCACATCGACATCAAAAGCTACTCTGAAATCTGATGACAGTGTTGTTAAAACCGGTGAAGATTTCATGGTGCCGAATCAAAGTGCATTCGCCGGATTCATCAACATAGCTGATGTTGAAACCTCCGAGAATGATTCTGATGCTAATCAGCTTGATTGTGATTCAAACCTCCCCGTTGATTGTAAAGATCCTGAAGTTTTCCACTTGATGATGAAAGCTACTATAGAGAAGTTCAAGGACATTCACTTTTACAAGTTTGGTAAACCTGCAACTGTAGAAGGTACTAATTCGTGTGATATGGCTTGGCGTTATAGGCCTAAAGATGGAAAAACAGCTGCATTTTATAAGGATTATCGTAGGTTTGTGATTGAAAAGTCTGAGAATTGTACTGTTAATGTGATGGGGATTGGTGAGTATCACTCAGGTGTGAATGCGAGGAAGCGGAAGAGAAATTTGAAACCTGGGTTTCAAAAATCGACTGGTAAGATTGATGATTTCTCTTTGTCTGTGGTTGGTGAAGCTGTGAATGATTCACTGCCTGTGGTTGAGTCTGAGAATGCGTTTAAAAATGGGAAATACTTGGTTTATGTGGGTGGAGGAGATAGGTGCAAGAGTATGAACCATTTCTTGTGGAGTTTCTTATGTGCTTTGGGGGAAGCTCAGTATTTGAACAGGACATTGGTGATGGATTTGACTCTCTGTCTGTCTTCAGTCTATACGTCGTCTGGTCAAAACGAGGAAGGAAAGGACTTCAGATTTTACTTTGATTTCGAACACTTGAAAGAGGCTGCTTCTGTGTTAGACCAGGTGCAGTTTTGGACAGACTGGGGAAAATGGTATAAGAAGAATGGATTAAACCTTCATCTTGTGGAAGACTTTAGGGTCACACCGATGAAACTTGTAGATGTAAAGGACACATTGATAATGAGGAAGTTTGGGACAGTAGAACCAGACAACTATTGGTACAGGGTTTGCGAAGGGGACGCAGAGTCGGCTCTGCAAAGGCCGTGGCATCTATTGTGGAAATCAAAACGATTGATGGAGATTGTCTCTGCAATTGCTTCAAGGTTGAACTGGGATTATGATGCTCTTCACATTGAGAGAGGAGAGAAGACAAGAAACAAGAAGATGTGGCCTAATCTGGATAAGGATACTTTACCAAGCTCCCTCTTATCGACCCTGTCGAACAAAATCAAACAAGGAAGGAATCTTTATATTGCAACAAATGAACCAGAGATCTCGTTCTTTAACCCCTTAAAAGACAAGTACAAAACCCATTTACTGGATGAGTTTAAGGAGCTCTGGGACGAGAGCAGCGAATGGTATTCAGAGACCACGAAGCTTAATGGAGGAAACCCAGTTGAGTTTGATGGTTACATGAGAGCCTCTGTTGATACAGAAGTATTCTTGAGAGGGAAGAAGCAGATTGAAACATTTAATGATCTTACCAATGACTGTAGAGACGGAGTTGGCACTTGCAACGTAGCAGCAAGCTGAGCACTCTGGTAAGTATCTATATCAAATGCTTGTTATCAGATATGGCTGTTTGTTTGTAGTTTCATAGAAAGCTTGAACCACCTCTTTGTTTCCTATGTGGTACTTGTAGAATAGCTTTGTATGTTCGTAAGTAATGTAACGTTTCTTCTAAACTTTTATTATCTACCTCTCTAAATCTTCATTCTTACACGTCCTAATTGTGGGTTTTTGATAGAAACTAAACCTATGCCATACTAGGTTCGAGGTCACATGTTTGAGCACCAAACAAAGCCTTTCTTCTATCTAGAATGATAAAGCCTACCAGTAAAGTTGTGTAACTCGAGCAACAGTTGTATTCATCTTAATCCAGTCATCTTATGAGTTGACTAAGAAAAGGTCTGTGTCAGTGTTAAAATACAAATGGCCACTAATGAATCGTGGGAGAAACAGCCTGTCTCAGGGAACAACAAATCCTTTACAAGTCGTGATTTAATTTGACTACTCAGATAATCGAAGAGTAGTAGGTCACACGCTAAGATTGATGTTCAATATGAATTTACAGTGTGGCAAATAAAGAATGCAAGCATTGGATTGAAACGAATTTAAGACTTACTCCAATTTCCAGGCATAAAGAAAGTGACAAAACTGAGACAAAGAACCACTACTGTGTTTGGTTCCATTGCTTGGTTCGGTTTCACTGCTCTCAGGTTTAAAGATGAACAAGCCGTGACCTGTCCCTGGCGTACTGAACAACCAATCATACACATCCCAAAACACTTGAACTGGTTCTTCATCCACCAAAACAGTCTTATTCCCTCTGAATTTCCATTGCAGGTTTCTCACCTGAACCAAAACGATCCCATCAATGCTAATCCACATCTCTGGATCCTTTTCCCCTATCGAGCTCTCGACTATGATCTCATGCTCTTTCTTCCTGTCATTGAACTTAGCCCTAGTTGAAAAACTCTTCTTCCCAAACACATTCTCTTTCTTGTAGAACAAGGTAGCATCAACCAAAGAAGGTCTCGATTTGGTTCTCTTAAAAGCTTTCTTTTTGTAATCACCCAGCAATAGAACAATCTCTTCCTCCACAACAAGAGCCACGTAAAAATCCGAGCTTGGCTCAGGCCCACCATTAAATTTAGCAGATCTAAAATCCCAATACACATCTACTTGGTTTCCTTCAACCTCAAATGATTTATACCCTTTCTTGTTCCAGAAATGCCATGGCTTTAGATCAACCTTACAACAGTAATTCATATCGCCTTGTACGCTAGTAACCATCACGGTTAAGATATGGTTCATGAGATTTTTGGACCAAAGAACCCTAACGTTTCTCCAGAATCCGACCATATGTGCTTGGTAAATGCACGTCACGCTGCTCTGTGCCGTCTTGTACGTCACCGGATCCTCTGTTATCGTCTTCTCTACCGTCGAAGATTCTGATCTCAGAGACATGATTCTCTGAATCCTGTTAAAACAGAGATCGCTCACAACGTCGTAAACTAAATAATCTGAGGAAACAAATAAACAAATTCAAAAAACTTGGCTTTGCCGATCTTTAAGTCAAAAGATTGAAATTGAAAAGAGAAAAAAATTGATGAATGATGGAAGAAGGAGAAGAAATCTCCATGTAATCCTGAAGACGCGCAAGGACTTTCAAGGAAGGAAGTATTACCTTATCAAACACAAATAATAATATTTTCCATTTCCAGTTGTTCTTCCATTTTATTTTATTTCTATTTTGTTACATATAATATATATACACATATATATCAACATATATACGTCCAGTTGGTTTTGTCCCCAGTTGTCGTTTACTTTTAAGTGAATAAACAAACAACCATATCCGATTATCCGCAGTTCATATCCTTTTAATTTTCCTTTTATTGAAAATGGAAAATCGATACCCCATATATATTTGGGAATTTTGTCCATAGTATACTATTGAACAGCGTGCTTGGACGAAACCGAAGCCTGGTTTTCTACAGTATTACATCGGTATCAAATGGGTCAACCCAAATATGCTATGTGGAAGCTCGTGGACCCTAAGAGATGAATCAGGTCATGTTATGTTATACGCTCGTGATGCTCTGACTCCAACACAAAATAAGATTATTGCGGATTGCGGGGAATACTTTGGGCTTTGGAAAGTTTAGATAACCTTCACCATAGCACAGTTGAAGTTTGGTCTAAAAGCGGTGCAACAATATAACCTATCAAAAACAAGCAAATATAGCCGCAAGAAAGATTGTTATGTGAATTCTTTCCGTAAGTGTGAATTCTATTGGTCTGTTCCACAAGCAAACATAGCCGCAAGAAAGATTGTTGTCAGTGTTACACATGAAAGAAGATTACACTCATATTTAGCTGCAAGAGGGCCGAGTTAGCTTCTTACAACCATTGAGGAAGATCGGAGGTTATCACACGTAGGGGATAATCGTTGATTTTGGGTCCCATGTATTTTATTTATGTGTTTTTTCTCTATGAGGTTTGGGCTCGTGGTACGCATGTCCACGCTAAACTCCTTCCTCATTCCTGAATTTTTGGCTATTTCTTGGCCTATTACGTTATGAAATTTTCGACGACAAAAAAATTTGTCCACAATATACTTTATTTTTACCTTTTGCACAATACACCTTTTGAGTTTATAATTATGGAAAGTATCTCCTTTTAGTTTTAAATTATGTTCATGGTGGAAAATTTTATTGCATTTTTGTCAATTGCATACATAATTTATTATATATGTCTATTGTCGTCAATTTTATTGCATTTTTGTCCATTGTATACATAATTAACTATATATGTCTATCGTAGACAGTGTTGTTGTCCACCAGAGATACAATTATAAATTATGTCCCTAACTTTGAAATATTCCTTATGCCAAAAAATGTATTTCACACAAAATTTAAAAAGAGGTATATGGGACAATTTAAAACTTAAAAGGGGCTATTGTAGACAATGTTCTCTATATATATTTCTGTTCATTAATATTTGAGAAAATCTCATTTTTAGTTGAAGTTAGGTCTGGGATTTCGGTTCGGACCGAACAAACCGAACCGGTCCGAACCGAAAATTAGATAAACCGACCCAAATTGATTTGAGCGAGATAACCGATCGGTCAATTTTAAAATTGATTTCAATTATCGGGTAATTCGGTTTGGTTCATCAAACGGAACATTTAACCGAACAAACCGAACAGTAAACCACATATAAATTAAAAAACTTAGGGTTTCAGCCCATTTTCTTTTTTCCCTTTCTCTCTCTCGCGGCCGAACTCTCTCGTCTCTCGCTTTCACCTCCTTCTCTTCGAACCTTCGATCTTCGTTTTCTTCTCTCTTTTTCTTGTTTTTTCTTCGATCTTTCATCTCGTTCGTTCACATACAAGCTTCAACTGATTCATTCGTTCAGGTAATGTCATTCTTCCACCGATTCTTATTCCTCGGACATTTTTGAATTTTTTTTTTGTTTTTGATTTTATGTTTTCGGTTTTTTTGCTTTGTTTCCGACATAATCTTCTTATCGTAAATCGATTTTCGGTTTTCGATTTGGCTTGATTTAGGTTAGACAAATTAGGGTTTTTTCAAAATTTGGGGGTTTGAATTTCGGAGTTGTATCGAAACTTTCTGAGGTCTAAACGATTGTTTATTGTATTATAGTAATTCGAATTTTGGATTTTTTGGTTCGATTTAGGGTTTGTCAAAATTAGGGTTTGTCAAAATTAGGGTTTTATCAAAACTAGGGTTTTTAAAATCTGAGTTTAATTGAAGCTTACTGACACCTAATCTAACCTTAATTGCATTAGAATTGTTTGAATTTTTGTTTATTTGCTTCGATTTAGGGTTTGACAAAATTAGGGTTTCTTCAAAATTAAGGTTTTTAATTTCTGATTTTAATTGAAGCTTACTGACGCCTAATCTAACGTGAATTGCATTAGAATTGTTCGAATTTTGTTTTATTTGCTTCGATTTAGGGTTTGACAAAATTAGGGTTTTTTTCAAAATTTGGGTTTTTAATTTCTGATTTTAATTGAAGCTTACTGACGCCTAATCTAACTTTAATTGCATTAGAGTTGTCTGTTTTATGGATTATTTGTTTCGATTTTGGGTTTAACCAAATTAGGGTTTTTTTATTTTAATTTAGGTTTCTGTTTAAGTGTGTATTGTTAGATTGTTTGATTACTGACCATTTTTATTGTTTGACTGTATGCCTCGAAGATGGATTCAAACACAATTGAGGTTGACGGGCCAGAAGGGAGTGGTTCAAAGAGAACATAAACCTAGAGGTCAAGTACGTCCGCCTTTCCACCAAAATCGAAGAAAAGGTATCAAAAAAGGGCAACGGTATGGCAACATTACCTTCAAAAAGACAATGATTCTGCAAAATGTTATTGCAAGTATTGTGGAGTAGAAATAGGATGTGATAGCAAAACTGTAGGAACTAGTCCAATGAAAGCTCATATTGGAAGATGCAAAATGTTTAAGGATTTCGAGGATAGAGAAAAACAGAAAATTATAGGTAATGATAGCTCAGGAAATATGAAAGTAATTAAGTATGATCCGGTTAGTTTTACGAAGTCTTTTAATGAGATGATTGTAGTCAACGAGTTACCTTTTTCGTTTGTTGAATCAGAAGGTTTTAAACGCTTCTGTTTGAATGTTGTCCCTATTTACCAACCCTTTTCTAGAAGAACTTGTGCAAAGGATATTAAGTTATTGAATGAAAAAGAAAAGGCAGCATTAGTTGAACTGTTTAAGTTAGAAAAACATAGAGTTAGTTTAACCACTGATATATGGGTGTCTCCAATAACCAGTTACAACTACATGGTTGTAACTGGTCATTGGATAGATAGACAATGGAAAATGCAAAAGAAGATCCTTAGCTTTAAAGTCATTACGGATCATAAGGGTGAAACAATAGCGGGTCAACTAGCAGATGTAATTGGGGAATGGGGAATTGAAAAGGTATTCACTGTGACAGTAGACAATGCAAGTGCTAATACTAAAGGCCTGAGACATTTTAAGGACCATATGAAGCTGTTAGGGGGGGGGAGTCTTTAGTTTTAGGTGGAGAGTTCTTGCATATTAGATGGTGTGCACATATTCTTAATCTAATAGTTGGAGATGCGTTAAAGAAAAGTTCACCTAGTATAACTGCGATTAGGAATGGGATAAAATACGTTAGATCATCCTTTGCTAAGCTTAAATCCTTCCAATTGAGGTGTGAGACAAGGAAGGTCTCAAGAGGCAGCTTGCCCTTGGATGTGATAACAAGATGGAACTCAACATATCTAATGTTGAGTTCTGCCCTTAAGGTCGGGCCTGCATTTGAGAGGATGTTGAGAGAGGATATGTTGTATGGTGCTTACTTCTCGGAAGATGATGAGAAGACTAAGGTAAAACGAGTTGGTCCACCAACATCTAATGATTGGGAAGAAGTGAGACGATTGGTGAAGTTCCTCAAAATCTTCTACAATAGTACACTGACATTCTCGGCCTCCACCACTGTGACCTCTACCCTCTGTTACAATGAGATTGTCAATATTGAGAGGAACTTGATGACAAAGTGTACTAACAGTGATGAGGGAATTAGGAATCAAGCCTATGCAATGAGGGATACGTTTGAGAAGTATTGGGATGGGTTATTGAATATGAATCAACTAGTTATTCTAGCTAGTGTTTTCGATCCTAGAAATAAGATGCAATTTGCATCTTTTTGTTTTGATCAATTGTATGGGAATGATACAATAGAGTCTAGGCAGCTTTACAATCTGGTTTTAGGTGTTGCAAAGAAACTATATGAAGAATATAGTGTACGGTTAAGCACACCATTGGCTCTACAGTCAGCTGGTGTTGTAGCTGCAGCAGAGTCAAATCAAACTACAGACTCTGCACGATCAATCAATGAGCTATCTGATGATGATTATGATGACTATGAGAGGATGGATGCCATTTACAGTAAAATGGTGAATTTAAGAAGATCCGAGGATGGCTGCAGCGAGTTAGACATCTATCTAAATGAGAAGACTGAACTGAGAGTGGTAAATAGCTTAGGACTGCCATATGATGTTCTTGATTGGTGGAAATGTAACTCATCCAAATTTCATGTGTTGTCTAAGCTGGCCAGAGACGTCTTGGCCATACAAATGTCCTCTGTTGCTTCAGAATCTTGTTTTAGTACAAGTGGTCGAGTTTTGGATCCATATAGGAGTAGTTTAACACCATATATGGTAAAGGTGGGTACAAAGATGCAGACTCAGTTGCCCACCTGTCCCAAATGCTTGAAGAAGCTGAGTTTTTTGAGTCTCTTAGTATGTTTTATTATTTTAACTTCTCTGTTTTTGGTTTGTAATAATGTGATTGTTGATTGTTTGTTTTTTATTGTTTGTTGTTTGTAGATGCAAGGAACCAACTAGCAAGCACAGAGGGAACCCCTTCCACGCAGACATCAATTTGATCAAGTTAGTGATGAATGTCATTTAAGTTTGTTGATTGATGAACTCTTTTTGTTAAGTAGTTCACTGATTATTGGTTCTATTTTTCATTATGTGTACATGTACAACATGTGAAGAAGAAGAACAGAAGAGTAGACATGGATTTGCTTCATCTTTACTTTCTGTTTAATGTATTGTTCATGGATTTGGTACAATTCGGTTTAATCAGGTTATTTCGGGTTTAGTCGGTTTTTCATAACATTTCGGTTTTATTTTTATTGACTTATTCGATTTTTTTTCTTCTGTATTTCAGTTTTTTTAAACCGAACAACTTAGTTTCGGATCAATTCAGATTGTATAATATTTTGGATAACCAAACCGTTTAAACCGAGTACCGAACCAAAATAAAACGAATTCTTAATCGGTTCATTTCGGTAAAATTAGAAAATTCTGAACAAACTGAAAACCCGAACAAACCGAACCAAAAAACCCCTTCGAACCGAAAACCCATAGCTAAAGTTACCAACAACTTAAACCTTGGAGTATGTTATATGGGCCCAAAGAGGTTAAAAATAAATATATTTATATGTATGACCTCGGGTGGTAAGTCACGGCGATGAGTGAGTCTAGGGTTCCTATGAGGGTGCAAGACACGACGACGAAGGCGGTGGGTTGAGAGGCTCTGCTTGGTGATCCTCCAAGTAAAATGGTATTGTGGGTCGAGAAAGTGAGAGAGACAAACTCCAAGGGTATGCCGGTGTCGGAGTTTTCGATTGATGAAGGGTTTGTGGCTGCGCATATGAGAATTCAATATCCGACAAGAAGATAACCTAAGGTGGTCATTGACAAAGTGGTGCTAAATGCTATGAACGAACTCTGCTAGCAGTGTATTATGGTAAAAGCTTTTGGCAGGAGTGTCTCCATTGCTGTGATGAATACGAAACTCAGAGAGATATGGAAGCCGGCAAGAAGTAAAAGCATATGATGGATCTTCACACGAGGTTTTTCCTTATTTGTTTTGACAAAAAAGAGGATTATCTTTTACCATTTACTAGAGGGTCATGGAGAATTTTTGGGAGTTGCTAGTTAGTTCAGAGATGGGATCATGAGTTCGATTCTTTGTGTGATGAGATCACCATCACTCAGGTTTGGATTCAGATTTCTAATATGCCAGCTCAATTCTATCACAAGACAATTTTACTCGGCATTGCCGATAGTCTTGGGAGACCAATTAGTGTTTGATTAGACGACCATGAGCTTTGCTTGAGGTTGATTTGCGCGGATATGTATTGAGGTTAACTTGAAGAAACCACTTTTGGGCTTGGTGACAGTCAATGAAGATCAATACTTTGTGTCTTATGAGGGGTTGAATGAAATATGTTCAGGGTGTGGGTTGCATGGATATATGATTCATTCTTGCCTTCATAGAGCAAAAGAGAATGTAGCACCTAAGGTTATGTCAACAGTAGCGATGGGAACCGAAGTCACGACCACTATCCCTAGTTCGGAGGTAGAGGATGGTTCTTCAGTTTCACAACGGTGAGGAAAACATGGAGGTGATCTGGTGTAGACTTCACTACCTAATGGGCCTGAAAAGTCGTTGGTAGTGGCCGAACCAAAGGAGATAGGGAATTTGAGTCAAACACCACCAATGTCAGATGGTTTTACAGAGGTTCGACGATCGATAAAACGTATAGGATGACCAGAAAATGTGTCTTCCAAAGATAGGGCTAATCATGTAAAGTCACAACAAAAATCTAAGGAAATCCCATTACTATGATCATAATGATTGAAATCAACTAACTCTAAGGTTACTTGAAAGTCTTTGATCAACATCTAAAGCAGAGGAGAGCCAAGATGGACCTACCGAAGCTAAGTAGAAGTTAAAACAGTGATCTCTCAACACATTCCTTGCAATCAAACATGCCAGTATATTTGCACTTGCAGAAGAGAGTTTAACAACACAAGTGATGAATATTCCTTTCAGTTTCTCATATTGCTTTAGGTACAAGCTATATTTTGGCCATCTAGCTGGGTTCTGAACTGCATCGACTATGCCATCATTTTCAGTCCAAAATTCCATTTTGTCGTACCTTACTTCTATAGTGCTATGAACTGCTCATAGAAAGTCCACACCACTCGGTTATGATCCAATTTTGTGAAGGAAGCAAAGCATCTCTAACATGTTGTCTTACCTCACCATATTCATCCATGAGTAGCCAAGTTGCACCACACATCGAAGGGGGTTTATTCTAGGTGATACCGATGTTGGGACTTTATTACTCCAGGGCTAGTTCTTGAACAAGGTTGGAAACATGGTTCCTTATACCCGAGTTGTTATCGAAAGCATCAATTTTGATATTGACTTTCAACCATGTCTCAGCTTCTTCTAACGCTATTCAGCCGGTCATGCGTCTCAACCTGCGAAATAAAGGCCTTCATGTGCTGCTCAATATTTGAGAGATTGCTATTTGTTAGACTGTGTACATTCAACTTTGTTATGTGTACATGAATGTGTTAATTTCACATTCAGAAAAGAACATGGCTACTGGTTTCAGGTTGTTATGTGCATAACGGACATAGTCGACCCACATTTAAACCGTACAACTTTAAACAATCAGCCACAGCAAGTTAACCGAAAGTGAACTCCACAAGAATAATTTAATTTTTGGTAAACTCTCTATTTTCCATATCCTCTTCAAGTTTGTTTAAATAGTGACCTTATGTCCGCAACACAAGGGTTACAGAATTTAATTATCAAAATGATATGCCCCTTAATAGAATATATGAAATCGCGAAGTACTACAAAAACTGCATGATCTAGAGGAAACTGACTAAAGCGTACGAAGGAAACAGATTAAGATACTTTAAGCAAGACAGTATATATGGTGGTTATACAGCATCAATGTCTGGTGTTTGGTCCTGATTTCCTGTTTTGTCGTTGTTGGATTTGAGGATCCCACCAGCTCGATTACCTGACGCACCCATTTCAAGAGCTTCTATGTACAACACTTTAACCAAGTTCATGAATCTGCGTCGAAACGTAGGTATTCTTGATATTGATGCTACCATTCCCTGCAGCCTTCCATGGAAACAACAGAACCAGCCTCAATAGATATATTATTAGACCAGAAACAAGAGTTCACTAAAATGCTCATCCCAAAATTGCATCTAAAAGACTCGCTCTCTATGAAAAAGGTAGTCTAATCAACACTTGGGAACCCATTCACAACAAGAAAATGTTTTGCATTGAAAAAAAGCAATCCAAGCAGATGTGGTCAAAACTTATGACGCAGAGAAGATAATATTTCTTCTGCTGTTTGAAACTTACCTTCTGATTATGGCTTGCAATTGTGCTTTTCGTACCATATCACTTGATGGAAACCCGGTGCTATCCCAGTCCTCGGTTCTTTCGTTTTTACATACCATGACCAATTTCCTTAAACAAAACTCCTCATCCTCAGTCAGCTTCAGGTTCTTGATCTGCTCCTTCATTACCAGTAGAGGCCCAACAAGCCATACAAACACTTTGTCTCTTGGGCTGTTCAGTTCTGTAAGCTCCACACCATCAGCTGCCAATAATAAGTCACAAGATCATAAGTCTGTGTGGTAGGAAGAACAAAGGTTCATAAAAGAACTTGTGCAGAGATCATCGAGTATACATACTGATCACCAACCCAGGTGAGTTCGATTTAGCCGATGCAAGGAGACATTGTAACACGGTCCAAGCAGGTAGTTTGATAAAGAGCTTCTTACAATTTCCCTTGACAAGATATTCCTCAACATCTTTAACATCTATTAATCCATCGCGAAGAAGTATCCTCCCATTAACCTCACACGACTTAAAAAACCATTCCCATACCTTAATAAGAAAAACACAAGATGTTCACTTACTCACCGGAGATTATATTGTACAGACAAATAAATAAAGGAAAAAGGAAAGTTTCAATATACCTGAACTGGTTTATATAATGTGATTGCTCTTTTCAATGTCCTTGACTGTTCTGAAACAAGCTTTGAACCTATGGAGCTGCTTCTTCTGCTCTTAAGATCAACGTTCTTCCTCTCTTCTAGTATTTTAATACCATGACCAGTCTCTGATTTCGTCCTATAGCAAGGCCTGGCTGTCACAAGCATATATACTTCACAGTCATAAATTAATAATTAATCAACCGATGCAGAATCACGAAACAATGGTTTATGCCATGGAGATGAAACAATAATGGAACTGAACCTCCACTATGTACCTTGGCAGGGGAGTTCCTTCTCTCAAATAGAGTAAATCATTTACGTATTCGTCAAACAGTGAGACCACAGCAATTATATAGTTAAGCCCCATTCTGAAAGAGTCCTCCTGAAAAAGATCTTAAAACAATTGAAGGATAGAGACCTCCTAACTAACCAGACAACACTTTGAGAGATTATAAGATGTACAACAGAACACATTTCGATGTCCAAGCGATGACACGTATTAAGGACTTTCATGACAGATAATAAACTAGAAAAAAATCTATGGCTAAGGCTAAGCTGCCGTAAGCTAATATGAAGTATCCCAAATGGCCATAACCATATTCCAAGATACTGTAAGTATGTCACGAAACATATGTGCAAATCGCAATCAGAGGAGCTCAAGAATTAATTAGAGTCCTACTAAATCCTTTTGCCATAGAATCAGATTGAGTGAGGCCTTTAATTTACAAGATATAACATACCCAGTGAATGGAGTTTTAAGTAAGGGATGTGAACCTGATGAACGACGACTCCACTGTACATTCCTAGAAAGAAACTGCACAAAACTGATGCTATTACAGCTCCCACGACAGCCAGTGGCCATAGCAATATAGCAAGACCTGCAAAAGGAACACAGACAGTCTCTAGGAATGGGCCCTCTCGACCAACAAGGTCTTCTAATAGCCTCTTCCATCCTTTGAGCAACATATATGGGCTTTTGTAAAGAGCAACAGTTGTTATTAGAAGAACATCTACAACCACACCAATAAGACTAGCGAGCAGACAACTCGGTAGTTGGGACAACCTGGGAGGAAAATGAGATTACACTTACTCTTCTTTACCAACCACAAGTCGAAAAAGAGCGATTCTTCTTACCTTATCTCTAAAGGTTTAACATCCGCGGAAGCCATTTCTCTTAACTCATCCATGTAAGAAAAGTAAGAATGGAAACAGAAGTCAGTGAAGTCTGTAACCACAGTACAACTCCCTTTAATAGTGGAGAATGAACCATCAACAAAGCAATGGTAGCATTTGCTAGTAACAGACTCTCCTACAGCCTCAAATGTAGCCATAAGAGGCGTGAAAAACCCGTAGGCGATTCCAGCAAAGAGACTTCCTGTAATACCAGCAACTGGCCAGAGGAGCAGAGGCAGTGGAAACAATATCAATGCCAGTGTCTTCAAAACCAGCCCTATTCTCTTGGTTCTAAAGGTTAGAGAAACAAGATATTTAGTGGAAAACAGAGAGAAGAAGATGGAAAAATGTGTTTTTAAAAATCTAATCGATAAAAAACACCTTGCCAAACAGTAGTAGGTCCAAATGAAATGTGCTGGCCAAAGGCCAATGATCACAACTGAATTGCCAATCAAAATTATAGCAGATGAAATAAGACCAACAATCAGAGCTGAGAAACAAAACCAAGACAGGAGTGAGAACTTTACAACTTGCATTGCTCTGCTTATATACTCATCGGATTTTCAGCAAATAAACCTCATTACTCGGTATGGGTAAATTGCTAATCTGAATGCAAATAGCTTTTATAGTTTTACATCAGCCAAAACTCTAATTTGAAGAATGCAAGAAACCATATTCGAGATTTCCACAACTCCGGGCATAACAAACTCGAAACTTTTCTGCAATCTTAGTGATCATATGAACGAAGAAGAGGTGATTAAATGAAAGGCAACAAACCCTTGGTGACGCCGAGGAGTAGTAAGAGGAAGAAGAAAGGAAGAAAAGAGACAAGACTCCATAGTTTCTGCAAAAACCCTATGGGAACTTCCATAACTTGTTTTTTTTTTTTTACCACTCAGAACAGAGAAGTAAGCCGACAGATATAAGCCGAAAGGTGGCTTTACGTGGCACTCCGCTGGGACACGTGGCGGATAAAGAGGTTATACTCTGACCCACCCACCGGCGGGAATATCAACTACCATCATCGTCATCTTCGACTTATAGAAAGTAACTATTCTTTATTTATTCATCTTAATTGCAGAAATTCCCACATCAAAAGATATGTAAGAGTTTGACATATATATTGAAGTATTGCATTGGTTGGTTCATCAGTACTTCGAGTTAATAGTGTCACGAAATTATTTTATTCTCAAAATTGGCTAAAGCAAAATGGGAAAGCTAAATACATCATATACACCCAAAAGAAGCTTTACTATATGCACACAAGATATGAACAACGTTTTCACAAGAACCGCAAATTCCTACCTAACTTCTAGTCAAGTGCTTGAAAATCTCGAAGACTCATTCAGAAGTAACTTCAGACACATAGTAATTTGGCTGTCTTTCAGTTGAGAGGCTTACCCATTTGCTTGTGTCAAAAGACGTTTTGTTCATCGTCTTCCACTTGTCCTTGAGGTCGCTTGGAACCCGTTCATCATGAAACACATCCCGGCCAAACTCCAAGATTTTGCGCCATGGAATATTCCTGCCTCCGGGGAATTTTTGCACTCCAACCTATAGGGCAAGACGAAGTGAGAAAAACCCACATTTATCACCACTGTGCATTACATAGGAAGCATTTGATTTGGACAGCCACAAACAATGTTATTTGTCTCGAATATTATTGCACTATTACTGACTATACGCTCTTATTTTAAAGTCTGGTCCAAGAAACAAATATACTAAAAATGAAAAAAAAGCATCTTAGAATATGATAAGACCAGCTATCCTGGCTGTTTTTGTAAAGCTGATAACTAAAACAAGGCATAAACCTTCAGAACGAACCTTAAGAGTGTGTATAAAATCAAGACGACTGTAGCATAAAATAAACGTAGGCTAGAGAAGAATGTGCAAGTTTTCATACCCTCAGCATCTCTTCTTCTGCCTGCGTCCAGAATCGTCTTTTACGTTTTCTATCACTGCGTGAAACAAACTTCCTGCATATCGAAAGGAAGCAAAAATAGTTACCTAATGCTTAGTATTCCAAAAATCAGCTATGTTGGTATAGAACAATTTAAATGGTACGAAGTTCCATATGAATGGAAACCTTTGTCCAGGATCATTAGAAACAGTTCCATTCTTTTCCAGGTAACTTTTGTGTCCGTATTTTTCGGGTTGAAATGACGGTTTCTTTGAAGAAACATAGCAAAAGTGTTGTGCTTCTTTTGGTCGTTCTTGTACACCAGCCTTAGGGTGGATGATCAAAGCTAACTCTTGAGAAGCTGCATTAGATTCGTTAACATTGTCTGCAGACACAGGAGACGAAACAAAAGATACAGCATTTCCATCTCCTTGTTCATCTTTCCTGAAATCATTCACTTGCGCATTGAAGGCCACACCATCATTTCTCATATCCCCTTGGTCTTGTCTATCTTGGTTCTCTGCAATATAACATTCATCTCCATCTCTCTTCACTCCTTCACGCTTTCTCTTCCTATCATTAGAAAGTTCCTCCAGATTTTCAGTTTCAACAGCCTCGGTATGCTGGTTCTTTTCAGAATACCTTCTCTCTCGATATCTTCCTTTCCCTACTCCAGAACCGTGCAGCACTCTTTTATTGGTATTAGGGACTTCCTGCTCACAATTTTCAGTAGATGACACTTTCTTTTGCTGGTTATTTTCATGGTAACATCCTTGGCCAATTCTTCCCTCATCCAAATCAAAATCGTGTGATTGTGTTGCTTCATCATTTATAAAGACGTCATGCCCATGAGCTCCTGCAACTCTGCTCTTTTTCCGGCTCTTTTCATTGTATTTCCTCTGCTTTCCTTTTTTGACGCCAGCACCAATACTGTGCACCGATGCTGGTTCATGGTTTATATCATCAGATCCTCTCTGTGGCTTTCTTTTCTCACCTTCATCAGAATTGCGAACTTGTACTTCTGCATGGATTTTCTCACAACATTTTGCCTTCAACTTTATCCCCTCAGCCGCATTAGAAGTACACGCATCTGAAGTTTCATGATTTGCCTCACTAAGTCTTCTTCCCTCGCTCAAATCGGCATCATGAGCCTCAGAATTTTCCGAAGATTGAGTCTGGACCGCAACTTCTCTCATTCTCTGATCCTTCTCCATCGCCATGAACTTATTGTAAGAACCATCACCTTCCGTTCTCTTCCCATTACGATTAACACTTGCTAATGTTATCCTTTCTGAAACATTAACCTCCACAACATTCACTATATCTTCTGTTTCTTTATCCATCATTAAACCCAAATCTACTCCAACTAAAGTCTCTCTACCCTTTCTAGAACTATCAGTCACCATAAGCTTCTTTCGTAGCCTCGTAGGCTTTAAATCTACACGCTTATACCAACAGTAAGGACAATAAAAATTGCCGAATTCATCGAAATCAGGTTTATCAGTCATACAGCTTTGATGAATAGCTAAGGGACATTTGTCTCCGTGACATGTTAACACCCAATTGTCATTTCGATCACAAACTATACAAGTATTAGACTTTAGCCCAATTTGAGTATCACCAGTCCTATTTGTCCCTGAATCTTGCCTCTTTTCTTCATGGTCTTGAGTTTTAGGGTTTCCTTGATCAACGTTGTCCTGCGTACAGTATCACAAAAACACTTACCAAACCGTCTATTAATCTTTCAAATGTATAAAAGTCCAAGACGATCAGAATTTCGATGATTCCTCAAGCGGGTATCTAAAATCAAAAGCCTTTTTTTCCGACGAGAATTACAGAAACACAAAGAAATTTACCGAATCGAAAGAGATTGTAGATAAATTTCGAATCCTCTTCTCATTGACGACACTAGTCATATTTCCCTGTTATATCCAGTCAAAGGCACACGAGAGAACTCACGATTTGAGGGGAAACGAAGGAGACGAAGATTGGTCTCATCAGTTTTTCGTTTGTTTTTTTTTTTCGCGAAAAGATAATAGCATTGATATGGTAAAACCTCAAATACATCAGGTGGAGTAAAACAGCTCCCAAACACAGAATTAAAAGACAAAGACACAGACTTATGAGCTAAAGATAAAAAAAGGAGAAAACTGAAATAGATAGATAGGAAGACAACATGACTCAAGGGTAAAAAAAACATGAGGTGCGAATGGCACTATATAGCTCCAATCTCCTTGATGTCAGAATCTGAGTCATCACCATTGGTTGTTGTTGTGGCTGTCGCTTCATTGATAGTCCCGTTCGGATCATTAAGCATGCTAGGGAACATGAAGTCGAGATCAAGAGGCAAAGCATTTACCTCAGCCATATAAGTATCATTTGGGTTGTTAACCACATCGTCAATAGTGATTTTTATGTTGTAAGTAGCATTGTTCTGTTCTGTGGTACCTTGAGGGATCGAAGTAGGAGGCTGAGTGACAAGTGATCTTGATCCCGAATCAAAAGAAGTGTTTTCAGAGGCATCGTGGCTGTCAGAACTAGGGTGTTCCTCCGCACCATGTGCCCTTGGGTTGAGATAGTAATCCATAGGTGTTGGAATGTAGGGACAGAAGGTAGTGTTATGTGTTAGTCTCTGCCAATTGAAGCAGAACCTGGCGACCCACTCATAGTAGAATTGAACCATGAACATGTCCCCATTTTGGCAGAAAATCGTCTTGTAGTATCTGAGCATGTCTTCTATGTTGAAGTTAACTTTTGCTCTAACAAGGAAGGGTCTGGTGATTGATACCTCGTGGATATCAACTTCAAGGACCTCACCCAAGGAGGAGGCAATGGTTCTCACAGCCAAATCTGAGGCGTATTGAAGCAGGAGATGCCTTATCTGGATCCATAGTTGAACCTTAGATAAAAGTCTCGACATTAGCCTATCCACCCATTTTTCCGCAGCGACTAACCAACCATTGTACATAAGAGGCTGCATTCTTAGAATGGAATCCAAATCCTCTTCATATGTAAAGAAGAATTGTGCATGCTCTTTGTCAATCATTCGTCCATGAATGGAAGTCTGCAGACTCTAGTCTTTAGGGAGATCCTCAATGAGCTCTTGGAGGTTTTGTTCAATCGGATTTAGTGGCCTAACTATCATACTCTTTATGTTCCGCTGAAGGCATTTCTGGTACACAATTGCATGGAGGTAGATAGGAGGGTCGTTTCGCCCCAACTCGAACTGATTCAAGGTTTGCCACATGTTGTTATCCATTTTTGTTTATTTATCTGGTGCTATAACCCATTGTTGAATCTCTATTTAAAGGCGGAAGAGCTGGTTCTGTAATGATTACCTTTAAACTCATGCTCGGTGATTCATTAGTTGTTGCATCTTGAGAAGATCGTAGTATCTTGCATGGTAGCGTGAGAGATCAAGAGACGCCAATGAAGCATGCAAGAAAAATTCAGCTTGTTCCTAGAAGAAGGCGAGTGTTTTGATAGGTTGACAATCTGAGTTTGTGCCACATGTCAGGTGCATATTGGAGCTTGGAGACGGTTCCCAGTTACCAGAACAATTAAGTTTAAATAATTGGCCTTAATATTCTAATCAGACTCATGATTGCTAAAAGAAGCTAAAAAGACAAATGATAACCTATAAAGTGGGATACTAATCGCCAGACTAGTGAAAAGGCCAAAACAGAAACGTAGTAAGGACTACATGTGGCTAATTTATTGGTCCAAGTATGTTAATGGACCGGGATGGATTAATGGGTTTTAGTGGTTAAAAAATCCTAAGAAAAGAAAAAATGGGCTAAACCTGAAGCTTAGTAAGGACTGCAGGAAGGCAAATAATAAGACCAAGTGTGGAGATGAGTCGGTGTGGATTAATGGGCTAAAATGGTCAAAAGGAACTAAGATCAAAAATACTGGGCCTAGGGGATTAATAAACCGCGAGAGGGAGGTGAATATAGCCGAAAGGAAAGGGACCCAATTGGCTAGCAGATCAAAGCCAGACCCAAAGGCACCAAATCGTAGAGATGGACTTAAGACTGAGGAACGACAATTAGTTGTTGATGATGTTGTGAAAACTCGGAGCACCATTACCATAACTGTTAGTGATCCAGTGCGGTTCCCCACTAGCCATGTAGTCAACTTACCTACCATCACGGACCACACACCTAGCAATAGCAGTTGTTTTAATATTTTCTTTGTCGCGATCAGTTTGAAAACCAAGCTTCTAAAATGTGCAGATAGAGACTTCACTTTCATAGTCCAAGGCTTATCTCTAGACCAGAGAGTAGGATTGGTTACCGCTCCAAAAGTAGTTTTGTTATCCAACTCAACCTCTGCTTGTAGTACTCAGAGATCTAACAGTGATGAGAGAACCCATAAGCGGCCAGAAAATTCCAAATTCATGTATGATGTAGATCCAGTCAGTACGTGTCTGGCATGTATAAGCTGATTGTTACTCATTTTGTGGATGATTAGAGCATCTCCATTGAAGTTGCAGTTGTTTGCCCAGATCGCTTTCCAGTTGACTGTGTACTTAATCTGGCCCTCTTCTTCTTCATTGGGTAAACCAGAAGACCTTGTGGTGTTTTTGAATTTATCCCTCTCTAATTGGCTGAGTGTTTACCAGTTTGCAGCCTCCTGCATCGTGTCATTGATAAGTTCTTGAAGGTTATCGTCGTGACCTTGCATAACCTTGGAATTTAGTGCCTTCCAAATGGTCTAAAGAACCCAAGGGAATCTTGAAAAGTTAATTCTTGAAGTCGCATCTTGGGTGAGTTTATTAAGCAAGAAGGAAAAGTTGGTGAATAAAGAGATTCTTGAGAAGCCACCTTGGGGAGTTGGAATATTGGGTAAGGCTAATAGTTGTCTCAAGGAGGGGGTACAGAAAAAGGAAGTGGTTAATGGTTTCCGCTTCGTGTTGGCATATTGGGCAGAGGTCGTCTATAATGATAGTTCTGCTTTTTAACCTTTCCCTAACTGCTAACGCACCAGAGAGAGCACGCTAAAGAAACATGTTAACTTTCCTTGGGGTTTTTAGCTTCCATATCTTAGCTTTCAATGTCTTGATTAGATTATTATCCCCAGTGCTAAGATTTCTGGCAGATAAAGGTTTTTGATTAGCCAGCCAGTATCCACTCCTACTAGTATATTCACCCGAATTGTTGTAACACTAGATCCATGAGTCCTCTATAGATGGGCAAGGGGGAATTTCTAATATCTTTTTCGCATCAGTTTCATGAAAGGTTTCCATAACTTTCACGATATCCCATTCAGAGTTTGTGATAAGGTCAGCAAACTGGTGGTCCAAACCCAAGTGTCACTGCCATTGCCTATTTGCCGGAGGAGTCTTTTGGCCAATAAGTCCCTGCCATGACATAGGCTGGGCCAAGCATAGGAAGGTGTAGAACATTTGCCTCATTCCATAAAATTGGATCTTTGAAAGTATCTAGCTTTGTAAATTTTTGCTAGTAACGAATCGGGTTTGCTCAGTATTCTCCAGGTTTTTTTTGCCAATAAGGCTTGGTTGAAAAGCTCAATGTCCTTAAAGCCAAGGCCACCTTCCTTTCTTGTCTTACACATTGTTTTCCACGAGATCCATGGAATCTTTTTTTATCCCTGTTTGAGTTCCACCAATACTGGGTCATTGCACTTGTCATCTTCTAGCATTGATGTTTTGATAGCTTAAAACATGACATTATGTAAACTGGAAAGGCCATTGCCATAGCTTTGATTAGGATTTCCATTCCTCCCAAAAACAAGGTCTTGGAGAACCAATTATCCATTTTGGAAGCCAATTTTTCCGTGATGAAACCAAAAATCTTTTTTTTCGAACCTTTGAAAACACTCCGGTAGTCCAAGGTATTTTCCAATACCGTGACTATAGTGTATATGTAAGATGTTTTTAATCTCAAATTGCTTCTCAGTAGTGACTTTATTACCAAAAGCTATCGCAGATTTGTCAAATTAATACACTGTCCTGAGATGTGTTCATATTGTTCAAGGCAACTCCTTAGTTCTTGTGCCTCTTGTGTCATTGCTTTACTGATGAATAGACTATCATCAACATATAGGAGTTGTTCGATAGTTGGACCAAGTGAGTTAAACCTGATGCCAATGATCTTTTTCAGCTTTGTTCATGATATGCGTGAGGGCTTGAGTTCCAATGACAAAGAGGAAGGGGGATAGGGGGGTCTCTTTGTCTGAGACCTCTTTGAGGATATATAAATTCGTAGGGAGATCCATTTATAAGTATTGAGTATGTGACAGAAGTGATGTAGTACATCACCAGCTTGATCCAGTTCTGGTTGAAACCAAGTCTATAGAAAGTGGCCTCCAGAAAATTCCATTTCAATCTATCATAAGCTTTGGACATATTTTTCTTAATTGCCATGTAATGATCTTGACCATCTTTGTGGGTATTAAGGTGATGCATAACCTCATGGGCCAGGAGAATGTTGTCTAAGATTGCCCTTACAGTAGTGAAGGCTCGCTGTGTCTCGGAAACAATATCTGGAAGGATAACTTGAAGCCTTTTGGTTATAATCTTGGAGACTATTTTGTAAATCACTGAGCAGAGGCTAATTGGTATAAGGTCCTTCATATCAGTAGGATTTGAGCATTTATGAATCAGGGCAATGTGAGTGAAGTTCCATTCCATTGGAAAACAACCCTTAGAGAATGCCTCTTTGACATCTTTGGTGACTTTTTCTCCAATGATTTCCTAGTATATCTGGAAAAAATTCCCTGTCATCCCATCAAGGTCAGGAGCACTGTCTCCCTAGATGTTGAAGGTTGCTCGCTTGACCTCCTTGTTAGTAACGGGGGCTGTTAGTTGGTGGTTCATTTGTTCAGTAACTCTCGGTACCATATCCTGGATTGCATTCTAGATTCATGTGGGCCCTGAGGAGTGAAACAGTTCTCTGAAATATTCGGCAGCAATGTTCACTTTGGAACCTTCTTCAAATTAAAGGGATCCATGTTTGTCCTTAAGGCAGATCATTTTATTTTTGGCTCTCTTGTAGTTGATGAAATTATGGAAAAACTTAGTGTTTTGGTCGCCCTCAATGAGCCAATTGTCCTTGTTTTTCTGTTTCCAAAATTTCTCTTCCTCTCTGTAGTGATTAGCCAGTTCCACTTTGAGAGCAACAATAAGATGGAGATTCGAGTGAGTTTTGGCAGATTCACTCTCAAGTTTGTCCCTAGTGATGTCTATATGTATTTTAGCATTAGTATTTGTTCTCTTTTTCCAGTGAGAAATTTCCTTCCTGCAGTTAGCAATACAGTCCAGAGTATTGTGGTTGGAGACTGCAGCAGATTTGCTCCAAGTATTGGAAATTATGTCCTTAAAGCCTTTTTTCCTAACCCATCTAATATCAAAATAAAATCTTTTCTGGTAAGCTGCATTCTCAGACATAATGGTTGTGTGAAGGGGTATATGGTCAGAGCCCATGATGGGAAGATACTCAGTGCTTATCTTGAAGAAAGTATGGAATCATTCTGTATTCCCATAGTTGTGATCTAGTCGGCATTGGATTCAACAATTGTTCCTGGTTCCCATCCATGAGAAATGAGGCCTTGACCTAGCAATTTCTCGGAGTCTACAGTTTCTAATGAAGGACCTGAAAAGTGAAAATAAGCTTTCTGGTCTTAGAGTTCCACCCAATTTGTCATTGTTACTCGAGATCTCATTGAAGTCTCCTATGAATAACTAAGGTTAAGTTCTGCTTTCACCAAAGATCCTGATCTTATCCCAGACTTCTGGTCTAAGGTGGGTAACATGATGTCCATAAATGAAGGTGACTGCAACTAAATTGTTACCAACCATCATTATAGAGTCAATGTAGTTATTGCAGCTTTGAGTTACTTGGAGTTTAGTGTGGTCTTTCCAGAGAAGGGCTAAACCACCACCCTAGGTTCTATAGTGAACATATGATCGTATCCAGACCATTTTTGAATGGATTTCATGTGAGTGTCGTCATTCTTCGTCTCCATGAGGAACATGATGTCCAGAAATAGCTTCTTACGTATTTCCTTTAGGTGTCGAACTGTTAGGGTGCTTCCCACTCCCTGACAGTTCCAACTTAGTATGCTCATTGGTGATTTGGTGGCTTCAGGAAAGCCACCACACCACTTTGAGAGTTGTGTCCACCAATATCCTTGTTTTCCATCATGGGGTTATTGAGTTTTTGCTTCTTGTTAGTTCCCTGCCTAATAGGGTTATTAATGTGATCTTCTATACTTTCTGAGGTTTCAGTAATAAGGAGCTGACCACCTCTGGAGACTGAATTCATTGCCATTGTAGAGACTTGTGACTTGGTCCAGCTTCAGGCATATCCTGAGTATTGTCTATTGTGTGAGGGCTAGCTCTTTTCAGGTTATTGGAACTAGTGTGACGAGAGTAGACTACATTTTTCTAATTAGTTCCTATTGGGGCTATTGAATTAGATGCAAGGTTAGTAGTACCTTCCACACTAATATTGTTTTTCCCCTCAGTTTCTTTCTGCTCAGTATTCTTTGTTTCGCCCTGGAGGGAGATTAGTGTTGTCATTTGTTGTTTCCGTGTCCATAACATTTGGATTGCCATTGTCTCCATCTTGAAATCCGTTGCACCAGCTACTTGCTTCTCTTTTGGGATCTCGTGGGGACACTTATCATCACTATGGGTTAGTCTGGAGCATTTGTTGCAGTGTTTTCCTAATTGAGTTCCTAGTGTTGAACAAGATCTTCACTCTTATGAAAGAGTGAATGTGAGTCTTGTTGGGGTCATAATCATTCTCTAGAACATCTCACACTGAATTAGCAACAGCTTTGAAAACATGAATGGTGAAATGTTCCACCGGCATTTCCGTTAATCGAATCCATATCAGAATAGTTGTTAGTTTTTCAGGGAAAAAATTCTTCCCTAATTTAGTTAAAGTAAAACCCCAATCCTTGAAATTCCAAAAGCTAAATTTTAGGATTTCTTCTAGATCATCAGCAGATTGAAACTTAAATTGAAAGTATTCCTTGCCTAAAATTGTTCCTTTGATCCTATTTTGCATTCTCCAGATCCTAGGTATTCTCATCATCAATTTATATATGTTCTCACATTCCGGGTTCTAAAGTTTACCTACGAGGGTGAGTTGGTCCTCTGCAGAGTTCGAGTAGTTACTCGTCCCCGGGAGGTCTATTGTTGGCTCCTCCTCTATTGCCATAGATGGCAGATTTTCCACCAGTTGCTGATCCATGGTTGAAGGAAGACCTCAGACGGAGAGAAATTGGGGGAAGCAGAGTTGCTCGATGCATGAGGAGGCTACAATCAATATGATTGCGTGTTTTGGAGCTTCGAATTTAGCCCAATTTGAACCGAGAAGGGATTACGCATAGAGTTTAGACTTGAAGGTGGAATGAAATTACATAGTGACTAATGGGATTTACGGTTGAAAGATATTGAGCAATATTAGGGAGGGACTGAAAGAGAGAAAGAGAGATGTGAGATTTGTCGGTGAAAAGAGCCACTGAGAGAGATATCGACGAGATTGGTCGCCGAGAGGAAATCGTCGATGAAATCGCCGAGAGTCTTTTTTTTCTCTATTGTTTTTCGTTTGTTTAAATTTCAAAAAAAAAAATTCCTATTACAATTTATTTCTCTCTTTGGTATCAGAAATAAATAATTAGAACTTTAGGGTTCATATTGCAACTAACAAAAGTAAATACAAATCGTGATTAGTATCAATCCGGATTTTGTTAATTTCTCTGGTAACCGATTTTTATTTTATTTATTATAACAACATTGGGTTTAAAATACCCACTTTCGGTGTCATATTGTCACAAATACAAATTTTTGACAAAAGCTTGCAAGGAAGATGAAAATTGCTGACAATGGACATGGACAAAATACATGACATCTTGGACTTTGATGCACTTCAATTAATCAATAATGAGACAGGTAAAGACAAACATGAAATAATTGAAGACATTTGATCCATCTCTCAAACTTCTTTGTCTGTTTTGTGAAAAGAGTAGAGAACTATTATGCTAAATCATTGGCAAAATAAGCCCTTCAAACCCTATTATCTATTATGCTGAATCATTGGCAAAGAAAAAACAAATTTCAGTGGAATTGAAGATTTACGTAGTCCTAAATAAAAAAGATCTTGTAGTAAAGCGTAAGTGAATTAAAGTAGTGGAACTAGAAAGGACTATTGCCAAGGGAGGCAATCTCACTCGTGATGATAAATGTTTTCTCCCGAGCAAACTGATGTACATACATGATATTCTAAGTAGTTCTATGTTTCTGCTTTTGTATTCATGCTTCAATTGATTATGATATCGAGCTTAAGATGCCAATATAATAGGCAAATCATGAATTCATGATTTAATTCTGACACATTAACAACAGATTTGTACCCAGACTACCATTTAGAGTGACACTTGATATAGGAAACTCATTTGTGAAAACAATGCAAAGGAAGAAATACACAAAATTCAAAAGAAATGAAAAGCAGAAAACTCAAAATCTTTTATTTTCTACTCAAAAGTTTATAATTAAAAGAAACAGAACGTTGTAAGAAAAGGACATATAAGGGGAATTATAGGTTCGGAAATGAAAGAAAAGAAAAAAAAAACACATGTAAGATAAAGGACTCTACAAGTCTAGTACTGACAAAAGAATAACAACACCTGAAATTGCTTTATAATAAAAGCAGACATCATCGGCTGAGATTTTGTCGTCAAAGGTATCAATCGATTTTGACAGAGGAAAAGAGATAGTGGACGAAGTAAAAGGAGGTGAGGAAGCCAATGGTTCCAGTGGCGAGCATGATTGCAATTGCCATGAGCAGAGAGTAACCAATGTATAGCATAGCCGAGACTGGTCCGCTCAGACTTTGCAGATCAAAGACCAAATAGTTGATGGAGTAAGCGAAAACGTACAATGCTACTGAGCCAGATGCATAGAAAGCTTTCCACCACCATCTCCAATCTTCAACGCACAGGTGCATATAGGTCAACACCACTGAAACTTCTGCACACACGACTACCAACAGGAGCAGAACTATGAGTAAGAACCCAAAAACGTAGTAGAATCTCCCTAACCATATGCTCGAGAAGATGAAGAATAGTTCTATGAATAAGGTTCCAAAAGGAAGGGTTCCTGCTCCGAGGACAAGAAGCCATGATGGGTATTTCCGTTCTGGGATTTCCCTTGGAATCTGGTTTGTTCTTACTGGAAATTGGATTGCTTCTGCTCGTGTGCCTAAGAATCCTCCAAACAGGGTTAGTGGAACCGAGATGCAGAACCAGAGAGCTAAAAGCTCAAAGTATAATGATATTGGGATCGCGCCAGTGCTGTTGCTGCTCCAGAGAAGGAAGTTCAACACTGTTAGTATAACAAAAGCAATACCCGGGAAGAAGCATGCAATTGACCACGAAAGTGATCTCCATCCTTCTGAAGTTCCCTTGACTGTTCTCCAGAGCCGAACACCAGCGTACCCAGCAGCAATACCCAAAAATAAATAAAGAATTATCATCCCGGTTAGTAACATTCCTCTTGAAGCAGGTGACATAAATCCAAGTGCTGCAAAAACAATCGTAACAACAGCCATTCCTGTAATTCGAACCCCATCTCCCACCATTATGCATAGAAGCTTTGACATTTCTGGTTCTCTAAAAACATCTCCGACAACAAGTTTCCATCCAGAGAGCTCCTCATTCATCTGTGCCTGTGCTTCCTTGTCTAGTTCCTCATACTTTGTCAAATCTCTTCTCACTGTCCTCAGGAATATGACAAACACTATACCAGCGAGAAAGAAAATCACCATAAGCGAGTTAAGAATAGAGAACCAATGAACACGAGCACCTTCCATTTTCAAATAGGCATCCCATCTAGATGGCCATCTTACATCACTTCTAACAAACTCTACTTCATAAGTGAAGGTTATTCTTTCATGTTCCTTTATGATCTGAGCTTTGTCAAGCTCCAGTGGACAGTTAACTGAAGGAACAGAGTCATACATGTGAAGTTTTGTCATCTTTTCAGGATCATACTTAACACTGCACGGAACAACCTCAAACCCAACTATCTCATAGCCCAGGGCTTTCTTCTTATCAGCTTCAGAGATCACACCCATGCCTTCTTCCCCTGTGCCAATTACCTCCATGACATTGCCTTCGTATTCATGGACCAACACCTTGAACTTGAGGTGATTGATGATGTAATCATCATTGCTGTTTGGTGGCGAGTACCCGACAGGATATCCAGTCCACTGGATGGTAACCCCATTTTGTTTTGCCAATCTCAAAGCTGGCAAGTTATCTAGAATCATATTCACTTGATACAACTCACGGGTTCTCTGTTTCAAGAGCTTGACCTCATGCTCGTTCAGAAGACTCGTAGTGCAGAGGTAGAGAGACTCGTTTGTGTTCATGCGAAACCTGTAAGCAGAGTTATCAATCTGATCTCCCATGAGAAGCTCACCAAGATTCTCAGCACTTTTCTTGATGCCCTCAAGTGGTTTGCAGTAAGGAAGACTATAGTAACTGAAAGGAAGCTCTGTTTCTATAGAAGTCAAGGAATTGACTTTAGCAAAGATAGAGTCTCGGTTTGAATATGTGTGCATATAACTCCCTGGCAGGTAAAATCCATTGCAAAGCTGACCAACAAACACCAGCAAGACGAAAACTCGGTACATACCAAACATTTTTCCTTCCTGTATGAAAAGAAAAGGTCTCTAATGTAAGTAATCCTTTTCACAGTGATAGATTTACAAAATCACTTTAAAATGCACATACAGAACAAGCATTTTAAGCAGAAACCGAAATTCACAGGATATAAACTAAACCAAAGGTTCATGCATGTAGATCAAGGCACCAAACAAGATTCGTGATAACCAGATTCGGAATTATGGTTAATAGATTCAAATGACCAGTAATGAATCAGATCGCTAAATCAAAAGATCGGAACAATCCGACGAGTTTCAAGTTGGATAGTAGATCTCAATAAATCATAGACGCAAACAAAAAATCCAGAGGTAATTGATAATTGTACAAACAAAAAAACGAATATCAAACGAAATGTCAATACGAAAACGATTATATACCAAATGAAACGGCAAAAGAAAAAAGCCGATGCAAGTGCAGATCTCAGAGTTTCGCAATATGTGAAGAACATACCTGAGGCAGATCCAGGTAAGGCGATCTTCGACGGAGTCAGATCCAGAGGTACGAGAGAGACTTGTGTTTCTCAATCGCTCTTTGTAAAGGTCACACAGATAATCAAATCTCTCACTGTGTTGCTTAAAGCGTTCGCAAAGAGAGCGAATAACGAAATCAAGAAAATCGTGGTGGGTAATTATCCCCTGTGACGCATACTAACGCGTGTCGGTGCTGTGATTACCGTGCCAAACCTCATCTAAGGTCGAAATTTATAACCATTGATTCTTTTTTGGGATATTAAAACCAAATGACAACATTTTGAAAGGATCAACCGATCAAGTGTAATGAGTTTGATACCAGGGTAATAATTTTTTTCACAATTTTGAGAATTTAATTATATATACCAGCAGGCCTGCGCATTTCAGATTTCTGTTCAAGTTCGGTTTGGATCGCTTCCGTCCGGATAGCTTTGGGTTTGGGTCGTTTCGGTCCGAATAGCTTCGAGTTCGAATCGGTTCAGGTCCAGATATGAAAACTGAAAAAATATCAGAAATTGGATCCGAAATAACCTAAATACTGGAAATTAGATCTAAAATTGGACCCAAATACCTGAAATTAGACCCGAATTTGGACCCAAAAATATCAAAGCATGTGAAACTAGACCCGAACTAATGAAAATACTTGAAACTATATCCGAAATTGGACCTAAATTTAAAAAGCATTAATACTATTTTGGGTCCATTCAGGTACTTGTGGGTATTGGGGTTTACTCGACCCGAACCTGTACCCAATAGGTGATAAAAACAAGACCAAATTGGATAATTATATGGAACGGGACTCAGATCCATACCCATTTTTATGTTCGGGTCCGATTCGGATCTACGAGTCTGGATAATATACCAGGCCTGTATATCAATTTGATTTTATGATTAATATATATAACATATGATTAATGATGGTCAATTGGTTTGCTCCCGATCTAACTTGGCACCATATGCTGAGTTTAAATCTCATTTTGTTTCAATTGAAGCAATTTGGTTATATATTAGATCTTATTAATTCAATTATTGTTGATAAAAAATATATATTATCAATGAAATTTTTAGGTCACAGGAACCAAAATTACTTGGTTTAGCCATATTTTTTTTTCAAAGTGTTGTGAGACATTCTTTTATCTTATAGTTAGCGGCCAAGAACAAGCTCTTCACTGATTCTGAAATGGGAATATATGACCTTTTTCAGTATTGTGTTTTCTGTAAGGAATGATGAATCTAGGGACCATTTATTCTTTCCATGTTCATTCAGTTTCATTGTTTGGTTGAACCTTTGAAGCAAGCTAATTGGTGGCAACATCACTTCAGAACGATACCATTGCTGATCTTCTTGGCTATTGCTTTCGTAGATTGGATATGATTGTTGTGCGATTGGTTCTATCATAGCAGGCGAGAGAGGAATTCAATAATTCATGGTAAGTCTTGAACTACGCTTAAGGTTATAACTCGCACGATTGACAAGCTAACCCGTAACACGATTTCATCCTTACACTATGTGCTTCTGCATAGATTTTATGGCCTACTTCAACGTTGGTTTGAAATTAGAATGTCTTAATTTTTTATTTTTAATAGAGTATTTTCATATATTATGTTTTAATTCTATTTGTACATATCATTTTGTTGATCAATAAATTTTATATTTCAACAAAAATAATAAAAATTTCAGTTGACAAAGAATATGATATGCCAAGTTCTTCTCAGTCTGGTGGTTAAGATGATCTAGCTAATGACTATGACATCTACAGTTTCATTCCTCTCCTCTACAAGTTGGTAGATTAAGTAAGAATTTTAAAGGTTTGGCTAGACTATGGATCAGGCATTTTCGATCCGATGTTGACAAAAAAATGATATATGATTAAACATAAAACTTAATTTTATTATTAAAATATATAGTTTGTGATTACAATATATGTTAACTGAACCTTCAAAATTTTTTTTTACTGAATATAACTATAAAAATTAGTTTATTTTTTATTATTGTGAATTTATAATTATTATAGTGTTTTTATTTAATTTAGATATAATTATTGTTAATTTTTATTATTAAATATGGTATAACTATCTAAATATTTATAATCTTTTATTTAAAATTCTGAACATTTAAAGGTTTCATTGACAATGATTTAGAAAGCAAAATAAATTTTCGAGCACTCAAATGTAACCAATCGTGATCTAGATTTATTCTTGGCTCTCATTGCTCTAGAAAACTAATTTTTTATTTATGTAATGTTTTCGATTATGGAAAACCAAAAACCTAGAACCAAAATTTATGAAATTTACAAAACAAAAATTTTACAGCAAAAAAATCTATAAACAAAATACATATATCATAAAAAATTTACAATGAAAAAACCTATAGTCTAAATCCGATAGTAAAAAAACTCAAAACTATAGCGTTAACCAATCAGCTCTCAAAACCCAAAGTTTATACAATTGCAATTAATCATTTTTAAGTATAATTAAGCTTAACGTACAGTGGTTTACCATTTTACTATAATCCAAGTACAATGCTAGAGTCCCTTTGTCTCATCCGGGAAATATGTCCCTTTGTCTCATCTGTTTTCTTTCTTTGGAAATGTTTTCAGTATCATGAAATTAGATTTACGCATGTCTATTTTAATACTCTTTATCTTTATAGATATTTGTTCTTTATGCCATGTAATATGTTTAAAGATTTACGCTCCCCTTGAGTTGCTTGTAGTTATTCTATTGATTCACTGTGATTCTGATTCGATATGGTTTGATATGGGTGATTTGTTATTATTACTGAGCCCCAAAGATGCTGTATTAACTCTATTGCTTCTACTTATACGGTTGATACTGGCCTTTAATTGGGGTGATTTTGATGTAAGATTATGCAGAGTTTTAGTCCTTAGGAATTCTGATCAATAGATTTGATTGGATTCTTGGGATATCTCTTAGTTTATATCTCCGATCGAAGAGTTATTAACTGATATCTCTCTACGGTCTTTAGGAAAGATAATGTTTATTGTTTTTTCTTTGACAAATCCGGAATTGATATGGAAATTCAATTTTATGATCCTCATGTTGATTTGTCGAGAGTGCTTTAAAATGTGATCACTAATGTTCTATGTTAATCATGCCTGCATTCTTTTTTCATTGTGCTTTTTTCATTCAATCTGAAAGTTTTGATCTTTGGCTCGATGTCTCAGCTCTCTCTTGCCAAGAAGGCTTTGGAAGCAAGGTCTCCTCCACGAAAACTAAAGATTAAGGTCCCTGCCATTGACAACTCAGCCCTTCTTGCCCGATGCTCCAGGATTTTACTAGGAAGATGCCTCAATCCGTATGTTCAAGATGTCGATACCTTCATCTTTATGATGCCAAAATTCTGGAAGATGGAGGGCAGAACAACATGTTTAAACCTGGGAAATGGCAGGTTCCAGTTCGAGTTCCAATCAGAGAGGGATCTGAGGGAGATTTTACGGCTGCGATCAAGCCGTTTTGATGGTTGGATGGTGACATACGCTCCCTAGAAGGCCTTTGCTAATGCCAATTACCCCCACAGTTCTGTTTCTGGATCAAGATAACATGTATTCCATTTGAGTATAGCCCTGATGAGATTTAGCATTTGGTTGGTGGCTCTTTACGACGGGTTATGGATGTTAATGTGGAAAGACGAAAGGTGTTGATAGAGCTCCCGGTCTTTAAGCCGCTGATCTTTTCCTCCTCCCTTGAATTCGTGGAGGGGCAAGAGTCACACCTCATGATTGAGTACCAAAACCTCTAAGGATATTGTAAGCTATGCTATCGATTGACCCATGACTCTGACAAATGTCACAAGGCCAAAAAGGAGCCGAATGATGATGGTAAAGATGGGAAAGTGAAGGGTTCGATGATGGGACACACTCAAAGTTATAAGGGTGTTGTTTGAAGTGGCAGCCAATCTAAGGGTGATGGGTAACATGTGGTTAATGATATGATGCAGAAGCCAATTGGTGGCAGAGATAAGGGCTAGCAACCTTCTTCATCACTCCGACATTACTGTGATGATGAAAGGTTACACAACAAAAAAAGCATTCGTGAGAGTAATCACCCACGTGATTCCTCTATGATCATGGAAGTGGGGGGAATGACATCTTCTAACCCCAATTGTGACTTGGAGTCCAATGTGAGTGGTTCTCTATCCTCTAAAAAAGTTAGAAGGCCATTGTTTCAACAGGAGGATGTACATGTTGATCATGATGTGACTGGTGATGCGGCATTAGTAGCAGCACCAACTGATGATCCCGCTGTGGTCACACTAACTATATCGGAGATGAAAGAAGATGTTAAGCACTCAGATGCATCTGAACCAGATATCATTGTTCCCCAGAACTTAGATTCTGATTCTGCGATGCTGGAACCAGACTGTGGTGATGTTGTGGCGAATGTGGAAGGTGGGTGATGTACGGATATACACTGAAGAAGAAGTGGTGGAAGCGGCAGAGTTTTGTGAGTTGTACGAACTCAAACATCCACCGGTTACAGAACAAAAGGAATCTGATGTCAAATTTGCTAAGCCTTTAATTGGTCCCAGCAAGCCCTCATCCAAACTCGCAACGCCTCTTAAAGGAGTGAGTTCTCGGAAGATGATGTCTATCACTGCCATGTCGCCACGGCATAGGTCCAAGGATGTCAAGGTCAAGGCAAAGTCAACCAAGGAGTCAGGGAAAGGCTCCATGAAATTTTAATGTTTAAGTTTTGATGTTTAAAAGGTTGGAATTGCTAAGGTGTTGATAATAGGGTCACAATAAATTATTTACAGACATTTGGAAGTTTCATAAATCAGATTTTCTGTTTCTTTCTGAGACCAAGAATAATGTTTATTTTATGAAAAAAAATACAATGTCATTTAGGCTATAATATGATGATTATAGTTGAAGCGAATGGACTTACTGGCGGTTTGGCCTTGTTTTATAATGATTCTCTTAATGTAGTCTTAAACCATAAGGACAAACGAATGACAGATGTCTCTTGTGATGTCAAAGGACAATTAACTAACATTACCTTTATTTATGGTGAGCCAAATCAAAGTCTAAGAGATCAAGTTTGGGAGAGATTAACGAGGATTGGTATAATCCGAGACTCTCATTGGCTGATTATCGGGGATTTTAACAAACTCACGGGTAACCATGAAAAACAAGGTGGGAATCTGCGACACCCCAACTCATTTTTGTCATTTAATCAAATGATTCAGAATTGCGGACTCGTATAATTCCAAAGATATGTAATTCGTGGTCATGGAGAGGAGTACGGAGCAATGTAGTGGTCAGGTGCATACTAGATAAAGCTTTCGGTAATGATCAGTGGCACGAGTTATTTCCTATGTCTGAGATTGAGTATCTCAAAATGGTTGGGTCGGATCACTGACCAATTGTGGGTAGATTTAACGATCAATACTATATATGACGACAACAATTCATCTTTGATAAGAGATGGATTGGAAAGGATGGTTTTACGGAAACAATCGAGAAAGGTTGGAAAAGTTTTCCCTATCGCCGTCGAGTTACGGTCACATGGAGAATTAAAAATTATAGGAAAGAATTGTCATATTGGCGGAGCAAATGTCATATTGGCGGAGCAAATATGTTTCCTCTCGTAGACAGATGATTTTAAAATGGCAGAAGGTTGTGGAGGATTCGCAAAACACTAATTCCTCAACTCAGGATGAACTTGTGAAAGCCAAGTTGGAGCTGAAACATGCTTATGTTGAAGAGGAAATCTATTGGAAACAAAAAAACCAAAATAAGTGGCTTAAAAAGGGAGATGAAAATACTAGGTTCTTTCATGCTCAGACAAAAAAACGATGAGCGAAGAACCAAATAATTGGACTTTTAACAGCTCTGGGAACTAGGTAACTAATGATGTGGATGTCACTGCAGAAGCCACCCGTTATTTTTAGAACTTTTTGCTACTAATGGTCGAGAATGTGGCTCTGATCTCTTATCTGAAATCAAACCACGCATCACGGAAGCTGATAACCGAATGCTCTTATGTATGACATAAGAGGAAGAGATTAAAAATGCTCTCTTCTTGATGGACCCATGCAAGACACCGGGACCCGATGGAATGACCGTCCTCTTTTTCCAAAAATCATGGGAGGTGGTTAATTTAGATGTACTTAAATTGGTCAATGATTTTTTATCCTCTGGCTCTTTTGAACAAGGTTTAAATGAGACAAATATATGCCTAATTCCAAAAATTTCAAGACCAACAAAAATGACGGAATTCTGGCCAATTAGTCTGTGTAATGTGGGCTATAAAATTATTTCAAAAGTTTTATGTCTAAGACTTAAGAAATTGATGCCGAAATTAATCTCAGAAACACGCTCTGCCTTTGTAGCGGGCCGATTGATATCAGATAATATTTTAATTGCGCAAGAAATGTTTCATGCCCTCTGCACAAACAAAGCGGTGAAGGGTAATATTATGGCGATAAAAACGGATATGAGCAAAGCGTATGACCGTATAGAATGAAATTTAATAGAAAGCCTTCTATTATAATTAGGTTTCAGTAAAAGCTGGACAAAATGTATCATGCACTGTATAACTAGCGTGGAATATTCAGTTCTCTTGAATGGTGAACCGAGAGGGAAAACAATTCCTAAACGTGGCCTAAGACAAGGTGATTCGTGATCATCGTACTTTTTTATACTATGTACTGAAGTCCTTATAGCTAAGCTAAAGAAGGCAGAAAGAAATAAGCTTATTTCAGGTATATCTATCGCGAGAGAGCCCACAAGTTTCTCATCTTTTATTTGTGGATGATAGCTTTTTCTTCTGTAAAGCTTCTATGGAGGAAGTAGGGCACATTAATAAAATTCTTAAAGACTATGAAAGATAGCAGGTCAACAAATCAACTACGATAAGTCTTCTTTACAATTTGGTCATTCATTCCGAGAAAATGATATGACCTTGACTCACCATATTCTGGGGATCCATCAATTGGATGGTATAGGCTCCTACCTCGGAATCCCAGAGAATATTGGTGGAGCAAAAACTTTTGTCCACGAGAAAATTCATTAAAGAATTAATAGATGGTCTTCGAAGTCCTTATCCAAAGGGGGTAAAGAAGTCTTGATTAAATCGCTCTTGATGGCTTTGCCGATATATGTTATGTCATGTTATAGATTACCCAAGATAATCGTGAAAAATTTGAAGTCAACCATTGCGAATTTCTGGTGGATTAGGTTTTCGAGTTTTGGAGGATTTTAATTCGGCACTCCTTGCCAAACAAGTTTGGAGGTTGCTTGATTACCCTGATTCTCTGTTTGCCCGAGTTATGCGCGAACGATATTATAAAAACCAATGCCTGATATTGGCAAAAACGAATTCAAACCCTTCCTATGGTTGGAGAAGTATTAGTTCAGCTCGAGCACCTGTTACTAAAGGATTGATTAAAAAGATTAGTGATGGCAGATCTACTGCGGTCTGGAGAGACCCATGGATCCCTGACACTCAGCCGAGAGCAGCAATTGGTATAGATCTAGATATTTACTCGAACCTCACCGTGGATTAATTTATTGACTCTCAAACCATAACCTGGAGAGAGATTCTACTGAGACAATATTTTATCCCAGCGGATGTTCAATTAATTATGGGCATACTAATCTCACGACGGGTAAGACCTGACTATTGGGGTTGGTAGTATACAAAGACCGGTAGGTATACAGTTAAATCTGGATATAAAATTGAGGAGAGTATCTCTCTGTTGGATGTTGGTTCCCAGGGACCAAATTTCTGGCAATACAATCGAAAATTTGGAAATTGGATTGCCCAAATAAAATTTGACATTTCATATGGCAAGCTATATCGGGTTGTGTTGCAGTTAAGACGAACCTAAATAATCAGGGAATAAATTGTGACCCTGGATGCAGCAGATGTGGGGCAGCTGAGGAAACTATTAATCATGTCAATCTTGGGCATTGTCTCCTGTTCCATCGCCTGTAGATATTTTCCAAGGGAATTCAATATGGTATAATCTTGACTATCTCCTTTGGAGAAGTCCGAACTCCGTCCATACCAAGGTTTTCCATGGTTGATTTGTCATATCTGGAAAGCGAGAAATGATTGATGTTTTTCAGGGAAGAGGAAAGACCCCAGTGAAGTGTTACCCAAGCCGAGCAAGATGGGGCGGAATGGTCAAATGCTAGACATCAAAATTGTCATGCTAGCCAATTAGGATTGCGCAGCTCAGCTACAATATGACCAGAGGTGTCCAAACCTTCGATAGTTAATCTGACTTTTACGGGTTTCCGGTGTTTTGTTGATGTGTCGTGGAAAAGTTCTGATATTCATTCCGGGGTTGGTTGGATTTGTTTTCCCGACACTGTTTGAGGAGGATGCATGGGAGCAAGACGAATATGAAGGAGTATTTATGCACTTCACTCAGAGGTAGAAGCAGTGCTCCAGATTTTGCTCCATGGATTGTACAGATGTGTTGAAGCTTTTGATCCATCTAGAAGAATGGCTAGCCTTCCAACCCTATCATGAAGATTTTCTTAGGTTAAAGTCTTTTTTGCACGTCTTCTCTCTCGATGTAATTCCCAGATCTCTAAACCATAAAGCTGATAAAGTCAGCCAATAGCTTAGTGGTGTAAACTCTTTTCTTATCCTTTGGTGATGTTTCAATTAAAATATTGGTGGACAAAAAAAAATATAATTAAGCATATTAACCAAAAATCTATTGCTCTAGTTTTTTTTTATATTTTAATTTCATAAGTTTTGTAGTCATATGAGGTTTCATAGTTCAACAATCTTTAGAGCAGTTATACAATAATTTATGGGTGAATTACTATATTAGTCTATTATAACATTTTAATTAATAGAATAGGCCAAAAAGATTTTTTTATTACAAATCTAAGTTTTTCGAATCGAATAATACTGTTTTACCCATTTTTCTTTAAAAATAAAAAATTAATTATGAAACTGCCATTAATGAGTAATTCCACATAATCAAACAAATAATTCGGAAACGATATAGGTTTTATTGTCAAGTGTTGTAGGTTTTCATTTTTCTTCGTTGTATGTTTAATTGTCTCAAAGTATGTAGGTTTACAAGTTATATTCTGTACTTAATTCTCCTGATGTAAGCTCTTTGTTGTAGGTTTTTCATTTAATTCTCCTGGTTATGTAGGTTTACAAGTTCTACTTTATTTGACATTTCTTGTACAAAACTCTAAACACATCCGTTTTGTAGGTTTGTGTTCGCCTTTGTTGTCCGTTTAGTTCTTCTTTTTGTAGGTTTGTTTTTTTATTTGTTGTAGGTTTAACTTTGCAAGATATCCTTCTTTTTTTGTAGGTTTATCTATCATGTATAGTAGGTTTAATTTTTCTTCTTTCTCGACTTAGTTCTCATGTTTTGTAGGTTTAAATATTCTTTGATGTAGGTTTAAATATTCTTTATTGTAGGTTTCTAAAGTTTTCGTTGTAGGTTTATTTTTATTTCTAAGATCTTTGTTGTAGGTTTATAAGGTCATTGTTGTAGGTTTATTTATCATTTTATGGTTTTTGTTGTAGGTTTTCCTACTTCATCGTTTTCCCGTTATCATACGACTTAGTTCTTATTCATTGTAAGTTTTACTTTAGTATGTTGTAAGGTTTTCTTGACAAGATATTCTTTCTAGTGTCGGTTTACCGTTTTTGTGTTGTAGGTTTTCCGTGCCTCTTTTGTAGGTTTTCCTACTTCATCGTTATCTTGTTATGATACGACTTAGTTCTTCTGCATTGTAGGTTTTACTTTAGTATTTTGTACGTTTTCTTTGCAAGATATTCTTTCCCAGTGTCGACTTACCGTTTTAGTGTTGTAGATTTTTTGTGCTTCTTTTGTAGGTTTTCCGAGTATAAAACCTAGAAATTTTTAAAACTATTTACCTCAACATTTAAAACACACATACCTTCTTCTTCTACATACATGATGCCCTCAACGACCATTGACACCATTTTTCATCTTCATTCAAGTTATTACTTATTTTTGTAGGTTTAATTCTCATGTTTCGTATGTTCAATTTGTATGTTTTGTAGATTTGTCTTTCAAATCCTTAGTTCAATTATTGAGTTTAGACACCTCAAACTAGAAATGTCACAATGTGCAAGAAAAAACCAGTCACACGTTTTTACTACATGTATTTGGAAAAGTAATTCACACAAATCTACAAGCCTTTAAACAAAATATACAATGAACCAACAAACCTACAAAACTTAAACACTTTTAAACAAAAAGCATTTAAATCTAAAAAGTTTTGGAAAAGATTTTTTCCTTTTTTTTTGCAAAAAAAGAATAAAATATATAAATCAATGATATTTCCATAGTAAAACAGAAAACAAAAAAATTCAAGATATTTCCAGATCCTCACTATTTTGAAAGTTCACAATAAACTATTCTAGTAATTAAGGTGTGATAATTATTATTCTAGTATTAGTTCATAATTCATCCATAAATATTTGAATTAACACGTTGTACATTTTTGGAAAAAATTATTGAAAATTGTGGTATTTGATTGTGATAAAGATTTTAATCGGTATTAAAAACCTCATTAGTTAGAATTAGTAAAAACAACTCTTGCTCGCAACACACTGAAAACTATAGACTCCCAACATATCAGAACGAGTGAAATAGACCGTCACTGTAGATATATCCTTATATAATAATTCATAAGTCAATTTCCCAAAATCTTCTACTCCTTCGCTCTGAAACGTGTCATAAGTCTCCAAAATTAACAACTTAACTTTTTCTAATTATTTTTATTTAAGAAAAAATCAAAAAAAAAAGGAGAACTTTCTATTTCCACCACAGAAGTTTACATATAGCACCAATTATACCAACTATTGACATTGTAAGCTAATTGCACCATACTCCAAAGTTCTCAACCCGATTGCACCAAAAGTATGTGTTCATGAGTCCAATTCCACACACATGTTAGATAAGTGAGGAAACCAATGGTGTGCAATTAGCGTAAACCATGAAATCAAGCTTAAACTCATATTAAACCAAAATTAGGTCCAATTGAAGACCCGTTTAAGTAATTGTTTATGCAATTGATTCACTCTGCTTTTGATTCTGCAATTATTTCAATATCAAAACCTGCAATTTTTCAATCCAAAACATGCAATTTTTGTTTATTTTTGTTTGAGAAAATGATTCGGGTCGGGTCGATTTATATGGGTCTGCGTATTCAGATCCGCCTGGGTCGGTTTGTGAAATAGTTGTCGGTTTATTCTCGATGACGGTTAAGACACAAACCGTCCAATTTGTGCAATCGGGTTGAGAACTTTGGAGTATGGTGCAATTAGCTTACAGTGTCAATAGTTGGTGTAATTGGTGCTATATGCAAATTTCCGTGGTAGAAATAGAACGTTCTCCCTAATATTTATTATGAAAAAGAAGAAAAAAATCATGGAAAGCAATCAAAGAAATTTGTAATTTGGAAAAAGTAAAAGTAGTTCACCAACTGGTAAAAGTAAAAGTAGTTCACCAATTGGTAAAAGTAATTCACCAATTAGGTATGAAAAAGTATTTATTTGTATGTCAATTTATCTAGCTATGGTTGGATTAAACGTAATAGTATAGGGTTATACCATTTTTTTGATTGTTTAATTAAATTTGATTATTTGATAGACTTTTACGGTTGATTCTATGATAGAATTCACTTATCAAAGTTATATTTTATTGAAGATTTGACTCACCACACATATGTACTGAATATAAAATTTTCTAATAATAATATTATATATGACACTTCTTTATTATTATTTGTTGTTGTAATTGGGGTTTGTTAATTCATACGGTTTGAATGTTTGGCCGAACAAAAGTAGATATAGTGCAGGTGGAACCATCTGCTTTTGTTTTTCCAATTCATACAATATTAATTGTAATCCAAAAATTAACAAAACTAATCAATAATCAGTGCAGATCGGCCATACAAAGTCTTGTGATAGACGCCCCAATACGCATTTTCTTTTAAAAATTTAATATGATTATATAACCACAATTCTTTCATTCACTCCAATATATTATTTTCTTTCTCTATTCATTTACAAAGAGATATGTTTCTTTGTTTTTGTAATCTTGTTTTTTTTATAACTTAATCATCATTTTACTAATTTACAACATCATTCATTACAAACAATTGTAAAAATGCATGATAATCATAAAAATACACCAAAAGTATACAAAAAACAATAAGTGATACTAGATGTATACTTGAAAACAACATCTTCAAACATCATTTGTTATTTTTCTGTTATTATTTTTTATGAAGAAAAATATGACATAGTTTATAAAATTTGACATTATTATTTTTATGGAATATTAGAGTTTGGTTTGTAACTACTTTTCACAAATGTATAATACAGCTTACGAATCTAGTGGATAATTAAATCAAATGCAGAATTCAAATGTGTACATATTTAGTGTCATTTTCTAACCATCATCCCACTAGCAAACATATTATAATGATGATTAGATTATAGATACATACATCTCATAATGATTATAGGTAGATAGACAAGGTTATAATGAGTTTCATACTTCTCTAACATGTTTTTTCTTCTTTTGTTTTTTGAAATCCAACCAAATAACAATGTTTGAGGAAGAATCTCAAACTCTTGTATTTTAACTGAAATACAATAACAAATCTATTTAAACTTATTCTCGAATTCTTAACTTTGAATAAATGGTGATTTTAATTAGTATTTCTAAATGATGGAACCAATAACACATGATTTTGAATAAGGATTTGTAAACAAATGCCTCAATAAAATATGATTTAAATAAAGATTTTAAAATCAATTTTTGAATAACACTTGATTTTATATATTTTTTTAAAACTATTAAATTTCATCCTCCAATAACTCTCTTTAATGTTGTGGTGAAAAATATGACATTGTTTATGAAATTTGACATTATTATTTTTATGGAACGTTAGAGTTTGGTTTGTAATTACTTTTCACAAATTTATAATACAGTTTACGAATCTAGTGGATAATTAAATCAAATGTGTAGATATATAGGGTTTGAATGTTTGGCTAAACAAAAGTAGATATAATGATGATGGAACCATCTACTTTTGTTTTTCCAATTCATACAATATTAATTGTAGTCCAAAAATTAACAAACCCAATAGATAATCTGTGCATATCGACCATGCACCATCTTGTGTTGGACGCCCCAATATGCATTTTCTTTTAAAATTTAATGTGATTATATAACTACAATTCATTTATTCACTCCAATTCATTATTTTCTTTCTCTATTCATTCACGAGAATGTATGTTTCTTTTTTCAAATCTTGTTTTTTTTTAACTTAATCATCATTAGTAATTTACAACATTATTACAAAAAAATTTAAAAATGCATAATAATCATAAAAATACACCAAAGGTAAACAAAAAAATGTTACTGATACTAGAAGTATACTTGAAAACAACAACTTCAAACATCAGTTGTTATTATTTTTTATGAAGAAAAATATGAAATTGTTTATGAAATTTGACATTATTATTTTTATGGAATATTAGAGTTTGTTTTGTAATTACTTTTCACAAATTTATAATATAGTTTACGAATCTAGTGGATAATTAAATCAAATGTGTACATATTTGGTGTCATTTTCTAACCATTACCCCACTAATTACCCCACTAGCAAACAAATTATAATGATGATTAGATTAATGATACATACATCTCATATTTCTCTACCATGTTTTTTCTTCTTTCTTTTTTTTTTCATTTCCAACCAAATAACAAAGTTTTAGAAGAGATTTCGAACCCTTGTATATTAAGTGAAATACAATAACAGATCTATTAAAATCCATACTCAAATCCTTAACTTAGAATAAGGGGTGATTGTAATAAGTACTTATAAATGATGGAATGAATAACACATGATTTTGAATAAGGATTTGTAAACTAGTGTTTTACTAAAACATTGGTTCCTATGGATGAAAGCTGATCGCAGATAGTTTTAATCTCTTTCAAATACTCAGCCATTGGTTTCTCTGCCTTAGAAACGGTGTGCAATCATCGTTGAAGTTCAAAAAGTCTTGATGATGAAACTCTGTTGAAGTGTTTAGCTAGAGAATCCCAAACTTGTTGAGAGGTTTCAGCATCAACAACCACACTAAGAATTTCTTCTGAAAAGGACCCTAGAAGCCACGATTTGACCACCTGATCTGCTCTTTCCCATGCCTGATAATCAGGATTGAGAATGTCTTCAGTGGTGCTCATGTCAGCACTGGGAACATGAATGGTTGGTTGAGGAGTTTGGTAGGTACCGATGACGAACCCAAGCAAACCTTGGCCAAAGAGGAATGATTGAAATTGGGATTTCCATAGGATATAATTTCTCTCGGTAAGTTTCATAGTTTGTAATGCATATAGCAGGTTAAGAGTAAAGCTCAAGGAGTCTTGAATCCATGGCTTTTATACCATGAAAGAAGAATCGAATAAGGGAAGTTTAATTTTGATAACTTTGATTTTCTTTTCTCTGAAATTCACATACTACAGACATATTCCAATATATAGAGATCAAGTGAAAGCGCAAGGGTTCAACGCTTCAAATCGATTCTTAATGACCACCCTACATCTTGAATTAAAGTCATTGATTGTGGCCTTGTTTTTATTGGTAACGCCTTCGTCGTTTGTTTTGTCGGTGAGCAGAGGAATATTGAGGTGAACATTGAGGTGTGTTGGGTTATTCATGATGTAGGCCCATCTGTGCTTGATGGATCACATGGGCTTGATGAGCCGAAGAATGGTGCTCTTCAATAAAAAGTGCCTTGAGATTTTGACATGTTTCAGTCTCTTACCCATCACTCTAGAGATGATTTTGAACAAGACCGAACATAGACTAATAGGTTTCATCTCTGTCATCTTCGATGGGTTTGAAACCTTTGGTATGAGATATAGTAGTTCTATTCTTTTGGGAGAACTCTTGTATCAAAGAGGTCTTTACCTCTGTTGTCACATGCTCTCCCACAATATCCCAATAAAATAAGAAAAAACTCATGTCATGCTATTATCTCCCGGAACTTTGTCACTTTTAATACCAAAAGCAGCTTCTCGGAGTTCTTCATTAGTGACTAGTTTTTTGAGCTCTCTATTCATCTCAACAGTCACGAGTCTTGTTGTTTAATTCTGCAAAATGTAATAACATAAAAGTGTATATTGAGAAAGAGAAGCGAAGACTCATAAAAAATTTACTCAACAATAATTCTTCAAAATTCCTCAAATATTAACTGGTAAAAACAAATAAAAAATGAAGAATACAAAAATTCTATTATTCAGCTTCTACTAGTTAGTAAATTGAAAAGAGGAGGGGAAGTAATAATTTAGAATAAGATGGTGGTGGCGATTAGGGCTCGAGTGGGTGATTCTAGGGTTTCAGATGGTGGTGTGAAAGACATGGTCGTAGTTGAAGCAGTTGACCGGGGGTTACCGCTGGGATATCTTCCAGATACGGTGATGGTTTTGACATGGGCATCAAAGGTGCAAGTATCGGGTTTTGATGGCCGTTTATGTCTTGAAGAGTTGGTTGATCGTGCGTTTCTGGCGGAGAGATGTCATGTGGATTTTCCCAATGGTGTCACAGGTGAAGCATCGGTTTCAATTGATACTGACATTTTGGTGGCTATGAATATATTATGGAGAAATTACATGTTGGTGAAGGTGCTAGGGCGTCATGTTTTGTTGTTGGCGTTGAGGAGGAAACTTATGGAGCTATGAAAACTGAGAAGGGAGATGAACGTTACATATTTGTCGCGTGGTTGTTTTATGATTTGTTTTGAGGATGAAAAGGAGTATCAAGCAGCCATTCCAGGTGGTATGTAGAGGGTTTTCAGAAGATATCTTATAACTCAGGCGTGGTGCCCTGATTTCGATCCTATGCATCACGAGATACTTATTACTTTGGTGTGGGTGCGAGTACTGAATATCCTGGCTAATTTTGATCATGAAGATATTCTATTATGTATTGCTAGTGGGTTGGGTAATCCAAAGTAAGAAGAGTGTTGCAGTGAAAGCTCTAGAGGTTAGTGTGCATGGTGTGCATAGGGGGGGTTAAGAAGGCATTGCAATAGTTGACTGCTCCTTGGAATCAACCTTCCAACGGGTTGGCTTCTACTACAAGGAATATCTCGATTATTGGTCATGGTGTGGTTGTTAAACCTCTCAGTAATAATAGAGGTCAAGGGCAAGTGGGAGAAGCGAGACCTGGAAGTCTTGGTAAGCAAGGTGTGAAGGGGTCTACCTCTTCCGATTCGAGAGTTTTGAAAAATTCCGGAGACTATTGTATCACAAAAACAAGGCAGCAAATTGGTTAAGGATAAGGGCATTGTTGAACAAGAGAATGGGTTTGTTACTAAGGTCAGTAAATAGGGGGCAAAGTCTGGACATGCATTGGCAGAGATATCAAACAAGATGAATGTGGAAGTTATTTCGACCTCTAATCGGTTCACAAATTTTAATATTGATGATATAGCTTCTTACTTGAGTTTGGTTAAGATTTCGAAGTCTGAGAACAAAGAGAATGCGATGGTTATCGCCTCTTCCGTGAAGAACACGCAAACTAAATCGGAGGGACAATGTAAGAGTCTAGACACTAGTGGAATCAAGAGAGAAGGTCTTAAAGAAGGGGTGAAGGAAAGAAAATCACATAATCCCAAACCTGGTATTCATACGGACTCAAAGAGGAAGGCTTTTAAACAAAGTTGGGCATCACGTGCCCTTATTTTTGGTCCAGTTAACAAGGAGTTGGGTAAGGTGGCGATTGGTTAGCGCTCACGTTTGGCTGAGGTGGGTGTGGGTCGTGCCCACGCGTTTACTCTTGATCCCCAAACTATATTACAACCAGTGAAACATGAGCTCTTAGAATATGCTATGACTGAGTGTGCGCAAGGTACTGAAGTCAGAGTGAGTACTTTATGAGTAGATTCGTCGTTACCTCATTCTCAGGAAGAGAAAAAGATGTTGGAGAAGAGTGAATTACCTGTTGTTGATGGTGTGGAGAAGCAGGAGGTTTTGGGAGCTTAACAGCTTTCCCCGATGTTTAGTTACTTCCCTATTATTATCGTCATGATGAATTGCATTTTTTCAAATTACCGGGAGAGGGGGGGGTCAAATAAACCAATGTTTAGAAGATCGATTAGATACTTGTTAAAGAAGATTAATACTGATGTGTTCGCACTGTTTGAAACACATGCGGGAGAAGACAATGCCCAGAGGATTTGTCGTAACTTGGGGTTTGAAAACTCCTTTTGGGTTGATGATGTGGGACAAAGAGGTGGTTTGTGGCTGTTGTGGAGAGAAGGACTTGGAGATATATCCATTGTCAACTCGTCCGACCAGCATATTCACGCTAGATGTTGTATTGGGGATAAAGTGGTACATATCTTTGCGGTCTATGCTGTTCCGACAGTTGCCAAGAAAAGTGGTTTGTGGAATTTGCTACGTGATGAGATTGTGGGAATTCAAAACCAAGTTATTGTTGGTGGTGATTTTAACTCGATTGTTCGTCTTGATGAAAGAAGTGGCGGGAATTGTCGTCTTTCCTAGGATTCTTTAACCTTTGTTGGATTCATGATCTCGCACTAATATATATGGGGTTCAAGGGCAGAAATTTTACATGGCGCCAAGGTCGAGATGAAAGAAATTTTGCTGCTAAGCGTCTGAATAGAGTACTATGTTATGCACAAACTCATTTGAAGTGGCAGACTCGGTGACACGTTTTGTTTTGGACTTTTTCCACTCTGGCCAACTGCCCGCAGGAAGAAACAATGCCCTCTTAGTGTTGATTCTGAAAGTTGGGAAACTAAGTGCATGAAGCAATTTCGGCCCATCAACCTATGTAATGTCTTGTTCAAGATAATTACAAAAGTTATGGTGTTGCGGCTGAAGCGAGTAATGCCTAAGTTGATTAGTCCAGCCCAATCGAGTTTTATTCCTGGTCGTTTGAGCACGAATAATATAGTTATTGTACAAAAAGCGTTACACATGATGCATAGAAAGAAAGGGAAAAAGGATTCATGTTGTTAAAGCTTGATCTTGAAAAAGCCTATGATCGAATCGAATGGGATTTTCTAGAAGATACTCTCAAAGTTGTTGGCTTTTCGGAGCAATAGATTTGTTAGATAATGGCTGGAGTTACAGGTCCTTCCATGAGTTTATTGTGGAATGGTGAAAAAACATAATCTTTTAAACCTCAGAGAGGATTACGAGAAGGGGACCCGTTGTCACCGTACTTGTTTGTTTTATGTCTTGAAAGGTTATGTCATCTCATTGGTGCTGTTGTGACTTCTGGGGAATGGAAATCGATTGGGCTAGCAAGAGGTGGGCCTGAACTTTCCCATTTATGCTTTGCTGACGACCTCATTCTCTTTGCGGAGGCGTCTATCTCCCAAATACGAGTCATTAAGAAGGTTTTGCAGAGCTTTTGTATCGCTTTAGGTCATCGGGTAAGTTTGGAGAAGTCTAAAGTGTTTTTTTCCGGATAATGTACCCCGTGACCTTGAGACTCAGATCACTCAGGTCAGTGGTATTAGCTCAACGAAGGACCTTGGTAAGTACCTTGGTATGCCTTTACTTCATAAACGGGTCAACAAGAATATGTTTCGAGATATGTTAGAGATAGTTAACTCATGACTTTTTGGATGGAAAAGTAGAACGCTTAGCTTTGCTGGACAACTTACCTTGACTAAGGCGGTTCTTTCTTTGATCCCGGTACATTCTATGAGCTCTAATATGCTACCAAAATTGACTCACCAGCGGTTAGATAAAGTCTCTCAGTCCTTTCTTTGGGGGAGTACTTTGGTGAATCGTAAGCAACATCTCTTGTCCTGGAAAAGAGTTTGCAAATCCAAAGCTGAAGGAGGTTTGGGTATACGTTTGTCTAGCGAGATTGTTTGTTTGTCTAGCGAGATGAACAAGGCTTTGTTAGCAAAGATCGTGTGGCAATTACTTAATGGTACACCTAGTCTCTGGTCTAATATTTTGCAAACCAAGTATACGGTACAGTATGTGCATGATTCGACTTGGTTAATGCGGAAAGGCTCACAATCATCTACATGGAAGAGCATTTTGTCTGGTTTAAATGAGGTCGTCATACCTGGGTTTAAATGGGTTATCAGTGATGGTCATGATACAAAGTTTTGGTCCGATAAATGGCTATGTTCGATGCCTCTAGCTGAGGCTACTCACATTGTGATTCTGATGGATCTAAATAGGCTTCGCGTACGTGATTTCTGGCTCAATGGTATTGGGTGGAACAAGAAGTTTCTTAAAGAATATTTACATGTTGATATTCTTCTTCGATTGGGAGCTTATGTGGTCGATGATGTTACTGGAGTTGCTGATCAGATATCTTGGGGTTTCCGTTCTAATGGTATCTTTTCGGTAAACTCTGCGTATTCTTTCCTATGTATGGATTCCACACCTAGTTCGAATGTCTGTAAGCTCTTTGCGTGTATCTAGTCGTTGCTCGTGCCAGAGAGAGTATGTTTATTCCTCTGGATGTGTGCATATTAGATATTAATGACCAATAGCGAGAGATTCGAAGATATTTGGCGGATTCATCTCTTTGCCAAGTGTGCCGAGGGGCAGAAGAATCGATTCTACATATTCACCGCGATTTTCCAACAATGGAGGGGAAATGGCGTCGGCTTGTACCTTGTGTTAAGCATGCCTTCTTTTTCTCTCAATCGTTGCTAGAATGGATATTCACAAACTTGAGTGATACTTGTATGACTCTGTCTGGGCCTTGATCATCGGAATTTGCCTTGGCAATATAGTGGGGATGGAAATGGAGATGCGGGAATGTGTTTGGTGAAACACGCTTGTGCATAGACCGAACTCGTTTTATAAAGGATCTTGCTCTTGAAGTTCATAAGGCTTCACAGCTTGATTCAGTAAAGGTTACTTCCAAAGGATGTGTTGAAAAGCTCATCTCGTGGCGACCTCCATAGGAAACTTGGATCACTTTAAACACGAATGGGGTTTCTAAAGGTAATCCCGGATTTGCTAGTGCCAAAGGGTTTTTACGGGATAGCACTGGCAGCTGGATATGAAGATTTGCGCTAAATTTAGGAATATGTTCATCGCCTTTAGCAGAATTATGGGGCGTTTACTATGGCTTGTATATATAGCCTGGGAACATGGTATCTCACGGTTGAACATTGAAGTGGACTCCGAGATAGTAGTTAGTTTTATCATGGAAGGGATTGATGATTCACATTCTCTTTCTTTCTTAACACGTTTGTGCTATGACTTCTTATCAAGGGACTGGATCGTCCGTATTTTCCACATATTCTATTTACCTTTAGGTTTTCATGCTCTATCTGTTGTTCCTAACTTGGTTAATTTGATTTTGTTAGAGGATATGGCGGATTGTGCTATTCCGCATAACGTTTTAATGTAGTTGTTTTTCTAGTAATTAATAAATTTGGGAGCTTGGTCCCACTTCTCGACAAAAAAAAAATGCTTCTACTAGTTAGTAACTTAGGACCATAGTCCTAATTTGTTCCCTCTTTAATTGAATGGCTTGTCTTCCTCTCGTGGCTATAAACCCTACATTTAAAAGATCAACGGTCGCTTCTGAGAGACAAAATCCAAAGAGGATTCTGAATTTGTATTGCATAGCTTCGAACTCTAAAACCAAAACGATGTCGCAGTCTCCTGCTCCTCGCGAGAAACTCATGAGAAAATGCCGAGAGAAAAAAGTAGTAGAAGAAGAACCGCTTGGAGGAAATATAGAGGATCTCTTTAGCGATATGGAAACCCAGAAAATCAGATCGTCTTTGCTCGATTGGTACAACGCGAATCAGCGAGATCTTCCATGGAGGAAGAAAAGGAGTGAAGGTGAAGAGGAGGGAAGAGCTTATGAGGTCTGGGTATCGGAAATTATGCTGCAGCAAACTAGGGTTCAAACTGTAATGAAGTATTACAATCGTTGGATGCATAAATGGCCAACTCTTTACGACCTTGCTCAAGCATCCCTTGAGGTGATTCTTCTGTGGGTTTTTCTTTTCCTTTTTAATTTGGGAGAATCATTTAGAGGAAGAAAGAGCTTCATTTTCTTGGGTTGTGGCAAAGAGTTAATGTTTGTTTCAATGTTCCTATGTGAGAAATTGACAATAACGCTACAACTGTCATACTTGAATCTGTATGTGCTTTAATTGGCTACTAAAGTCTTCATCTTTTTGGTAGTGCTCTGCATTTAGCAAAGAGCTTATCATTGTTTTGGCAAATGGGGTCTTTTGTAAGGAATGCTGTGTGAGTTTTTCAAGTCTTACAATGTGGGCAATTGGTAACAAGACTCCACAATGGTCTCCCATTAAATAATTATGACGCACTATGTGGGAAATGAAGGGTTAGTCTTTTGGGTTTTGCTCTTCTTTTGCTTATCGTTAGTAGGGAGGAGAGAAATTTATTAGTCTCTATACTCCAAAATGGAAATGTCTGTATATTACTCAATGCCACACCATGTAAAATTTTTCTTTCTCCAGGGGCATGAGAAAAAATTAGATGAAGAAAGAGCTTTCTTTTCTCGTTGTTGCTTGCTTGTCTTTGTTTTGGCAAATTTGCTCCTTTGTAAAGAGTGTGATTTCAATTTTACTATGTGGGAAATTGATAATATACCCTACGAATGTCCCATTTGAATTTCCTATGTAGTTGTGTTTTTGGTAGAAACGGTGTTAGAGAATCCTGCTTGATGTGTATTACCTGGAAAGTAAGGACTTAATCTTCTTGGGTTTCTGTGCATTTTTCCATCATTTGTAGGGAAGTTAGTACTTTAGTAGTCTCTATTTCACCAATGCCACTCCATTAGGATTTCTTTTACTTCAGGTGGAATGAGAAAACAAAGAATTGATCATTGGTGCTAAACAAATTGAGTTCTCACACACTGCAGGAGGTAAACGAAATGTGGGCTGGTTTGGGGTACTATCGACGAGCACGTTTTCTTTTAGAGGTGCAGAAACTTCTTCAATCCGGGGTTTGACGCTAGTTGATTCGTTCAGTAAATATTTTAGTGATATTTTCTTCTTGTCTTGATAATCGAAGGGAGCAAAGATGGTTGTTGAAGGGAAGGATGATTTTCCCAATAAAGCGTCTAGTTTAATGAAAGTTAAAGGAATAGGAGAATACACAGCCGGAGCAATTGCATCAATTGCTTTCAATGAGGTGAGTCAGTTTTATTTTCTAAATCATATATGTAAGAATCAAAGTAATCTACCTTCTCTTTTGAATGGATTGTTAGTTTTTGGTTTTTGTTTTTAGTTTTTGGATCTTAGATTTTAGTTTTTGTTTTCAAAATCCTGAAAAGATGATTTTTGATTTTTGTAAAAGTTAACACAAAAATACTTTTGAACTTTAGAAAAACTGTTTTATCAAAATCATGATTGGTTGATAAATTGTTTTTAAAAAAACAAAAACCAAAAAATGCATCAAAAACACACTCCATTCAATGCTTTATTCTGTTCCAGGCGGTTCCTGTTGTTGATGGAAACGTGATAAGAGTGCTTGCGAGACTAAAAGCCATATCAACCAATCCAAAAGACCGGCTCACGGCCAAGATTTTCTGGTGAAATAACTTTTGCATTTTCTTCTATGTCTCGCTATTAAGACAATAACAAAAGATACGATAACAAGATAATTTATACGTTTGTCAGGAAACTAGCTGCACAGCTAGTGGATCCTTCACGTCCTGGTGATTTCAACCAATCTCTGATGGAGCTTGGTGCGACTTTATGCAGTGTATCAAAGCCGAGTTGCTCTTCTTGTCCTGTTTCCAGCCAATGCCGTGCATTTTCACTATCCCAGAAAAACAGAAGCATTTCTGTTACAGATTATCCAACAAAAGTTGTCAAGGCCAAACCAAGGCACGACTTTTGCTGCGTATGTGTTTTGGAACTACTGAATCAGGAGAGGAACCAATCAGGAGGTAGATTTGTTCTTGTAAAGAGACCTGCAGAGGGTCTGCTTGCTGGACTTTGGGAGTTCCCATCAGTTATATTGGATGAGGAAGCTGATTTGGCAACAAGGAGGAACGCAATCAACCTCTACCTTAAGGAAGCATTTCATGTAGAACCCGAGGAAACATGCACTATAGTTACAAGAAAAGAACTTGGAGACTTTGTCCATATCTTCACACACATACGACGAAAAGTTTATGTGGAGCTATTAGTTGTACAACTTACAGGTTTAACCTCTATCTATTTCTTTCTCGGTCTCTTGTTTTCTTTCGTATAGACATGGATTATTTATAGTCGAGAAGTTGCCATGACGTTACTCTCTTCTCTGTATCGTACAAGGGGGAACAAATGGTCTTTCCCAAGATCAGGCAAAAGACACTCCAATACGGAAGTGCGTCGATAGTGATGTTCTTTCTACCATGGGACTGACATCGTCTGTCAGAAAGGTACTGCCTTTTTCTTTTTCAGATCATATTAAAAGACTACCCTTGGAAGTGATTGTTAAGAAGAAGCAAGGTTTAAAATAGACAGCGTTTCATAGGTTTTGATTTGAGCTTCTTAAACCTAATTAGGGCAGTGAGTTTCTGTAATTTGTTCTTAAGGTAATTCATGATTGTTCCATTGGGAAAGACCATGGTTATAAAAGTAAGTAAATGTTGATGGACTGCAGGTGTATTCAATGGTTGAAGCACACAAGCAAGGCTTATCTGTTGTTTCTGTCTCATCAAATAGAACAGCCATATCGAGGAAACGAAAAATCTCATGATCTCCTTTCTCTCACACTTTTCTATATATTGCTTACCATTTCTTTTCTCATTCATCCAAATATCCAAATTATTAAGTTTGTGGTATGTGACTACTTTCCTGAGAGAGCTAATTTGGAATCATATAACTTGCATGGGAAAACTAATCTTTGTACTCTTACTGTTGTAGCTGGACAATCCGCACGGACATTGTTACTATGAGGTACATACTTCATTATATAATGGTTAGCTTCTATATTTTTTGTCTACCATTTGTATATCAAGTCTTCACAAAAACCACTTGTGAACTATGTATATACTAGTATTAAGCCCCATACTTAATTATTATTCGATTCTGTTCGCTTATTAAGTTTATATTACAAACTTCCTTTTCTCGATCTTGATTTGCGTAGAATTTTACGTCAGGAACTATGGTCCAAGTTGAATCGGAGAGGTCCGAATTCACATTCAACATCTTGAACCTCCATTTTTCTTCCGTGGAGGAGAATTCTCTTCCAATTTTGCTTTTTCCTTTTTTTGTTTCTTCGATTTGTTTTGAAGGATGAAATAAATTTTCGAAATTTCTGGTATGGGTACGATTACAAACGACAAGGAAAAATCCAGGAATTGTATGACACTCTTCAACAAAACAAATATAATTATTTTAAAATGTTTAGTGCCTAATATGAACAGTACTATAGTCATGAACAAATATAATTATTTTAAAATGTTTTATCGTTTTCAAAATAACTCTTTAAAAGAAGTCAAGACCAACTTCAATGGTAAAATTTAAACTGATTAGTTTATGTAGTTTATGTAATGTAGGGTATAAGATTATCTTTTAAAGTTTTGTTGGGAGACTTATCTTGGATAATATTCTGATTGCACAAGAGATATTCCATGCTCTCCGCACGAATAAAGCGGTTAGAAGTAAATTCATGGCTATACTGATACGAGAAAAAGCCTACGATAGAGTGGAACTTTGTAGAATGCCTTCTCCGGAAGTTTGGTTACAGTAATATTTGGATTAGATGTATTATGCAGTGTATTACTAGTGTAAAATACTCTGTCCTATTAAATGGTGTCCCTCAAGGGAAAATAATCCCTCATCGTGGACTTCGTTAGGGTGACCCACTGTCCCCTTATATTTTTATTTTATGTACTGAAGTCCTTGTATCAAACTGCGAACAGCAAAACACGATAGACTGATTTCTGGTATTTCTATTGCACGGGATAGTCCAACGATTTCTCATCTCTTGTTTGCTGATAATAGCCTTTTCTTTTGTAAACATACTACGGAAGAAGCCGCACATATTTTAATGATCCTCCATGATTATGAGATGGTGTCGGGTCAACAAATTAATTTCGAGAAATCTTCAATTTTCAATTTGGCCACTCTTTTCGTGATGCTGAGATAATGATAATACACCATACTTTGTGTATTCATCAGACTGGTGGTATGGGTACTTATTTAGGTCTTCCAGAAAACATTGGTGGACCTAAAACAAAGGTTTTCGCCTTTGTTAAGGAGAAATTACAGGAACAGATTAATAGTTGGTCCTCCATATTCCTATCAAAAGGTGGTAAGGAAGTAGTAATTAAGTCTGTCTTTACAGCTTTACCAACATATGTGATGTCATGTTATAGATTACCAAAGACTATAGTTTTAAAGTTAAACTCCGCTATAGCAAACTTTTGGTGGTCTAATTCAGAGACTTCTAAAGGTATTCACTGGAAGAAGTGGAAGCAATTATGTAAGCCTAAACTGGAAGGAGGGTTGGGCTTTCGGGCGATGGAGGAATTTAATTCTTCTCTCCTCGCTAAGCAATTATGGTGATTAATCGATTACCAGGATTCTCTTTTTGCTAAGGTAATGAAAAGGAGGTATTATAAAAATCTATGTCCGATGACATCGAAGACGACTGCCAATCCATCTTACGGTTGGCGTGGTATTTCTTCAGCCCGATCTTTAGTCGACAAAGGAATGATTAAAAAGATCGGAATGGGAGAACAACATGAGTTTAGATGGATCCTTGGATTTCGGATTTCTTGCCTCGAGTGGCGGTTGGTATTGGTCCAAGTATTTACCCGGACCTTACCGTTGTTCAATTTATTGATTCCCCCTTCAGGACTTGGTGGGAGATCATACTGCGTCAACATTTCTAGGTATCAGACTGAAGAACAACACTCATTATTAGATGTAGGGCGATTTGGGCCTAATTTGAAGGCTTTACAAGAAAGAATCTGGAAGTTTGATTGTCCTAATAAGATTAAACATTTTATGTGGCAAGCTTTAACTCGATGTACTGTTTTAAAACAGAATATGAAGCACCGAGGTATTAACTGTGACCCAAGATGCAGTCGGTGCAGTGCAGAGGAGAAAACTATTAACCATATCTTATTTGAATGTATGCTGGCTACACATACTTGGTCACTATCGTGTATTCCCTCGGCTATTGACATTTTCCCTGGTAGTTCTATTTGGTACAATCTAGACTATATTTTTGGCGTATTTCTAACTAAATAGATAGTAAGATGTTCCCCTGGATCTTATGGCATATTTGGAGAGAAGGAAATAATAATTTCTTTTTAAATACTAATAAGGTCCCCAGAGATGTTCTTTTGCAAGCAAAAGCTGATATGTCTAAATGGATGATCGCTAGAAATGTTTCGGACGTTTCACATATATCTGATAAACCAATTCCAAGTCTGATGAGACCTCATTGGGCTTTTCCTTCTACTAGTGATCCGAGAGCAAAATGGTTTCAGATGCTTTGTGGATGGATCTTTGAAGAGGTGTTATTTATTTTCTGGTTTAGGTTGGTACTGTTTCCCATTTTATGCTGAGGGAGAATGTAAGGGGCGTGTGGTGTTCGGAGGAGCCTCTCTGCATTGCACTCAGAAGTTGAAGCTTTGCTCTGGGCTATGGAATCATTGCTGTCATTACAAATTTTAGAAGTGGAGTTCACAACTGATTGCGCAGACATGTTGAAGATCATGACGAAGCTTGAAGAGTGGCCATATTTCCAACCATACCAAGAGGATGTTGCTAGGCTAAAGTCTATTTTCCACTCTTTTTCTCTCCATGTATTCCCGAGATTGTTAAATCATAAAGTTGATGCTCTCGTCCGTAGTATTAGAGAGTCAGCCAATAATTTAATGTTGTAAATGTTTCCCTAACTTAAGTAAGGTTATAATATCTCTTGAGTTTGAGTTATTGAAAAAAAGAAGTTATTGAAGTTAATATTTTATGAACGGAAAAGACAGAACATAACTAATTTAATCAAGTCTAAATTATTGACAAAGAAAAAAAAGGAAGAACAATTTGATTGATTATGGATTTTTGTACTCTTTTTTATAGAAAACAAAAAAAAAATCACTTTAAAAAAATAAATAAAATCTGAATTTCTTCAATGGTGGAAGAAGATAAACTACTAGAAATTCCTTTTTCTTCTTTTTCGGAATCTTTACCCTTGCACGAAGATCTGCCACCGGAATCATCTATTCCTCTCGCTAAATTGGATCATATTACATCAATATGATTTCTAAAGCTTTGCTTTCTGGATTTTTCTTTCGATACGAGTGTAACGAGGAATAGAAATCTTCGTAAGATAAGATTTTGAAACTTTTTTGTGGCAAATGTGATTAATCGTTGAAGAGAAGAAAGAATAGGGAAGTGGGAAAGTGGAGATAGTGGAAAAATGAAATTTTTGTGACGCTTTGAATTTTTTTTTTTCGGAGAACGTTCTATTTGCACCACGGAAGTTTGCATATAGCACCAATTACACCAACTGTTGACAATGTAAGCTAATTGCATTATACTCCAAAGTTCTCAACCCGATTGCACAAATTGGACGGTTTGTGTCTTAACCGTCATCGAGAATAAACTGACAACTATTTCACAATTTGACCCAGGCGGATCTGAATACGCATACCCATATAAATCGACCCGGCCCGAATCATTTTCTCAAACAAAAATCAAACAAAAATTGCATGTTTTGGATTGAAAAATTGTAGGCTTTGATATTGAAATAATTGCGGAATCAAAAGCCGAGTGAATCAATTGCATAAACAATTAAATTAAGATGCAATATCATTCCAAAATCATTCCAACATCATTCCAAAAAGCTGATAACAATTGTAGCAATTTCACAATGTATATTGATGTTTATAATTAGTTTAATGCATCATCGGACTGTTTAGTGCTGCTAGTGACCTCAACCCCAAATGCATCAGCTATACTGAAGTTCAAGTTGTTCTTCATCATCGTTATGCTCCTCTCAACTCTATCTCCTTTCTTCATCATCACAGTAAACTCTGAGAAATCAACCTCCCATTCTAACCAAAAGCCACACATATCATCATCATTATTTACCAAAACACACAATGAAACAAGATCATGAAGGCTTCTTACATTGTCAAGATCAATCTCCTTGATCATGTCGTCAAGAGGTGTGTCACAGAGACCAAATTCTGTGCAAGCTTGCTGAAGCTAGTCAATGGTGATATAACCACTACCATCTTTATCAAAGTACGAAAATGCAACCACCAAATTCTTCAAACTCATCCTCCATTTCAGAAATCGGTCGTTTCTTCTCCTGGGTTCAGGGTTCTAAATCGTAATCGATGTTTTGAATCGATATTCTGGGTTCGCAAAGAGATTTGGATATCCAAGGTAATGTTTCCGGGTCACGACTACTTAAACGGGTCTTCAATTGGACCTAATTTTGGTTTAATATGAGTTTAAGCTCGATTTTATGGTTTACGCTAATTGCAAACCATTGGTTTTCTCACTTATCTAACACGTATGTGGAATTGGACTCATGAACACATACTTTTGGTGCAATCGGGTTGAGAACTTTGGAGTATGGTGCAATTAGCTTACAATGTCAACAGTTGGTGTAATTGGTGCTATATGCAAACTTTCCAACAGTTTGAGTTTGATTGTTAAAAATCATTTTTTCTTTTGTAGCCAACAAAGTCATTTAGGAGCTTCATTGGAGAAAGCGTATTTTAATGATTTAAAAATCTATATAAGATTTCAAAATTAAAGTACAATCCTAAGATTTTAAATTCATACAAAGTGGATTTAAAAATCAAATAAACTAGAATTTAATATCAAACAATTTTCTTTTTGTCAATACTAACCCAGAACTGGTTAGTCCATTAGCCAAGTTTCTACATAATGTAGGCGGTGGGATTTGATCCCTGGTTGTGCAAGTATGCATGTCTTTAATGAACTTACCGTCTGCCACTAGACCAAAGACCACTTGCAATATCAAACAAACTAAAATTTGAAAATCAAACAAACTGATTTCAAACTTGTCTGCTTTATTCAAATTTTTTTATTGATTTTTCCAATTTAGAATTACAATTAATCAAAGTTAACATATGTAAAGCATTGTTGGTGTGATTAAAAATCTATATAAGATTTCAAAATTCAAGTAAAATTCTAAAATTTTAAATTCATACAAAATAGATTTAAAAATTAAATAAACTAGATTTTAATATCAAACAAATTAAGATTTGAAAATCAAACAAATTGGATTTCAAACTTTGTCCCTTTTTGTTGATTTTTCCAATTAGTGAGATTAAACTAGGGAGAGAATTCGAGTCGTTCAGGTCGGGTCGGATTTTTTTAAATTTTTCCAAAAAAAACAAAAAAAAATCATTTTTCGGAATTCGGGTCGGGTTTCAGACGGTTCGGGTCAATTCAGGTCAAGTTTTTCGGATTTTTTTGCACAAAAGAAAAAAACAAATTCCGGCCCAACCTGACCTAATTTTTGGGTTCGGTTATTTCAGACCAGTTTTCTACTACCCGAATAATCCGATTACCGATCGACCCGATCCGACCCGAACCGATTGACCCGAATTCCCACCCCTAGATTAAAGGGCTGTTAGTTTGGGTTAGATAAAAGAGATAAACTCTCCGTTTCGGCAAACTAATCGAAATCCCTAAAAAATGTTTTTTCCAATTTCTTTGTTTCTCTTGATTTTGGTATCTCTTTGAATCAAATCCCTAATTTTTGTTCGATTTCGATTTAATCTCTATTATTCATTTTGATTTGGATTTTGAAGTTCTGCGCTTAGATGGAAGATCTACTCTCAGAGGTCCCTCGTTCTCTATTTTCCACAACTGCCGCTGCGTCTTCTCGTGATTTCACACTTTTCATTGAAACGCATAACCTTTGATCAAAACCTGGTTTATACATTGAGAATATCTTCGTGAGGGAGCCTTATAGGCGAAAAGGGTTTGGGAGAATGCCATTGACGGTTGTGGCAAAGCAAGCAGTGAAGATGGATTACGAAAGAGTGGAATGAGTTGTACTTGATTTGAATGTGAATGCTATGAAGCTTTATGAGCAAATGGGTGCTCAGATTTTGCAGGAATGGAGGGTGCAACTGTAAAGAACAAGTATTATTGTTGTAGTTACTCTAGAGGAAAACAAACTAGGTTTTATCAGTCATTGTCATGAGCCGGAGCTTGAGTGTGAGCTCGAGCCGGAGCGTTGGCCTCAGCCTCAATAGTAACTTGTTTCGTAACTTGTCTTTGTACTTGTTTGTTATTTTGGACATGTACTCGAACCCACAAAACTTAGAGAAACAAACAAGTGGTGACACCACTCACATAAGCGAGGATTACGACAGCAGTATGTGGATCGAAATCCATTAAAGAAAATTAAAACCCTAGAAAAAATAGAGAAGTGCACAAGCGACAAGATAGAAGGAAAGCAAATGACGAGTTTGAAGGAGAGAAAAAGAAAAAAAAGGTCTTAGCGGTAGAGAAACATTGTTTTTAGAATTTTAATAAAGTAGAGATACTCTTACAAGTTATCCGATCCGAATTTCAAATCCGACCCGACCCGAACCGACCCGAATTCCCTCTCCTAGTTTAATCACACCAACTATGCTTAACGGATGTTAACTTTAACTAATTGGAGAAATTAACAAAAAGTTCATATAACACTGACAAAGTTTGAAATCCAGTTTGTTTAATTTTCAAATCTTAATTTGTTTGATATTAAAATCTAGTTTATTTAGTTTTTAAATCTATTTTGTATGATTTTACTTGAATTTTGAAATCTTATATAGATTTTTAATCACACCAACAATGCCATATGTTAACTTTGATTACCTGTAATTCTAAATTCAAGTTTGAAATCAGTTTGTTTGATTTTCAAATTTTAGTTTGTTCGAGTGGTTTTTGGTTTAGTGGCAGACGGTAAGTTCATTAAAGACATGCATACTTGCACAACTAGGGATCGAATCCCACCACCTACATTATGTAAAAACTTGGCTAATAGACTAACCAGTTCTGGCTTAGTATTGAACAAAAAAAATTGTTTGATATTAAATTCTAGTTTATTTGATTTTTAAATCCACTATAGTACTTGAATTTTGAAATCTTATATAGATTTTTAAATCATTAAAATACGCCTTCTCCAATGAAGTCCCTAAACGACTTTGTTGGCTACAAAAGAAAAAATGATTTTTAACAATCAAACTCAAAATTGAATGTGATCTTGCTACACCTTCTAAATTGTCTGTACACATATTATCTCAAAGTCACTTGGGTTGTAGAATTTTCCAATGTAATTGGATAATGCAGTAACAAAACATATCTTCCCTATACAAATCTTCCTCTATCTATCTCGCCTTCCGTGATGTCCAAGGTGAGAAATCTACAACTAACGCTTAGACGCTCGCCTACCTTCAGAAAATTTTTGGCAAATATCTGGTCAGTTTTGAAACTTTTGACACACAAAACAAGCAAGAACTTTAGTTGTAACAGACGATTTAAGACAAGCATATCATACTCGTATCTTTGGTCCTGCCCAGTTGATTCCTTTCAGGTTGAGCTTTTTTCATATATGGAGCAATCAAAGTATCCAGTTTTATCAGCCAGAGAGCAATAGCAGAAGTTGTTTGAGGCGTAGACGCAAAGCAACTTATAATTTCTTCCATTACAGTATTACAATGCCTTAGCCAATCTTCATTGATCGCCCCAACGAAGTCGCCTATCACCTTCAGAAATCGCACATCATGTTTAATTGATCAAGATGAATTTAGAGGACAATCAAATTGAACTAAAGCTAGGTGCTACCCATAGAAAGAAGCTTATATAATATAATGGAACCTGCGTAATTTCAGACACAGTTGAGCTTCGCCGAAGTCTTTTGGCCCATAACCTATGAGCTGATATTTTCCACGCACCAATCAAAGCATCTTCAGGCACAGCAGACTGCAAAATGTTATAACACAACGAACGTTAAAACTTTGAGCACTCAGAGAGTAAAGCAAATGACCAGAGAGTAAAGCAAATGACTATTGACAGACCTCAATGGCATACACTGCAGCCTTTAATGACTGCAACTGGGAAGATAGAACTTTATGATCCGGAAATGTATCACACTCTTTACTCCTACATGTAGCAGAATGAATCGCATATCTTTCTTCAAGATCTATATCAACCTCAAACGTCACATGGCAAATCTTACAGTGCTTCTCATCCCTCCAATACAAATCGTGACAACTCTTACACCTAGTAAGTGAATCAAGGTAGGATCTCCGGCTGTGTTTAACAGCATTGAGATTCAAATAAAAATTACTCCATATCCATTCATCAAACTCTTCAAGAAGCCCCCACAATAGGCTTTTCTCTTGCTTACTTCCGATCTTAAATATTATTGCGGCATGTTGTGAGGATAATTGATCATTGGCAATCTCACTCAGACTTAGGTTGTCTATATCGGAAACCGGGGAAGAACTGTCCTCTCTGACTATATCTGTGAATTGGGCTGTCTCCGACTGGGTCACCTGTCTGCTCGACATGGCTTCACACAGAAAACTTTCCCTTTTCTCCAATGACTCAATAAGACAAGCTTCCCGGGTGCCTCTATCATCCAAAACTGACAACAGTGCCCGCAAAGCCTACACCAAAAAAAATTAGAAAATGAATGGCACAAAATCATACAACCTTTAATACAGATTTCCATTTAACCATGCCGAGTGATAAAGATTTCAGGAAGAGCACAATGACATACCTCCTTGTTGATGATCACTTCCCAGTGACCATCTTCAGAAGATTCAAAGTACACACACTTATGACCAGGGTCATTTGCATTGCAAGGCCCTAAGAAAAGCCAGTACCTGTTGAACCTTCGATCAGACCCAAGGTATACAGATTGCATAGGGTGAACATTTTTAGCTTTATCTCCACTCGGTTTTCCAATGGCCCTCATAACTGAAAAAGAATCGACTGGAGTAGAATCAGACGATTTAGACAACTCTTTAATTCCATGGAGCTCTCCACCATGGACCCATGATACACGTGGATGGCTGTAGTGATTAGAGGAGGATCTCTTAATTTTTCCACCAGAACCATGATTATAGATACTAGGGGCACAGTCAACTTTAGTTCTCGGTAGATCCTGTAATTTCAAGATCAAAGTTAGCACTATTCACCAAAAATTATATCGCAGCATAAGAAATTTTTTTTTTCTCATTTACTGCAAAAAACAAGTATCATCTACTAAACTTCTTCAGAGGAGAAGGGTGTCAACTTTTAAGTTAATTAACAGAAACAATCTATCTTTAGTCAAAAAGCCACCGAAATCACATGGACCGAATGGTCCATCTGGCCAAATACAATTAAAAAAAAAGAGCGCTAGGACTTAGGTTTTTAATGTACTCAATACCTCAAGAGTTGGTAAAATTTGGTCTAGATAGTATGAAGATTACCTCCATTCTGATAGTGGAACAAGAACCAAGAAGATCAATCAAAGCAACAAAAACATCTAACTTCTCTTCAATGCTTAGGTCTGAATATTCCCCTTCCATTAGCCCCAAAAGCCATGGTTCTCCGGGATGGCTTTCATCAATCTCACTACATACTTCCAGCATATTACTTTTTTGCTTCTGCCTTTTCCTAAACTTAACTTTTCGACGTGCAATAGTTTCTGAAACAGACTCGATCTCATCACCAGAACTATATAAGCAATCATCATCATCGACACTCCCAGACTCGTCTGAATCAGATTGGCTCTTGTCAGAGTCCTCAGAGATACGATTGACACGTAGACGATATGTTGATTCAGATATCTTTTCAAATAATGTAATATCACTTGACAGACTTGAGCATATTGAATGCTCGCGTTCTTCTGGTGCAGTTGCAAGACTCAGCACAGCAACCTACAAAATCCATGCCATTGGATATCCCATTAGATATCATCTGGATTTTAGAAAACAGCCGAAAAGTACAAGCATACGACCAATCGACTCAGTCCAAAATAATCAGTTTGTTTACAAATAGTAGCTGATAATAGTATTAACTTTTTTAACCTCTGGCGCATTCGCTAACTCGGATATTTTCAAGCCATTATTGCCTTTCTCATTTAGCTTTCTAAATATTTCACCCTTCAATGTTCCAAGACGAAGACCATACTTTTTCATGAGTCTCCTTTCCTAGAGAAAGAAGAAAAGTAACATCAACCAACCTTGCATCATAAAAAAAACTGAAGTACCAAAAAAACACAAACAAGTGGATATTGATTTTTTTTTAAATGAGCAAGATTCAATTTTTCACATGGAACTGATATATCTTGAAAAAAAAAACATGTGTTGCTGAATTCCATTAGCGAAGGAAAAGAACACAATAATCATAATTAACTAACAATGTTTCACTGAATCAAAAGTGTCAATGAGCGCACAAAATCAGCACCTTACTTAGTTCTTCTGATTGAACAGCACACTTTACTGAACCAAAACCTGCTGCAACCAAGATCTGACGCAATATCTCCATCCATGTAAGAGAATTTAATGAATCTTTCCACAGATCAAGAATAAGAATTTGGCTCTCAACCTGAAAAATATCATTGAGAATGTCACAAAGTGTCCTACAATGCTCATTTCTTATGCATTTATCAAAAAAAAAATAGATAAGAAAGTACGCTGAAGGACAGGCCATGGAGACCGGAAGAATTTACCACAAATTACCTAAAGTTGATCCTAAAAATCCATTAAACTATCATGTTCAAAAATGTCACAAGATTAATGCATACCGACTGAAGCAGGGCTAGAAACTTGCATGATATACTCAAGTTTGAAAAAGATCCCCTTTGCAGCTCGGTTTCAACATCAAGCAAAAGCAGCTTCAGCAGGGAAAGATGTATTTTACCAAGTAGCAAGGAATCCTGATGTTCAAATGCAATCACAGAAAAAAGAAATACAATTTACATTGTTTGTCAGAAATAGAAAGCGAGAGTGTAAGAGCTGTAGGATACAAGAAACAATTTCTTTCTAGAAAAGAAAATATATGAAATTGACCATTTGTTATCAGAGAAAAGCAGGCACCTTGTCATGAAATGCCTGTGCAAACTCGTCAAGTGTAAAGGGACACATATCAAGAGTTACCGAATAAGTATAAAGGAAATGGACAACCTGCCAAGAGAAGTACTAGGTCACTTCCAAGAAAGTCAGCAATGAGAGGTAATTTTTGAACACACTAAGAAATCTATGAAGTGCCAAATTTGACGGTTAACACACCTTAAATAGTTTCTTCACAGACTCGGGAGAAGAATTCCATGGATGCAACCCAAAAGGCAGCCTCATCTGGACAGAATTTGGGGGGAACTTGGGCAATAAATCTGGAAACAAGAACACAAAAAATGTCAGAGAATCAAATGGCACTGATCATCCAACAAAAAGTACTTAAACGAAAGACAAAGAATTGACCAAAGAAAAATCGGATACATACCTTTACAAAAAAAGCAACCATCAGATTCGCTACTAGGAAGCTGGCATGAACATGGCAACGGATTAGCTCCCTCCTGTCGTTCCCGCATCTCCAATTCCTCGTCATCCACTAGGATTGAAACTGTTCTGCATGTTTCTTTAAATACCTCACCATCCACGGAAAGCTCACATTTTTCTTTAAATGCTCTATGAGTCTCATCTTTGTTTAATACCGCCTGCAGCAAGAGTCAAGTCTCTGTTTGCATGTGATTATAATGAACCACAAGTGCCAAAAAAACGTCAAGGTACCTCTCTACTAATAGAACGCTTTTTCTTTTCTATCGACCTCTTCTGCAACAGTTTCTGCTTCTGAAGCAAGCACGTTGCAGTTAGCAAGAAATTTAAGAGAATAGGGAAACAGAGAGACAATGGACCATAATTATAAAGATAAACTAGGTAAAACAAACATACCAGTATTGATGCTAATTGTCTTTGCTTTTTCTTTTGATGAGGGGGATTACGTGCTGAACTTTGAGAGAATGTTACTCTTTCATTCAATAAATTAACACAAGGAGGAGATACATCCCTTCTATTTGGATTCATTACCCGCCATACTGTCATCAAACCCTTACCAATACCATGTTTCTTTACAGTTGTATTCTCTTCAATGCAATCTTGAGTGGTGTGATCCATCAGCTCAGAAATCTATAGCAAATTAAGATCAGTTACTTACTAATTTAGCATATCCAGGCAGAAGTATTAAATGAAACAACAAATAAGGTCTATCCACTACCTTTCTCTTTCTTGCCACTCTCTGCTTCTGTGGGTCGAGAGATGAAGAACCCCGCCACAAAGCTAGCAGAAGGGAAAGACGTCCAGGTAAGAATCAACATAACATAACTACATAACACTTTTTAACTCATGCAAAAATCAAGTCCACACTCCTCTGGACTCTAATTATCCACTTGGGACATTTTAAAAGTCATCAAAAGCACAAACTTTATTGCCACAGTATAAAGCTTTGCTGTTTATAGTCATACTTTCAGAAATATAAGTCGTCTTCACAGGCCATAGGCACTAAATGGTAAATATACCTTTCCGTGCTCCAGATGGGAGACGGTCAAATTCAAAACCAAGCGGTGGACCATCCTTTCGAAAAATCTTGGCCAGAATGTGTTGTGAAGTCAACAACTCTTGGCAAATGGCCTTCCTTGTCCCAACATTACATCTTTTCTCAACAGCTGCTCCAAAATCGCATCTGGAAGATGTGGAACTCCTCATGCTAGATCTTTTGTATGAGTTAGGATTATTGGATGCCACTATATCATTTGCCAGGGAGTTTACGTCTTTCCCTCTACTTTTTCTTCTCTTGAACCATTCACGTACATCCTTCACTGTTAACCCTAGAGACTTGCCCAAGTCCTCCATTTCCTTAGGCGTTGGATACATTTGCTCTGCATTCATATATAGGATAAAGATCAGACACAGACCCCATGTATAGTAAAAGTAAAAAGCTAGCACAAAAGGCCAATTCTAGAAATTTCTCTTACCAAAGTGATCAAGACTTACAGTCAAACATATCATCTTATGTAGGTTACTAACAAAATCAAAAAGATTCCGTACCCAAATAAAAACCCTCAAGAGCTTGAAGTTGTAATGGCGACTTTCTCTTCATCTCAACTTTAAATAAACTTCAGCAATATCCTACTCTCAAGGTATCAAATCCAGGCGCATAATAGTCAAAGCCGTCTCCAACATTCTGCAACATCAAGCAATCATCATTATACCATAAAAATAATTGAAAAAAACATAGAGCTATCCAAACACAAGAAGATGTGATCACCACTTGATATTACTTGCTCTAAATACAAAGAATCCAAAAAAAGGGATTAAACCACAATCACGTCTGGTTAAAATAGAGGAAATCGGCAGTATAAATGGCTTAGAGACAGTATAAATGGCAAGCACTGAAGACACTAAGATGTGATAGACCAAAGTAACAGTGAAATTATAAACATAGAGCCAATTCAATCACAAAACCAATTAAAATTGAAGACACCCAAAAATCATTTTCGGCGAAATTGATGAAATAGAAAAACAACTAAATGACGATAGGGTGATGATGATGGTTCACTAACAGTCACTTCACACACAAAAGAAAACTAGAAAATTACAAGCCATGAAACTTACAAAGAGAGAATGAACTGCAGAGAAATGGAATAAGGAAGAAGGTAGACGAAGAAGAGTAAGATTTTACAAAGTGAGAGTAGGGTTTTGGGTTTTTTTATCATCTCCCCGTCTTTCTGAGTCTGGGGTTTTACGGATATTTTTATTTTTACACTTTTTTTTTCTTCTCGTAAAATGCTAAAAATATCTACGCACATTACGCCGTCGTTTTACAGTAAGTCATTAGGGTTTTCCGGGAAAATCAGTAGTCCGGTTTAAGACGGTTATTTTCAGAATTGAACCGGTTCTGTATTTGTTTCGACATATATAACAAACCTGCGATCTCGTACCTTCAATGTCGTCGTCTTCCTTCTCCGATGGAGGGAAACTATCAGAAAACTGAGAAAATGACGAAACAAACATCGAAAATTCCGAAACGAACGTCTATTAAATCTCAATCCAATTTCGATCACTCTATAAGCAAGCAGAAGGTTCCTTTCAATTTCTACTTTTTATGTTGAATACCTGAATTTTGAAGTTCTGGATTGGGTTTTAGGTAATTGAGTCTGAGTTTTGGTTGTAGCTTATATTGATCAAAATAACGATTACTAGGTTATTTTAATAGCTTCTGAATTGGTAGTTTTTTTCTAGAAATTTGAGTGATTTTGTTGGCTAATGTCTGTAAAAATGGCATTCTCTTTAGCTCAGAGAAAATTGTTTCAGAAGAGTTAGAGAGGATAGGACTCGTCTTCTGTGGAAATTAAGGCTCTCTGATTGTCAATCTTCAGATCAAAAGGTTTGTTCGTTTCTCTTTTTGAAATCCCAACAATGTAGAAAGAAACTTGCTTTGTTTAGCTAGCTTTCTTTGTCAATCAATGACTTTAGGGTTTTGTGTTTCAGGAGATAATCAATTCTGCTTTCCACGATATTGTTTGCGATGAATTAAAAAAGATAAATGATTCATCGAGAAACCTCTCTGGAAATCCGACTGCAACTCCTGATACTGATGATATATTATGGGAATATGAGGGTCTTAAGAGTGTTTATAAAGGTAACAGTGAAGAAATCTTGCTAGAAATGCAACAGATGTTCTACAAAGATTTGTTATCAGAGACTACCTTCAATGGTAAAACCATTCTTTTTTGCTTTTTACGTTTTCTCCACGATTATCCTATGAACGTCTCCTTTTTTCAGAATCATGTGTTCAGATTGAAACATGGGAAGACGAGGAAGATGATTACTTGGCCACATTAATTTCTCAGAATATGCATTTAAACAATAAACAGGTAGGTTTCTCTTCACAGGGCAGCCTTGTCTTCTCAAAACCTGAGAAACCATTTAACTAGTCTGATGTGTTTGGCAGGAACAAAACCAGATATGGTGTCCGATATGCAAACAAGGAGAGCTTAATGAGAATCATGGACACATCTCTTGCAACATGTGTGAATTGCAGCTGAACAAAGGCGAAGAGGTGCAGATTTTTGTGTCCTTTTAGCACTCTTTGTTGCTCCCAGCCACTGAACTTGCCCTTAATTCTTTCCTGTC